>JAMWET010000858.1:0-195000 GCA_024036415.1 Prochilodus magdalenae
TAGAGCTGTCTGTCCTGGTCTTTAAAATAAACCTTGAAGCTTCCGGAGTGATTGTGTGTGTTAAACACTTCACTGCGATCTGTAAACGCACAGAGTTCATCATCCTATACCTAAACCCGGCTTATTCGCTCAAACACACTCTGAACGAATCAAAATACGGGTTCTGTCAATCAAACTGTAATTCACGTTTGTATTTAATTCTCTTTCCGGAATTCACTCTAATTATTATGAAGCGTTCCTAAACATCACCAGGTCTGAGATCATTACTAATATAATATTCATATATGTCGACTAATATCTGTGCAGACTGCAGGTACAGGTGTAATCTGACCACACAGCGCAGTGTTTAGTAAGACAGCACTAAGAGTTCGCGCTAGCTGCATACATGTGCAGATATTTCCTATAGATGTAGCCCAGTTTTGGTTCACATGAGAGATAATCAGAGGAGCAGTCATGAATCAGAACGATGTTTGAGCTGCTGCAATCGCTCTCGGGGAGAAAGCGGCTCTATTTGTTGGTATTTAAAAGTTGTTTAGAGGAATCGATGGCATACATGTGAAACGTTCATCAAACAAACACAGATATCGGTCCGCTGACACGCTGCAGCTCAGACACCTCTGCGCGACTGAGTTCACGCAGGTTTGAGGGTTTAATGCAGTAACAGCGCGTCCTAGTGGGAGGAGAAGGAAATGCATGTGCGAGCCGTCTATACAGGTCTGTCTGCTGACGCGCACCTTGCCGGGTAAAGGGCTTTACATAGCCCGATGAGCTGAACGAAAGTGTTACACAGTCAGTCAGGGCTCAGACGGACCACAACCGTCATGTTGTAGTACAGTAATAATCTCAGTCTCTGAGGATTTAGGTACGAGTGTGACTAGTCAGGCCTATCGACGGTAAACACGTGAGGCAATTTTTTAAACAAGTAAGACACTTTAAAGAAGAAGAAGAAATCCGAGTTTATTTCATGAGAGACAGTGGATTACAATAGCCTGCTTTAAAATCGGCGAGTCATAATAAAAGCCCAGTAAAAGGGGTTTTGAAGGTTGTTTCGATGTCACGTGCGTCGTAGATAAATTATGATAAAATGATTAATTATAGTCTTCGGTGATACCTGTCCAGATTACTAACATGGCTATATACGAACTCAAGCGCGCAGCAGTAATTTGCTCAAAGTAAGTTGTCGGCAGCTAATTTATGATGTTTTATCTGCATTAAATCTGGAGTGCTGGAGGAAACATTACTATACACGACAGTCTACACACTTAGCAACGTATCTCACCTTCAGAATATTTATTCAGACACTGCGATTATTCAAATCCGCTGACCTACAGAAACAATAGAAATACATTCTCCCTGATAAACGAATTTATTGAATACATGTGCACCAATTAAACAAATAAATGAACTTTTCTTTTTTAACCAGGAAATACAAACATCCACACACATCCACACCATTTAGGAGAGATAAACATTCATCTAACGAAATCGGAAAACATTAAGGTTAATATTATTATTATTATTATTATTATTATTACAATCACCATCATTATCCTTATTATTATTATTATTATTATTATTATTATTATTATTACAATCACCATCATTATCCTTATTACTATTATTATTATTATTAATAATAATAATAATAATAAGAAGAAGAAGAATAAACTAATTCAGCTATTATGAATAGTAGTACTGGTATCAATAGAGGTTGCTTTCTGATGTATGGCGATGTAGTTGTTTTGCAGGCCTACAGACTTGCGGTGGCTGCGTCGTAGTATCTTTGATTAACTGTACCGCAATCTATTGAAATCCTACTTTGAAAGTTGTATTGGCTCTGTACACCCGGACGCGTCTCCAGCATTTTTGTTTTATTACTGTGTATTAAAACATTTGATTTTAATTAGGTAGACCTTCCGGCTCAGGACAGTATGAAACTGGCCAATTGAGGTGTTAAATGTGTTCGTTGTAGGTTTAATTATACTTTAAATAAATGTTCTGGTCAATTATGAACCATGATATTTCAGTGATAGAGCGAGAGCACTAATGATCTGCATGGACTAAGAACCTGGAGATGGCATTCCCCTTCTGCAGTCTTTGGCGCCACCATGTGGTGTTTATTTTCTATGACGCTTCTTCCCCAGTGACGTGTGAACGTCCTTCAATCAGCAGAAAAGCCCTCAGTGCTTCTGAACACGACACGCACTTCATATTCAAGAAGGTAGACAGGGAAAAGTGAGCACTATCTAAAAACCAGAGTTGACGGTGTTCAATTCTTATTCCGCAGAACTCGCTAGATATATAAGATGTTAAACGGCCAGTAAACTTACCTGTTTAAGAGAAGCTCAGACAGTGCTGATGGAAACCAGATGTCCGAGGAGTTTAATGGCTCTCTGTCAGAAAATTTTACCTAAGATAGTTAGGAATAGACTCTATTTAGATGAGTCGAGTTCCTGTTTTGCAATAGCAAAGTTTTGATACAGTTTTGATGTAAAATGTATATTGTATGTAAATCCTTCATTTGTGGCGGAGAGGTACATACATGAGACAAAACTGTCCCCGAAGACAACATTTTAAAACCGAACACTATTGTACTGCCGTAAGCATTGCATATAAGACGCGGAGGACACGAGCAGCTTCTCCGGTGCCTGTAAGCCGAGTCGCATCACAGCACTCGTCACTTTGATGTTATCCCAGAGACTGAATGTTTAAAAAGAAAAGGTGGAATTCTCCTTTAATAGCAATTCTTCAGATGTAAACAGATATTACTGTATTGATGGGCTATACGACTGCAAACTCTTGGTTTCGTTAGGCCCCAGCAACGGAGAGAATCTGTAAGGAGAAAGATGAATCTGTATCTAAATCACGACATAGATCACGCGTTGGTTCCCATGATGCTTTGCTCATGCTTAGCCGGGTTGGTTTCATGTTCATGTGTGTGCAGTTGATGTTTGTAGGTTCTGAGAACGCTGGAGGAGTTTGGGTCGTATGGGAGTGTTACCTACCCTCATCCAGGTTTCGGTCCCGACCATGACCTTGTCGGGCTCCCGAAGCGGAACTGTCATGTCGTAAGTTTGAAGAGGCTATTTATTTCAGAAGGAAGACCGAGTCAGTTCTCAATAACACTTCGTTATGGGCGCCAGCTGCTCGAGCTGTCGAAGCTTCTTCTGTGCACGCGCAGCATATGATCAGCAGTCTGTACAGGTAGATATTCCTGAAACCGAATCTTGAGGACAAGTGTGTACATCCGAACTGAAAGCATCGAATGCAGAGTATGAGTTTAAACTTGATAATGATGATAGTAATAATAATAGTTATAATAATAATAATAATAATACAATATTCTCAGTTATGCCTGTTTGCAAAAAAGTCGATGGCTATCAATGGGGTTAATTGTTAATAATAAAAACAACAATTTATTATTTCATTCATATTTAATAATGAAACAGAACAGACGTTCACCAGAAATTTCATCAGTGCTCTACATTAAACAGATTTAAATAGCAAAATGTGCTTAAAATACTACCACTGTGAAAAGTGAATAAATGTCCTTGATTCTGTTTATGCTGTGTATACTGATCCTGTGTCATACTGATTCATACTGAAAATCATTTAACATTTAAGGCTTAACAATCACAGAACATTTGCCCAGGTAGAGATTTCTGTAGCACTGCATGATTTATATTTTGAAAAATTTCTTGAAAAGACTCTTGTTTTTGGTCCTCTCGTTTCCACTCTCCTGTTGGTTCAGTGGGGTTAGGGATGAGGACTGGGAGGGAGGTGTGCTCCTCTGCAGACTTCCCAAAGACCCTGAAATTAACAAAACAGCTCAGGTTAAAGTTAAATTTCTATTCTATTCACCTTTTATATAGCTCAGATACCAGTCATAAACTTCGAACAGAATGTCACTACTGAACATTAAACAAATTATATTCTAAATGCATTTACTTTACCTTCATTTCTGGCCTTTTAAGTATTTCAAACAGCATTGTTAGGTGACTTGCTCATTTTGAGAGAAGTATTTTTTTTTTTATTATGTCTTTGCATTCTTTTAGAACAATTTCTGGCATTAATGTTTGTCATGAAAATTTGTCATGGATTTTTGACACGCAGTGTGAACTGTTGCTGCCTTTTACAAATTATGTTCACAAATTGATTGAATCTGGTGAAAAGAAGCTAATTTTATAGTTTGTGTCAAATCTTGCCACACACCCTGATAAACTGACATTGGTGCCCGAAGGACATTTACATGTTCACTGTAGAGTCAATACTGAATAAACCATAAATTAGTTTAGTGTTAATGCCAGCAAAAATCTTTTGTATCCAAAAGATACAGGAGTTCACTCAAAATTTTGCTTAGATTATTGCACAGCTTTATTACTCAGAATGAAAGTGAACCAAGACCGTAAGACTATGAGATCCACTATTGATGTCACCTGAGTCTCTGCCCTCTCCTCCATCTGGGTAGCGGTGTTTATTGTAATATGTGTGCGGCGGTTTGGGAGGTGGTCCCCTCTCTGTTTCCAAGCTCTCTGTAGAATCTGTAGTTGGTTCAAATCTTTAGTTAGCTATAACATACATGCGCACATGTCAGACACAAACACCCCAAGATTGTCCAGTTCCTCACCTAGTTTCAGGAATGGCTCTGAGGTGGAGGCTTGAGTGTAAGCTGACTTTGATTTCTGCTGCTCTTCCACCTCCTCATTTTCTTCGGCTTTTTTTTCATTCATTCTAAAAATTAAAAAAAATAAATAAATATTAATTAAAATTATATGAAATCAAATTTAAAGACTTACTTAACAACAACACTGTAGAAATTACCCTATAGTTTAACGTTCATGTTGCTTAATAATGTTTTCATTACATTAAGCTTTGAACTGAGCAATTTTTTAATTAACCAGCTTTACTTAAAACAAGCATCTAAAAATAGTCCTGCATGTTCAAACTACTCCAACACTATTACAGAAAGAAACATACAGCTATTTTAGGCTAGATTTGTAACATGATTGTAACAGAGAAGGCTATTTAAGTCAAACTACCCACTCTTCTGGATCTGCACACTTCCAGAACCAGGAAGCGTGCAGAGAAGATCATCACTGACCCAACACATCCTGGCCATCACCTGTTCCAGCATCTTCCCTCAGGCTAGCACTTAACCAAATGAGGATCAAGACAACCAGGCTACAGAGAAGCTTCTTCCCACATGCCATCACACTCATGAACAGCTGAACATTACAATGCACGTTACACTCTGCATTCAGGACACTTTTCTCACTTCCTGTTCTGCTGCACTGCACTTTTAATTTATCTTATTTATCTTAGTAACAGTATCACACAACATGCCAACGTTTGAACTGAGACTGGTGTTTCTTCTTGTACAGCACTTTATAAGCCTTAATCTGCCTCTGGACTGCTGCACTATGCACTTTAATATACAGCTACACATAGTGTAAGGTGTACAGGAATGTAAGGTATCGTGTGTGTGTGTGTGTGTGTGTGTGTGTGTGTTGTAACTCTCTGTGCACTGTGAGCTACTGTAACTAAAGACAACTTTCACAACAAAGGTTGTGCTTTTGCGCTAAAAAACCCACAAAGACTTAATATTGCTCATTATTATTGGTAAACCAATATATCAGCTGGACTGTATTGGAGTGAATAACCTAATTCAATACAGTAAAACATACAATGCATACATTCATACTATACAGAAAATGTGTCCACAGTAACTTTTTTGTTTACCTGTTTTTCTCAGATGAGCTTCTTTGACCAGTGCAGCTCTGTAGCTCCTCCAGCCACTTCTGCTTTTCCTCTTGGGAGGAAGTGGCAAACAGGTAGTGACTGCCATCATTCAGTCTTAACCAGGAAAACACAACAGCAGATAAATCTTTACTTTTACTTATAAAATCTTTTTGAGTTCCTCTAGTTCCAGTTACTGGTGTTAGGAGTACCACGACAACATCTGAATCTGTTGCAGTTTTGCTTGGCTGTAGGGTGAAGTGACCTGTTTCTGGCAGCCGAAAATGCAAAAAAGAGCAATAAGCCACAGGAGCCAGTGCATTACTGTGTATTTATCACGCTGAGGGTGTTCTTAGGCACGAGACGTTTAAAACAACAGCCAACATAAATAATGATAAAATGCGTTTCAGAATACAATAATAATGAAGTTATTATTAATAAAAATTGACATAAATAGGTACCCCTCTAAGAAATGTAGTCTGGTTTGATTGGCAAACCATGGACTGCTGAATGAGGAGAAAAACGTTCAGTTGCCATTTACTGTATGTGGTGGTCATTTTATTAATTTATTGTCATATAATAACGAACTTAAAATAACATAGCACTGTTTAATGTACTAAAACCTTTGTTTTATTGAAACTGTACTACTATGAGTCTCATATAGCACCAATTTTAAACCCAACTCAGCCAATCAGATTTTAGCACCATAGCTTTATTTAATGAAAACTCTAATGGTAAAAAGATGCTTGTGTGAGAGCACTACTACCACAGAATCTGTCCATAAATTCTGGGTTTATAAAATTTCTTGTATTAATCATAATTCCTTAATGTAATAATGTAGTAACTTTAATAATACAATAGAACTGAATCATGCCTGTCATTCAACATACTTACATTACTTTGAAAGTGTAGTTTTTTCTCCTATAGTACGGGTTATCTTTACAAACTGCTCCAGTCATAGCAATAGGTGGCCATCGGGTGCAACTCTGTGAAGGATAAGATATAAATGAAGTTTATTTATAACAATTGTATTATGCATTGGAATCTTTGGGCTGGCATTTGGAAGCTTTGACTACTGGCATAAACTATGATTAGTAATCTGATGTGTAACTGTGAAAATGGTCTGTGTATGTCCATGCAATAATTATGCAATACCTCAGAAGCAGCATTTTGATCTTTGAACAGATTCAGTGTTTCTTCTTCCAGTAGTGCATAAACAGTCTCCCAGTGATCCACACCCTATCAACACATATCATATCAATCCATATCAACACATTAATATTCCACCATAAAACAAAACTATTAAAAGGTACTTAATTAGGCTTGATTTGTCCAAAAAGATTTTAAAACTGTCTGCATGTAGTATTAATTGAAAAGCTTACTTTAATTCCTCCTTGTTTCAGTTTAATCTCCAGAGGTCCCTCCATTTTGACATCAGCTACTGTGACCTAAGGAGCACACCATATTTTTTGTTGCGTAGTAATACTATAAATAAACACAAAACAGGAAGTATTTTACTTGTGCACAAGGATGTACAAGATTTACCTTGGTACATACCGGAGATGAAACTAGAAGATCACCAGAAGTTTCCTCAGGTAATTCCTCAGTTCCCTCAGTTAATTTTTCCTTAGTGCGTGGAGATGGGGGAGGGGATGGTGGTGGAGATGAAGAAAGATCTCTCACTGGAAAGACGGTGTGGGTAACTTTAACTGTCTCAAGGGTGACTACAGAAGATGGTTCAGGAAGTACAGGCGTTGGTGGTTCTTCCTCAACCTCTACCTCTGGACTTGGTGATCTGACATTCATGGAGGTGATCTTTGTTGTAAAAGTGTCAGGTGTTGAAGGTTTGTAGGCTAGATCAGTTTGTTCAGAACCATCTATTTCATTTTCAAGCATGGAAGTCTGGCAAAATGTTTTTGATTTGGTGATTTGGTGGGATCTATAAACAGCAGACAGTGGTTCTTCCTCAACTTCTACCTCTGGACTTTGTGATCGGACCTTCCTGGGGGTGATCTTTTGTGTAAAAGTATCAGGTGAGGAAAGTTTGTAGGCTAGATCTGTTTGTCCAGAGGCATCTACTTCATCTTCAAGCATGGAAGTCTGCTCGAATTTTTCTGAGTTGGGGATTTGGTGGGATCTGTAAACAGCAGTTGCAGTAACTGGTGGCAGGGAATTTTCTCTCTGGTTTTGTCTTTCAGAAAAGTGTGAGGATGCAGAGGGAATCTTGGTCACGGTATCGTTACTGCTGGTGGTCTTCCTCCTGAATGCAGATGCCACTCGAGGAACCTCAGAGGAATCGTCACCCTTGCCACTACTGTTTCTCTTCAGTATTGATGATTTTGTGGAAACGTCGGAGGACAAAGATGAACCATTGCTTCTGCCACTGCTCTTCCTTCTCACAATGGGGTTGGCTACGGAAGGTCGGGAGGTTGAAAGAGGATGATCTGATGGCCTTCTCTTAAGAGACGTCACACGGACAGGCTTTCTTCTGGAGTCACCTCCATAAGTCTCTCGCATCCTCTGCTCTCTCTGAGAGACAGTTCATCATCAAATCAAGTGAAATATTGTATTCAACTACAAGAATATTAACAATTTTTAAGTCACTCTAACCCTTTGACACATAATTTTTGATTCTAACAAATGTTTTACAGTGTGCATTTGGAATTCCCCGAAAGCTGCACTAGTAAACTGCCTACAAACTGCCAGCATAAATCACAAAATCCATTCTAGGGAGTAGAGAAATTCATCTTTACTTCAAATGATTTATTTGTCATATCTTGATGCTGCCGAAGACATCTCATTTTATTGCAGTGCTCTTGCACTGAATGCTCATACTACATGACAGTCTCAATACGATTTGTCATAAGAGTTTAGAAAAAATCTACTAAATGTCTGACAAGTACTGAAGTACTGAATAATACACTGCCTGGCAAAAAAAAGTCACCATCTAGATTTAATTTGGAAATATGTAGGAGACTCCCATTGGATAATTACTGGATCTGTGATTATGTTTTAGGTGGCAACTATTTAACCCGAACTGATGCAGTGAGTCACATCCTGTGGTGGTAGAAAAGATGTTAATCTGTTTCAGAAGGGTCAAATTTTTTGGCATGCATCAAGTGAAGAAAACAACTAAGAAGACTGCTGTAACTACTAAAATCAGGTTAAGAAATGTCTAATGCATTATTAAAAAGTGGAAGGACAGTGGGGAGACATCATCTTTGAGGAAGGAATGTGGTTGGAATTTTTTTTAAATGATCGCGTTTACTTAAATGCTTGTTAAAAAGAAATCATAGAAAAACAACAATAGAACTCAGCGATATGTTTAATAGTGAGAGTTAGAGCATTTTCTCACACACCGTGCGAAGGGAATTTGATGGATTGGGAATAAACAGCTGTGTAGCCTTAAGAAAATCACTTGTTGGAGAGGCTAACCTGCAAAAATGGCTTCAATTTGCTTGGGAATATAAAAATTGGACTCTGGAGCAATGCAAGAAGGTCATGTGGTCTGATAAGTCCAGATTTACCCTGTTCCAGAGTGATGGGCGCAAGGGTAAGAAGAGAGGCGGCTGATGTGATGCCTACATCATGCCTAGTGCCTACTGTACACCCCTGTGGGGCCAGTGCTATGAACTGTGGTTGCTGCAGTTGTTCAGGTCTAGGTTCAGCAATATTATGTTCCCAATGAATAAAGTCAGCTGACTACTCAAATAAACTGTACCACCTGGTTATTCCATCAATGGATTCTTCCCTAGTATTACAGGCATATTCCAAGATGACAATGCCAGGATTCATTGGGCTCAAATTGTGAAAGAGTGGTTAAGGGAGCATGAAACATCATTTTCACACATGGATTGGCCACGACAGAGTCTAGACCTAAACCTTGTTGAGAATCTTTCGGATGTGGAAGATTTGTGCAATGGTCCAAATCTGCCATCATCAGAACAGGAACTTGAGGAAAAATTTTTGCAACTCTGTACAGAAATAAATGATGCCACAGCGAATGTGTGCAGTAATCAAAGCTAAAGGCGGTCCAACGAAATATTGGAGTGTGTGACCTTTTTTTGACCAGGCATTTCATTACTTACAGTGAGGAAAATAAATATTTGAACACCCTGCAACTTTGCAAGTTCTTCCACTTAGAAATCATGGAGGGGTCTGAAATTTCCATCTTAGGTGCATGTCCTCTTTGAGAGACATAATCTAAAAAAAACCCTGGAAATCACTATGTATGATTTTTTAAATAATTTATTTGTGTGTTACTGCTGCAAATAAGTATTTGAACACCTGTCAATCAGCAAAAATTCTGGCCCTCAAAGACCTGTTAGTCCGCCTCTAAAAACTCCACCTCCACTCATTATTCTAAATTAGAAGCACCTGTTTGAGGTCGTTAGCTGCATAAAGACACCTGTCCACCCCACACAATCAGTAAGACTCCAACTACTAACATGACAAAAGAGCTTTCCAAAGACACCAGAGACAAAATTGTTGACCTCCACAAGGCTGGAAAGGGCTACTGGGCAATTGCCAATCAGCTTGGTGAAAAAAGGGTCAACTGTTGGAGCAATTATTAGAAAATGGAAAAAGCTAAACATGACTGTCAATCTCCCTCGGACTGGTGCTCCACACAAGATCTCACCTCGTGGCGTATCAATGATCCTAAGAAAGGTGAGGAATCAGCCCAGAACTACACGGGAGGAGCTGGTCAATGACCTGAAGAGAGCTGGCACCACTGTTTCCAAGGTTACTGTGGGTAGTACACTAAGACGTCATAGTTTAAAGTCATGCATGGCACGGAAGTTTCCCCTGCTTAAATCAGCACACGTCCAGACCCGTCTTAAGTTTGCCCATGACCATTTGGATGATCCAGAGGAGTCATGGGAGAAAGTTCTGTGGTCAGATGGTCTTAATTCCGCCGTGTTTGGAGGACGAAGAATGATGAGTACCATCCCAAAAACATCATCCCTACTGTGAAGCATGGGGGTGGAAGCATCATGCTTTGGGGGTGTTTTTCTGCACATGGGACAGGACGACTGCACTGTATTTAGGAGAGGATGACCGGGGCCATGTATTGCGAGATTTTGGGGACAGGTGTTCAAATACTTATTTGCAGCAGTAACACACAAATAAATTATTTAAAAAATCATATATTGTGATTTCTGGATTTTTTTTTTAGATTATGTCTCTCTCAGTGGACATGCACCTAAGATGAAAATTTCAGACCCCTCCATGATTTCTAAGTGGGAGAACTTGCAAAGTCGCAGGGTGTTCCAATACTTATTTTCCTCACTGTACATACATATAATAAAAAAAGAGTATATAAATACATACACCGATTTAGTACACCTACACTGAATATACTGTACGTTTTTTCCCAATTTATCAGCTCCATTTCCCATGTAGACCATTTTGTAGTTCTACAATTAGTAGTCTTGCCACTTTCTGTTTCTGCCACATTTTACCATTTTTTACAGAACAGGTATTACTTGGGCGGCAGACTATTCTCAGTATTGCAGTGTCATTGTCATGATCTCAACATGTTAAATGTGTGTAAATGTGTGGTTCAGACCTAGCAGTGTGTCCACTCACTGCCCACTTTATTAGACACACCTACCTTGTTGGTCCAGAACAGGGTAGAATGGGTTAACAAAGGATGCAGAGAAACAGATGGACTACTGTCTGTAATTGTACTGAGTAATTATAAACCGTATAATAAGTAAACAGTAGGTTTTCAATGAAAAACTGGATTAAAACACTGCAATTATTTACAGCAATTGATTCTAAGTGGTTAAAATAAATGGTGAGTAATTATGGTTTTGAAGTGTGCTGTTTCACCTGGGTTTGTCTCTTATTTAAGATGTTAAATCGTTCATTCTGAGCTTGAATCATGGCTTCCAGATCCTCCTGTTTCTTCAATAGCTCCATAACATCTGAAACAGAATCCTGAAAGAGAATAAACAATTTTGGATTGGTAATCTCCTAAACTATTCACCAACATACCGTCTCTTACAACTCAACACTTTTACACACACACACACACACACACACACACACACACACACACACAAACAAACAAAATCATTTCTGCTGAAGAGTGTGTCTGTCCTTACTCCATAAGCCTCTGCACTCAACGCAGTCTCATAGGTGTTTAGCCAGTGTTCAGCTTGCTCCAGCTCCCTCTGAAGCTGTTGCAGCTCCAACTCCTCCTGATACATATCTCTTCTCTCAGCCCAGCCCTGCAGAACATGTGACTCCAGTTCCTGGAGCTCCACAAGACGCTCCTCCAGCTGTAAAACACATGCACACATATATACAAAAAAATGAAAAGTAGTAATGAATTGTTATATGTTAATGCAAAGTACTTTATATTAGAAAAAGGTCAAACAATTAAATAAGTAACGGCAGACACCCTAATAAGTTATGTGATCTTTAATAAAGCTGTCACATATCAGAAATCTGAATATGAGAAGCGACACTTTATTGTTATAATAGTTAACTTCTCTCTGGTTGTGATGCAAGTACATTTTGGGAAATGTAAACAGAATGTTTTTGTTACACAAATATCAAAGTACAAAATTCTAAAAGCACCATTCACTGAGGTAACTTGCTATGTTCCCTCATTGTCTAAACATCTCACTGTGTGCAGGTCCTTTGCTGCCATATATGGGTTTTGCTTTGCCTTTCTGGCCAGGATACAACCAGTTATATCTAAGCATTCTCCTGGTCTTTCAGATCCTTTCGTGACTACTATAGCTTTCTATAACTGCTGCTTTTAATGACATACGGAGAGTGGGGAAGCCGCCGCCGGTTAACATGTTTTTCTGGTTTCTAGGAATTAAGCTACATCTGCTGATCCTTACCCAGCAGCACATGAAGAGTCACTTCACAATATATAGTCTTGTTTCAGTTCACAACTTTATATGTGACTTCATGACCGGCCTTAAGCAGGCCTAATTAGTCAGTTAAGGTTTAACAGGTGCATTGATTTCTGAGACTTTAAAGCTGGAGGGCTATTCAACTTTACAACAAAAAAAAAGTTTGCTACACAGGTTCTGAACTTTTTTCACAGGCCCTGTTATGTAGCTTCACATTTAAGATTTCACCATATATCAATCAAAAAGTGTTTATGTCCTGTTATTACGTTTGTAGTTGTTTGTAGGTGTTTATACCTCTTCACTCATAAAGTTTCCCTCTTGCATTAGATGTCTCCCTTCGTTTTTTACCAGCTCTGACTTATCAAGCTGCCGGTCAATCTGGGTATGATACTCCTCATGCCTTTTGATTAGCTGTGTCAAGTCTTTGACCTCGCCTACAAATCCCTCCCCAGTCACCAAAGATAGCGACTCTTTAAGCCACGCCCTGCAAAGACATCAAGAATAGTTCACAGGTCTGATGGCATTTAACACTGTAAAAATTTCAGTATTCAAATGACTTGATGAAGTGCCTTACATGAGCTCCCTCCAGTCTGTAAGATATCTCTGGACAGCCTCAGCCTGCTGCAGCCGGTGTTTGCGCTGGCTGGCCTTCTCCTGGAGAAAGGCCCAATTTTCCTCTACATCCCGGAGGCTGTCAGACAGACTCTCCCTCACCTGGGGATGCCGTCTGACCAGAGCCCTGCTCTCTTCCTGTCTGCGCCGCACATCCTCCCCTATTACAGCGACATCCCTCTGGAGAAAAAAAAGTGTCTTATTCATGATCTGCACACAAATGCATTCTTTCATAGCAACTGTTACTAGGTTAGACAGGCTTCACAGAACATTGGCAAAAACTCAATCTAAAAAGAGCCCTGCATGTACACAGTAAACTTTGTTCAAATGAATAATTTCAAATCATAATTTGTATAGAAACGACACTGTTAGGAGGCTTAGGAATATCAGAAGGTAACTAAAACCATTTCTATCAGGTCAGGAGAGAAAAAAATTGGCTTCTTTTCTGTTTCTTGCAGAAATAAAACTTTAATTCAAACTAAAATTTTATAATAAAATTATTTATTATTTTCTTTTTATTTCTTCCTTCAAAATTATTACTATTTTCTTTGCCAACTTTTGACATATCTTGGAATAATTATATTAATACTAAAAATAAATGATAAAATGAATTATGAAAGTTGTGTCAACATAGCATGTCAATATTTCAAGATTACAAAGAAAAACATCTTAATTTTAAGAATAAATTCAGACCACTGTTTGGTCCCAGATGTTCACCAGATACATCATCAACAGCTCACCATAGGAAAATGTGGCCCATGCCTTCCTAAGCTAAATGACTACAAAATGGTCAGGATTTATTTTCCCATAATGCACTAAAAAGATGTTAATTAATTAATAAATTTAAAGGCAAAAGAAAATATAGAAAACATATAAAGCAGATTTAGCTGTCCGGCTAAAGCTGTAAGTGGCATTGTCCTGCCATATCTACACATTATCTTTGTTGTTCTGCTAGTCTACATAAACACTGGTCCTGGGATAGCTTCAGGTTTTCATTGCTCCTATGAAGAGAACAGAGAACTTCAGTTCTGATGTTTATTCACTACCTCAAGGCCTTCATGCTGGCGAATCAGAGCCTGGACACTCAGTAGGTCGTGCTCCTGCTCCTCTGAACCCAGCACCACCTCCTTCTCACTTATCCAGCTCCTCAGCTCATCCAAGTCATGGTCAAACTGGTGAACCTCACGAGCTGATCTCAGATTCTGTGAAAAACAATATTGACAAAAAACAAGAAACTTTGCCAATTACATTGTTAATACTGATTTAGCAAATCAGGACCAAAAAGTTCACACATCACACTAACAGTCTGGATATAATCCTTTCTACAGTTATCCAGTTTTTTTTATTTTTTATAGATTACTGTTTATAAACCCAAACAAAATGCACAGTCATTTACAGATTTCTTAAACAATTACCTCTGCCCGTGATTTCATTGCCTTGTTTAGGTCCTCCCATAAATTCAGCACAGCCTTCTCTCTTTGATAAGCTTCTGAAGATTTCACCTTTTCTTTTAGCTTTTGGACTGTAGTAAGCTTGTTCTGACCCAAACTGCTGACTTCGCTTGCAAAGTCCTCAAATTTTTTCTCCAGGGCCTAACAGAAGAAAATGTGAAAACACCCTTATGATAGCTTCAGAATTCTTTATTGACCTTATGTGAGTTCACAAACAATGTTTGTGTCTAACACAACACAATTCTTTTCTCTTTTTCTTACAAGTTATAATGGGCAAATTTACCTCCACATCTTCTAGATCTTTTCCATAATCATCTGACTCTGCAAGGGTCTTCCGTGAGAGAAGCCAGCTCTGCAGGTCTTTGGTCTCCCTCTCAAACACATAAAGATTGTACTGGTCCTCCAGCACTGCTCGCCGCTCACCAGACAGTTTCAGCAGAGACTTAAACCGTTTTCCAAAGTCTGTGATACTTTTGCTGACTAATTGACTGTAAAGAATTATATAAGCATTAGTACGACTCAAGTACAACAAACCATACATTTTTGCATAGCAGGCATTACTAAAGTTCCTAATGTCTGTACCTGCTGGGATGGCCAGACTTCTCCAATTCAGCACCGGTTTTTTGCAGCGACTCCACTTTTCCACGATGGTTTTCCAAATCTAGATCAACAGTGTCCAGCTTTCTGAGAAGGGTCCCTGTGGCTTCCTCATTTTTTCCATAGTCTCTTGACTCAAGCACAGGAAGCATTTCCTCCATCCACAGCTCCAGCTCAGAAACCTATATAATAAGGAATGTGCACATGAATATGTATTTGTATTTGAAATGTCTGACCATGCCAACCATTTTTGATTTTTTTAATTCAAAGTAAAACTTGGCAATGTTTTAACTTATTGTTATCTTGTGTTTTAGTAACAGTGCAGAAAGAAACATTAGATATCAAATTAAAACCACTTACAATGTAAGTGCTAATCACTTTCCACTGGCGTTCTCTCACACACATTCTTATAAGTATCTTATACTGAGGATGTACCCATAACGAAAAGTTACGGCCAAAGCCAATATTCAATATTTTTCATTTACATAAATGTTTATACTTATATCAACATGGAGACATAAACATAAACATTCAGAACAATCTGTAAGTCATGCCTAAACTAGTAACTACTATTTAATCCATACATATATGAGAACATGTTCAGAACCAATCACTGTCACTGGAGCGGTCAGATGCAGGACTGAAAAGAGGATTAAAAGAAATGTAAAAACTAAAACAATCTTTACACTTTTACGTTCCCCCAGTGTCATTTGGTACTGCAGTTTGGGAACAACTGGTTTAGACATTTAGCAGCATCTGCTTCCCATCTGAAAAATGTCTTACTGGAGCTGTAAAGTTAGATTCCTATTTAGAGTTAAACCATGAGCATAACTGGAGCTGAAAGTAAAATCACAGCTTATAATCACTTTTTAGCTTAGTTACCCAAAAAGCAAACATGTTATTGTCCTGTTTTGGTTTTCCTGTTCAGGGTGAAATACAGTATACAGTGGGGCAAAAAAGTATTTAGTCAACCACTGATTGTGCAAGTTCTCCTACTTAGAAAGATAAGAGAGGTCTGTAATTTTCATCATAGGTACACTTCAACTATGAGAGACAAAATGAGAAAAAAATCCAGGAAATCACATTGTAGGATTTTTAAAGAATTTATTTGTAAATGATGGTGGAAAATAAGTGTTTGGTCAATAACAAAATTTCAACTCAATACTTTATAACATAACCTTTGTTGGCAATGACAGAGGTCAAACGTTTCCTGTAAGTCTTCACCAGGTTTACACACTGTAGCTGGTATTTTGGCCCATTCCTCCACGCAGATCTCCTCCAGAGCAGTGATGTTTTGGGGCTGTCGCTGGACAACACAGACTTTCAACTCCCTCCACAAATTTTCTATTGGGTTGAGTTCTGGAGACTGGCTAGGCCACTCCAGGACCTTGAAATGCTTTTTATGGAGCCACTCCTTCATTGCCAAACGGTGTGTTTCGGATCATTGTCACGTTCCATCTTCAGTGCTCTCACTGATGGAAGGAGGTTTTGGCTTAAAATCTTACGATACATGGCCCTGTTTATTCTTCCCTTAACACGGATCAGTCATCCTGTCCCCTTTGCAGAAAAACAGCCCCATGACGTTTCCACGCCCATGCTTCACAGTAGGTATGGTGTTCATGGGCTCAGCATTGTTCTTCCTCCAAACACGACGAGTTGAGTTTTTACCAAAAAGTTCTATTTTGCTTTCATCTGACCACATGATATTCTACTAGTCCTCTTCTGGATCATCCATATGCTCTCTGGCAAATTTTAGACGGGCCTGGACATGTACTGGCTTAAGCAGGGGGACACGCCTGGCACTGCAGAGAGGCCCTCTCGGCGTAGTGTGTTACTGATGGTAGCCTTTGTTACTTGGTCCTGAGCTCTCTGCAGGTCATTAATCAGGTCCCCCTGTGTAGTTCTGGGATTTTTGCTCACCGTTCTCATGATCTTGCATAGGGCCCCAGATCGAGTGAGATTATCAATGGTCTTGTATGTCTTCCGTATTCTTACAATTGCTCCCACAGTTGATTCATTCACACCAACCTGCTTGCCTATTATAGATTTACTCTTCCCAGCCTGGTGCAGGTCTACAATAGTCCTTCTGGTGTCTTGCGACAGCTCCTTGGTCTTGGCCATGGTTGAGTTTGGAGTCTGACTGTTTGAGGCTGTGGACAGGTGTCTTTTATACAGGTATCGAGGTCAAACAGGTGCCATTCATAACAGTAACGAGTGGAGGACAGAAGAGCTTCTTAAAGAAGAAGTTACCGGTATGAGAAAAGCAGAAATCGTTCTTTTTGTTATTGACCAAATACTTATTTTCCACCATAATATACAAATAAATTCTTTAAAAATCCTACAATGTGATTTCCTGGATTTTTTTTTTCATTTTGTCTCTCATAGTTGAAGTGTACCTATTATGAAAATTACAGACCTCTCTTATCTTTCTAAGTAGGAGAACTTGCACAATCAGTGGTTGACTAAATACTTTTTTGCCCCACTGTAAATACTTACTAGCAACTAAATTCCACATTAAAACTAGTTTCTCATCTTATCTAGCTTCAGAAATGCATAACCTGAACTTACATTACAACTAGTTTACGGTATACTAATATATCTACACACATCTTAAAAACATATAAACATCCTGTGCAACTGGCCACAGGAGTACCATACACATCTCATTAAACATTGGTTAAACCCAAATATTTATGTGATGCCGGTATTTTTTTGTAAGCAATTATCTTCTAAATCTGATATTGTCTTGCATCCTTAATTTATTTACTCATAGGATTATGAGTAAGTCAGGTAAAACAGAATGAATGTAAAAAAAATTGAAGAAGGTGTTCTCAAACCTCTGAGAGAAACATCTGAATTTTCAGTGCTTCTTGAAGGAGGTGGCCCTTAACCTTTGACTGTTTTTTTAAAGTGTCAAAGAGCTCCTTTAGTTCTGCCAGTCTCTCGCTGATCTCCTGTGATGCAAAGTGTCTTCCTCGCACCAAGTTCTGTCCTGCATCTAGTACAGCATGCACCAGAGGGGTACGGCCTTCGATTTCCTGCATTATTACCTGGAGAATAAAGTACAGTCATAAATACAACATTTAAAATTCAATAAGAAAGTCTTATTAACCAGCACACCAAAGAAAACTGTGTTAGTTGTGCTCTGATTCAGTATCAATAATACACGATGTTATGTAGTGTATGACAGGAGTTATACAGAAATCTATGTGTTTTCTTTTTAAATGCCATAAAGCCCATTTCTTTATAAATTCAAGATCTTATATACAAGAAACACATTTTATACCTATAAAATTACTGTGAAATTTTGTGGAAAATTACTACAGTAAATTCTGAAGTATTTCCACACAGTAAAATATTAACTCACTCACCTGGTGCTTTTTGACTATGGCTTGTGTGCTCTGCAGGGAATACCCCAGGTCTTTTGATGTTGTGGCCTGTAGTTTGTCCTGAATCCATGCTAGTTCATCCTCCATGTCCCTGTAGAACTGGTACAGCAGCTGCCATGACTCCAAAGTCTCTCTGCGAGCCTGTAATGGCTCAGCCAGACCATTATACCTATAGTAAAAAGGTAAAGGTAACAACAAAGGTATTCCTCCTTGTTTGCATTTTGAATATACTGCATTTTCACGGTTAAATCAGTTAATATAAACTCAGTGAAATACCTGTTGACTGTGTGCCAAACTCGTTTTTGGATCTCCCCAGCCAGGAAATTGCCTTGAGAGCTAAACTCTTTAGCTGTGTTAACCATACCCTGAACCTTTTCCAGATGTCCATCTACCACTTCTTCCAACTCCTTTAGAGCCTTCAGTAGCCTGCTGACTGAAGCCAGGTCCTCCCCACAGTCTTCCTTTCGCACCTCAGCTTCCACTGAATCCAGCCACTCTGTAACATCATCCAGAGAGCGTTGGAACTGCAAAGCCTGAGAGGCAGGGAGAAATGATGGCAGAAACCCAGAATTGTACAAGGTAGTGAGTTGGAGTAATGTTTTTTTTTTTTTTTTTAACTGAAGCACTGCACCAATACTAAAACATAAAACCACATTTGAAGCACAACGTGGGGTGAGGTGTCCACTGGGACAATATTTTAAATTAAGCAATAAAGACTGACCATTCAAATGGGCAAATGACCAGACTGAACCACATTGTGGTTCATGCAGTGTGGCCTACATAAAGTAGCTAGTGACGGTTCTGTAGCTTAAAATACACTTTTGGAACACTTTTTTCTGTACCTGATATGCTTCCTGTAAACGTGTCTTCTTCTCCTTGCAGTTGATTAAAAGCTGTTCCCAGCCATCACTGAGATCTTTCATTTTGGGTTTAATCTTGCCCCTGGCTGGATGAGCAGCAGCTAACATCATCTCACCTTCCTGTGGTTCATACATCATCATGACATTTGTGATACTGAAGTCATTCTCACTTTTCTCCAGTTTATCTTAAAATGTCTCAAAAAGGAGAAGGCAGATAAATGTAATGTTCAGACTACAAGCCAATGTTGGTGGTCAAAGTACCTTAGCCAGGGCCTCTACGCTGTTGCGGTTAGCCAGGACCTCAGCCTCAAAGCTCTGGTGTTTCAGTAGCTTGGCCTGTAAATTGATGGGATCTCTCCAATTTTCATCCTGAGCCACTGATTTCTTCTCATTCAACCATGAACACACCTTAATGGGAGATAGAAAACATCAACAAGGATTCTACAGGATAAGTACTGTATAATTACAGCCACACATCATGTATGCTATGAGAACAATGTTAAATTCTCATGCTAAATAAGCAAAATGCAATCTTGAAAGCTTTATAATTCTCAGATGTTAATCCCACATTAACATACCTCATAGCTAGCTTCTAAGAATTTCTGTAGCTGGAAGGATTCCTCTAAAGATTTGTGCCGTGCTTTGCTCATCTCCAAAATTTTTTCCTTTCTGGAAGAAAACAAAAAATCTCATAGCAACACTAAAGCACCAACTTAACCTTAACCTTGTGTTGCATACTAATTAATGGCTTCCAGCTCACCTCAGCTGAAGAGCTTTGCTCTTCTTTTTGATATTGTCTGAGTCATAATGCTTTTTCTGTGTCAGCTCCTGAGCATATCTGTCCACCTCCTCCACTTGTTGTAGTTGAGCTTCTAAAGAGTTCTCAAACAGAGCATGTTTTCTCTGAAGAGCCTCCACCTCTGACAGGGAGTCCTGAAAAAAATTCAGTATTTCAGGAATTACACAGAAGCACCACATAACCTGTGTTAGCTAGTAGCTATGGTAGTCGTTGGTTCACCAACAATCAATACTTCATAACCCAACCCTGTATTTTTGATAAACAACAATCCAGTACCAGGTTGGTACTGGTTGAGACTCAAGGTTTAAATATTTAATTTTCAGCAGCGCACATACCCCAAGATCTTCGTTGGCCAGAACAGCTTCCATATTGCTCAGTAAGCTCTCACTTTGTTCCACATATCCAAGGAATGTCTATACAAAGTCCCATGTTGATTTCAAACAAGAGTAAAGAGAGTAATAAGAATTAGCAAATGTATCATCAATTGACTTTTTGACTATTCTTTTATATCTACACACTTCAAATGTTTTATAAGCCTTCTTATACCTGAAGATCCAGTGCCTGGTCCAGGGTGATCTTTCTTTCTTCCCATGCTTGAATGAGACCATCTTTAGCATCTTCAAGTTTGCTCAAAGCTTTTTTAATTTCTGCTGTTTCACTATGGCCAGACTTTACTAGATTCTGTCCAAAGTTCTTCACCGAATCAGTCCGTTCATCACGTGCATCTATCTCTGCCTACATTGAGACAAGCCATAATTGTCGATAGGAGTTATTATGTTGCAGGATTTAACTAGAGGAAGGTTGAAGCTACACAATTAACAGAGTAATATCAACAATATATATAAAAAAAAAAACAAAGAGAAATATAGTAATTAATTAAACTGAAAGACTTGGAAAAATATTACCTTCCAATCCTGGTGCTCCACTATAAAGCTCTCTGCTTCAGCTTTGCTCTTGGGCAAGCCTTTTTTCTTCATTTCTGCGGTCTGCTTCAGTGTCCAGTCTAACAGCAGACGCTGGTTAGCCTTAAACAGCTGGAGTTGGTGAGACTCCTGTAGACGCTTCTTTCTATAATGACATACAATGTGTCAGTGTCCAATGTCAAACTACTGCAGTTCCTCATGGTAAAGCTTTGCCCTAAACTGTACTGAGTGTCCACATACCTTAAGTTTACTTCCTTATCCAGCTTTATTAAAGTGGTATTTACGTCTCTCTGCTTCTTGCTGAGCTTGTCAGAAAGGTCAGAATGAGTTCTTAGTCGATCTTTAGTCGCCCTCTCTAGGACCTGGTTTCATAAATTAGAACATATTCTTTAAAGAGCTGTGGCAACTTGTAGGCACAGGAACAACATGTCTTCATGTATTGTAACACTGTACACTCACATCGCCTCTCTCCTGGATGACTCTGGCCTCTCGTTCCATCTCCTCATGTCTGCGTATGAAGTTCTCCACACTCTCCACATCCTCTCCACAGCCCTGACCCTGGAGCAACAGCATCTGGAGCCCCATAAAAATAAAACAATTTCAAGACCATGTGATGGTCAACAGACACTTGTTCTTTTAGTCTTGAACATTTTGCAGCACAATGTGGTCATTTGTTCCAGGTGATTACATTCATAAAGAAATCTTAGGATGCCAGGAACTTTTACAGTAGGTATTACTGTAAATTGACTGTGATTATACATTGACTGTCATACATTAATGTCCATATGCATCCAGGCTCTGCTGTATTTTACACTGTGTAAAGTAATTTAAACCTGTTCTCTAGAGACAAGTTTGGATATTAATTTTTGGCATTTCAGTACACACAATATTTTGCTGATTTTTGTTGTTTTTGTTGTTCAGACAGCAGGACATATCACACTGTGCAAATTAGATTTTTTGTTATTGTCTGATGAGCTTTGTGGATTTAGGCATACCATACAGAAATGTCTGTATAAACATGAATAAGATCCAAAACAGAGCTTACTATTTAAACTTGAATAGCCCATGTCCTACTTCTTAATATGCCATTGTTTGGGTCCACTGATGTATGTATGTGTGGTTTTATGCAACTCATTTTATAATACATTTTAATATGATCACTTTCCCACCTCATACCAACAGTCATACAGTCTCCAAATTTTTGCTTACGCCGCCCTTAAGTCCATTTGACAGACTGCAGAATGTTTGAAACACCCATAGCCATATGATGTCATGTTTATTGATTTTCCCAGTGAACATCAGTTTACTTTTACAGAGAACACATTTAAATATATTTGTGCACATTTTATTTCTATATGCTTGTTGAACTGAACATGTTGGAATAAGCTAAAACATAAACAATAAAATATATAATAACAATAAAATCTTAACATATGCACAGGCCACATTAAATGTTTATTTTTTTCATAAAATATGTTGGGCACAGCAAATAAACAGCAATTGTGCATTAAAAAGTTAATATGTTTGTTTTCTTAGAAATCAACATAATGTAATTGACAAGGGGCGCCCCTTGTCTGTATATGACTGTATCTGAATGATATGTTCTGGCTGTCTGCCCTGCATTGGGCTAAGCTGCTGGGCCAATATATGAGTCTTTTCGTGTCAAGAACAAGAGCTGTCTATGTGCTGCGCAGTGATCTTTCAACATATTAATAGCATATATACACGCCATCAGATTCTTATTTAAAATAAAACATTTAGCATTAAGTCAGACATGACATGTGGACAGAATTACCTTTTCACTTGCCCTTTCCCTGACTTCCTCAAGGTCACGGATTAGAGAGTGGACCTCCAGTGCTGCTTTTAGTTTCTTCTTATAGCTGCTCAGGTTTCCATGAAAAGTACTCCATCTGCAAATAATCATGCATGTCAAAAACAGTTGACATGTCAACAAACTACTTTTATATTGTACTATTGTTTTATTTATTATCAGCCACATTAGATTTTTTGTAAAGTATTGCTTTTAACAAAAATAAAAAAAGGGGAAGAAATGTAGACCTCTCATTGAGTTGCTGCCTGCGCTTCTTCACAGTGGCCAGCTCATCATTGTTTTGCCTCTCAAGGCGTGCAGCTAGGCTGTTAATGGTCTTGATGTGGGCATCGTCTACAGTCACATCCTGAAAGGTGATTAATTCTTTAAAAACTTTAAATACTAAATTAAATTTATTGAAGCAATAGCTAACACAGGAGGCAAGTCTTAATTAGCCTTATCATAATGACTAATCATCATTTAGCAATGACTTATGAGACCATGAGGCAAAAGGAGGGGGTAAGGCAAATGCCCAGTCCTATGTTCCCTTTATTCAATAGTCTCCACCTATTCACGTTAAGCAAATACAAGGAAACATTTAATTCTCAGCATTGTACGTTTCATTTTCCACCCTCAGAAAACTGCGCTCTACAAGATTGCTGTACGTGACTATGGTTTATCATTATAGTCCTCATTACTAAGGCATTACATACTAAGGCATGTTGTTACTGTAAAACTGCTTCTGTGAGTAAAATAAAAATTCTTTCAGAGCACTTACCCCAAGGCTGGAGCTTCTGAACTCACTCAATTTCTTTAGTATTTGTAGGCCATGTTCATAGTCCTCCCCAAGATCTCCCACATTTATCATTACCTCCTATAAACAAGACATGGTGGCAAATGCTAGCCCAGTTTACTCTTTCACACTGTTACTGTAGACTATTAATCCAGCTCAATATTTTGTCTGAAAATGAAAAGGATAGGTTCTCATTTCTCACCTTCTGTCGGATCCAAACTTCAACCTGCTCTACTTTTTGAAGGAACTCCAAAAAGTCACGGTTGTCTTCTAGCATCTTCCCTCGGGCAGAAACAGCTTGTTTTAGAGCCTCCCAGTGAGAGATCAAAGCAGATAGGCTCTGCCGCACTTCCTTGGACTTGGGATGACGAAGGGAGACCAGTTCGTCTCCTGTCTGATGAAGTTGAATAATTTAATTCAACTTCAAGATATATCACCGGCAAATATTATCACAAAATATATTCCTTACACTGAAGCATCACACAATGGGCCTCACCTGCTGAACAGATTCAAGGATCTTTCCATGGGCCAGAATCTCTGCCTCAAACACCTGATGCTTCTGCAGTACCTTCATTTTGGTCTTAAGGTTGCTCAGGTCCATCTTTGAATCCTCTTGTAGCTTTTGCATGCGTTCTGATATCCATTCCTCCGTCTGCAGCCCAAATTAAAGCACAGTCCAAATTATAAAGACAGCAAATACAAACATCACAAATACAAATTTAATACGAGCTAATACACAAAATGTTCACAAATAAGTGGCCAAGTGTTTCACTGATTTCTGAACTCATTTCCAACTTGCTTGGCTAAGTATACCTCAAAAGCGTCCCGGCTGAAAATACAAAGAAGCCTTGAGGTCTCAAGTTCCTCCTTTCGTTTCATTGTTAGATCCTTGATGCGTTCTCTCCTGTCTTCGAGAGTTTTTAATTTGTTCTTAATGTGGTTGGCTTTTTCTCTTGTCACCTCTCCTTTCCTTAAATTGTCAGACAATTCCTGAAGAGCAACCATCTGCAAACAAGAAGATCATTCAATCACTATTATTTTTAAGCACTCATAAAGCAACTTTGGTTGTAATAATGCTTCAGGTTGTAGGCTAAAAGAAGACCCTTTTTTTCAGAAAAAAACCCACAGAGCAAAAAAAGAACCTCTACAGATTTTTCCAGTTTTGAATCAATCACATATCACACTTTCAAAGCATCCACATAAGACAGACTTTAGACTTCCATACACTAACTATGACCTGAATAATATATGTCCAGTATATCCAACCTTATCTTCCTGACTGCCGAGAAGTTTTTCAAAGGCTTCGTGACGTTTGATTAGTGTGTCTGTCTCATCCACTGTTGTTCCCAAGTCACTGTTTTTCAACTGAACCTGCAAAAAAAAAAGCTTTTAACGATGTGCAATTCTTTAGAATGACATATCATCTATAATGTCAGACATGGTGACCTCAAAAAGATTTCTGTAACAGTTCCCGTAAACAACACAAACGACCAGTCTTTTTTTGTCGTCATCACTGAGCTCATCAAAGCATTAGATACTCTAGATCTAGTTGGATTGGTAGGACTAGAATAAAATGATTTTTTTTAAGTCTATAATACTGTTAATCATGCTTGTAATGCTGTGTTTGAACACCGACAGTACATTTTACTTACAACAGTACAGCATTTTTTACAAGCTGCATTTTTTTTTGTTTTTATTTACAGGGAATAATACACATAGACTAGAATTTATTATGTTATTTATTTAATTTGTGTTTTGTTTACACCATATTGTTCAGTCTACCAACCTCTTGAGAGTTGGTGATCTTCTCCATGTGTTCAATGTCCCTGTAGAACACCTGCTCCAGGTAAGTGTTCTCTAGCCATTTCTGCTTCGATGCCCAATTATCTGTCAGTTTTTCTTTTTCATCTTGCAAAGCTGTCAGTTTTTCTTGAACCTGTTGGTCAAAAGGCACATTAATAAACAAATGTCATACTTAGTACAATAATGTCTTTTCACATTATGCCCATACAATCCACACATTTCATAACTTCCACTTTACACAGGTAGTGAAACAACAAACTAACAGAATCCTGTGGCCAGTAACTAACATTAACTTTAAGTAACTAACATTTCCACTCTTAAGGGACTAGAGGAAGACTAACACAAGCTGTGCAAAAACAGATAAGCTAACTTATCATGTATATGTACAAGATGGGCAACAAGGTGTGTGTGTAACAGAGTGGACAATACAGTGGGGTGCAAAAGTTTGGGCAGCCTTGTTAATTTTCCTGATTTACCTTACAAAGCATTGATTGTTTGGATAAAAAAAATCTGTTAAATATATCATATAGGGGACAAACACAGTGATATTTGAGAAGTGAAATGAAGTTTATATGATTTACAGAAAGTGTGCAATAATTGGTTGGACAAAAGTAGGCAGGTGCATAAATTTGGGCACTGTTGTCATTTTATTGATTTCAAAACCTTTAGAACTAATTATTGGAACTCAAATTTGGTTTGGTAAGTTCAGTGACCCTTGACCTCCATACACAGGTGACTCCAATTATGAGAAAGGGTATTTAAGGGGGGCAATTGTAAGTTTTTCTCCTCTTTGCATCTTCTCTGAAGAGTCGCAGCATGGGAGTCTCAAAACAACTTTCAAATGACCTGAAAACAAAGATTGTTCACACTCATGGTTTAGGGGAAGGATACAGAAAACTACCTAGGATTTTAGCTTTCAGTCTTCACTGTGAGAAACTCAAAGACCACAGGCACAGTTCAAGTCAAGGCTCAGACCAAGAAAAATCTCAAATAAACAGAAGCGAAGGATGTTGAGAACAGTCAGAGTCAACCCACAGACCAGCACCAAAGACCTACAACATGATCTTGCTGCTGATGTAGTCACTGTGCATCGTTCAACTATTCGGCGCACATTACACAAGGAGATGCTGTATGGGAGAGTGATGCAGAGGAAGCCTTTTCTCCGCCCACATCACAAACAGAGCCGCTTGAGGTATGCTAAAGCACATTTGGACAAGGTGCTGTGTTATTTGGGCATAACAAGGGCCGTTATGCATGGAGGAAAAAGAACACAGCACTCCAAGAACCACCTGCTACCTACAGTAAAATCTGGTGGTGGTTCCATCATGCTGTGGGGCTGTGTGGCCAGTACAGTGACTGGGAATCTTGTTAAATATCAGCAGATTCTGGAGACCAATGTCCAGGAATCAGTGACAAAGCTGAAGCTGCGCCGGGGCTGGATCTTCCAACAAGACAACGACCCTAAACACTGCTCAAAATCTACTAATGCATTCATGCAGAGGAACAAGTACAACATTCTGGAATGGCCATCTCAGTCCCCAGACCTGAATATTTTTGACAATCTGTGGTGTCACTTAAAGAGAGCTGTCCATACTCGGAAACCATCAAACCTGAATGAACTAGAGATGTTTTGTAAAGAAATAAAATACCTTCTAAAATACCTTCAGCCACAATCCAGACTCTCATTAGAAGCTATAGGAAGCGTTTAGAGGCTGTTATTTCTGCGAAAGGAGGATCTACTAAATATTGAGTTAAGGTTTTTTTTTTTGGTGCCCAAATGTATGCACCTGCCTAATTTTGTTTAGACAATTATTGCACACTTTCTGTAATTCATATAAACTTCATTTCACTTCTCAAATATCACTGTGTTTGATATATTTAACAGATTTTTTTATCCAAACAATCAATGCTTTATAAAGGTAAAGCAGGAAAATTAACAAGGCTGCCCAAACTTTCGCACCCCACTGTATGTGTATGCAGCAATGCAGTGAATGCTGGGAATGATCCAGAGGTCCAGATCATAGACAAATGGAATAAAAAGTGTCCTTTTTGGATACTTACCTCCCTAGCATTAGTAGTGTCCTGCTCCTGTAGGCGTTGACCCATAGCTATAGCATGGGCATATGTCTCTTCACGTGCTACAATCTCAGCCCACAGCTGCTGATGCTGGAAAAGCTGCAGGTCGCATGTGGCCACATCACGAATAGACTCCTCAGCCTTCATTCCACTCAATACTTGAGCACACCACAGAGAATAGTCCTGCACCTGAGTTACGGAATAGAAAAGTGTAAATGGAACTGATTTCTAGCTCTAAACCACTAGACTACAAAGAGTGTGGTCTGTGAGTGTCTGTATGCAATTAAATACCGTATTAAGGAACAGGTAACGCTGTTTCGCCAGTCGCAGCTGCTCCTCCCTCTGCTCCATTTGCATTCGAAGTCTTTCCCAGCTTTCCACTACCTCCTGCTGCTGCTCCTGCATCTTATTTTTCAGCTCTGGGGAGCATACATTTAGAACAGAATCTGCTGCATCCAGGAGCTCTTGTAGCTGAAAAACACCAAACAAACCAAGATCAGAAACCATAAACACTGCATCAACACCACTTGTTCATAATTGCTTTCTCTTGGATTACAAAGCAGCCATGACTACATGATGTGTGATTCAGAAGATCTTTAGAACTTGAGAGGTAAGAAAGTGGATGCTCTTAGTACCTGTTGCTCATTTCCAGATAGCTCATGTACCAAAGCCTCATGCTTCCTTAGCTGCAACACCACACCTTGAATGTCTTTGGCTACATCATCAGGAATGCTTTTGTGCCTATCCTGTTGGATTTCAGATAAAGAGAAGGTCAGCACACCCCCAGAACAGCTTGATGCATCTTAGCCACATAATAAAAAATACGGTTGGGTTTCAGTACCTCTATGTGTCTCAGAGCATCTGTCAAGTCCTTGTAGACCTTGTGACATTCCTCAGATATATGCAATTTCTTTTTACGGTCTTCGGACAAATTCTGCAGGTCGTCCCATGATTCACTGACATAAAACATAGAGACCAGGCTTTGAAATAGATTCACTTTCCCTCCTCTGGAGTTATGCTTTTTATGCTCTTGTACAATATTCCTATATTCGTAGATGGGCAGAACTGTAGACTTTATTTTAGCTTTTTTACATTTTGTCATATTTTTAACAATGTTCACAAATGCAAAAAGAAAGAGCTACTTTCATCAGAGATTAGGAAGGAAGCAAACTACAGTACAGTGCAAAAGTCATAAACCAACCTTTTATTATTTCCAGTCAAAATGGCCACGTATAATTTTTTATTTCTGCATCACCAAATATAACATAGGTGGCTTGGCAATTAAATATTAAATAAAATTATTTTGTTTTCAGTATTTTTCTGTGTCTACCATTGCAGGGGACTAGTTCAGTTTTGAGAACTAGTTCAATTTTCTGCTTGTCACAATCCAGTATATTCAATGACTATTACACTGTCTTGAAAACATCAGCATCTTTTTTTTTATCTACATCTGCAGTGTGCTTTGGTGTAGGTTTTTGTTAAATAATTCCTGATTTTAATAAAAGACAATAAACAATGATATTCTTAATAGTTGTTTTAAATGTGAATTTAATAAATAAAAGTGTGTTTTTTATTTTGCACAGTACTGTAAGTCACTGCTTTGATCCATGCTGTTTTTGATCTATGCATCCTATAGGTCTATTTTCTCACAAATAAATAAATAAATTATGTTGTGCGTAAATAAATAAACAAACAAACAAACATGCTTGAGTGGCTGCTTATTACCCATCAACAACAACCGTTAGCCTTTAAAGACAAATTAGCAGTCAAAACATACTATAGTTTATGGTCTAGTTTATCTGAAATTTTGTGGCAACAGACACCAAATGCATGTAGTCATTGCACAGGTAACACAATAGTACCTGAGTAGCTCCTGCGTCTCTTGAATAAAGTTCCTCTCAGGATGGTTGTTTTTGATAAGCTTGTTAGCAAGCTCTCTGCACGTGTGCATTCTCTCCCGGCCCACATCTAGCTGCTTAAGGAACACTTCGAACCTCGCCTGTAGTTGCTATTAGAACAGGTGACATTCAGACACACTACTGTTAAAAAGATGAGGCAAAACATCATGACCACTGACAAATATAACAAATAAAAAACATTAAAGCACTGGTGCCATGTCAATGTGTGGAATATAAGACAGTAAGCCAACAGTCGAGAGTTTTTGTGTTGGATGAGGGAGACATGGGCAGGCATCAAGACTTGAGAGACTTTGACAAAGGCCATTACACATAGAATTTCTGATAAGGCAAGACATGGCATCAAAGTTTATCTTGGCTAGTCTGAACCAACAGTAGGCTTTTGTAGCACAATCACAAAATTTGTAAGAGACGGATTGTGTCACGTGATGCTCTGTTCAAATTCTGCTGGGAACCTCTGGAACTGGGAATTTGTGTAGATGTCAAATTGAGACGTGCCACATACCTAAACATCACTGCATACCAGGTACATGCATTCATTACATTTGTATTCCCTGATGGCAGGGCCCATTTCAGTAGGATATTGCGCCCTGCCACACTGCACACATTGGGAATGTGCATCTATGATGGAATATGCTTGAAGTCTGATCTGTGGTGGCTCCACCTCAAAACCCAAGGATTTGCTGCTAACAGCCTGATGGTAGATACTAGAGTGTACCATTAGAGGGCTTTTGCTGACCTAATATCTTACCTGTACATTCTCATAGTCAGAGCCATAGTCGTCAGAGGAGGCAATTAGACACTGTTGAGCTATCCACTCCTCCAGATCTGAAGACTCACGCTTATATTCATGCAAATAGAGGGTCTCCCGGAGTCTTTGGTCTCTGTTATATCACAGCATAGAAAGTGGGTGCTTTTTCAGTAATTCAAATAATGTGATGAGACACAGTCAAATGATGCAGGTGTTTTATTTACCTGACTGTGGCTGAGTGCTGTAGTTCACTTAGCTGAGATCTAATGTGGCTGTAGGGTCTTTTTACTTCCTCTAAGCCCCACGCACGCACAGCCTGGTCAACACTGGACTTGAGCTCATCCACCTGGGCAGCTAGCACATCGATCTGACCCTCCACACTCTGCACATATAAATCAGTATCAGTTACCATCAACACTGCATGAACACGACTATTTTACAAGAGTGATTAGAATGTTATAGTTGTTTACACACCTGATGCTGCTTCATGAGACTCTGTGTGGCCAGTTCATTTTTGCCATAGTCAGTACTGACCAAGGCTGATGTTTCAGATAAACGGTTTTCCAACTCAGTGCAGTCAAGCAAAATCTGAAAATAATTATTCATATTTATCACACACTTTATCATGACATAAACAAGTGTAACCCTTGTTAACGCTTTCTTGCTGAGTCTGCGCCCGCCCCCCATTTCCCCATCACACACACACACGCCAGGACGAGCACATCAACCAGCAGAGCAACTAGCTTTGCAGCGTCGCTTCGTACTTTTAGCAGTTAAAACTCTTGTTAAGATGTCCAATAGAGTACACAATTGTCTGTTGTAGAGTTTCGACGGAAGCTGAAAAAAAAAACAGACCACTAGTGTCATGTTTTGTGGAGAACTCCGGTGAGTTCAAACAGCAGGGTTATTTGATAGAGGTTTCTAAATTGTAAATATGTTAAATATATATGAATGTTCGTATTTTGGATGTTTTTAAAATGCTTACTAGCGAGTAAAATTACAAACCGACCGGAGTATAGGGAGCGCATACGGTGTTTCATGCGCATACGGTGTCTCATGGTTCATTGAGTTGCTAATTCGTATGCTAGTAGGCTGTGAGCATCTCAGCATTGGCTCCGTTTCGCGTGTGGCTAATGGTTCTAATGTACGATTTGTAGTCTTTAACAAAAATGCAATGTGTTGATGCAGTGTTCATTTTAAGCGAAATATGGTTAAAGTACAGCCTTATTAAATGAAAATCGCAGATGGTCGTGATATTTTATGTATTTTTTATTTTTCTTTAGGTCATGCTAAATTGAGCCTCAGAACAGTGAAGTTTTGTTTTTTTCAATTCACATACAGACATATTCCTAAACACACCCCATTCACTCTCATAACATCACACTTTTTTTTCTTTATTCTTTTATTTCATAGCATCTGTGGTTAGAGCCTAATTTAAAGCTTTAAATAATATCTCTGCATCTCTGTCATAGCCCTCCTCTTAGAGCCTAGAGCATTAACGATATTGGTCCATGCAAATTAGCAGAAGTATTCCCAATCTTAGGGTTGTCATGACTTATGCATCATAGTAACTGAGATCCTGCCATAACTGTTGATAGCTAGAGTTGGTACAAGCTGTGTGTTGCACAAGGATACTATTTCTCTCCAGGGCTGTGGCTTTTACCTGTTCCCGAACAACTGCTTTGTTGAGATGGGCTGAGCGTTTTTCACAGGCGTCCTCTAGCTCCTCCCACTCTGAAGTTAGGTGGTCACACCTCTGCCGCACCTCCTGGTCATCCCATTGGCTAGACCTAGTCATGGCTCGTCCTCTGTCCAGTACACGGTGAAGAAACTGACTATGAGCATTAACCTCTGCATGCAGCTCCTAATGGAGTTCAAAAAAGACCATAGAAGAACAGGATTATAGAATGTCTGTGTCAATCTGAATAAACCACTCAGATAGAAAGCAAATGCAGACCACTTCTGGCAAAGATATGCTGCCCCCTGTTCGTTACTGACAAACTGCATGAAAGCCAAAAAGGCCACAATAAAAAATAGTAGGCCATATTAGGCCCTCACGTGCTGCACATGGCAGGGTACACCATAAAAAAATTCTACCTAAACTGTTTTGACCTATGTTATCTATTTGACATTTGTTTTTGTTAGTCCAATACAATCTACTTCAGTTCTGGGAACACTCCTTCTTTGTTTGTAGTTTAATTTAGATTTAGTTAAAATGATCTAAAAAAAAAAACACTGAAGAAAACAAGGAAGAGGAAACGAAATGCAAAAATAAAAATAAAAATTTTACTTTTTACTCAGTGATCCCCAATAAACCAAAAAATCATGAACAACAGCAAATAACAAGATAAAAACATAAAAATAAAAAAATAATAAAATAAACCTACGGCTAGAATGAAAAATAAGTAGTATAAATTTAATAAAATAAGATTGAAAATAAAAATATCTACCTTGTGTTTCTGTAGGAGGCTGATGGCTCCAGCAAGGGATTTGCCATAGCTACTTGTATCTGCTAAAGGGTGATGTTCAGATATCCATGTAAGCTCTAAGTCTACATCATGGTAAAAGCTGTAGAGAGCCACATCTGCTTCCAGCTGGCTTCTGCGATGATCCAGAGGCTTTTGTAGAGACTTAAACCTGCCAAATACAACAAAGTCTCATCACATGCTTAGGTGGCAAGCGTGTAAACATGGTAGGCACACCTTAGCATGGGTATTATCCAGTTCAAGCGATATCAAGAGAGTTTTAATTGACATAAAATTGGCATAAAAAATAAGCTTTGTGAATGTTAATGTTTCAGCAATAATAAAAATAATAATAAATAACATCAAATTAACAAAACAATTTTTTTTTCATGGATGATTTTTGTTCTAATGTATGACTTTAGGGGTGTTTTTAATTTACAGCATCTCATAAAACAGCAGACTATGGCACAGAAAGTCACAGTGTACAAATTACTAGGAAAGTTTAAAACACATCTTTCTAAAAATCACTTCATACTGAGTCACTACGTATTTTTTCAAATTGACAATATCACGTTCAGGAAGACAGAAATACAATCTGTGGCAAGTCTGAGGAGCTCACAGTTTCAGGTAGGTGTCTGTTTCACGGAGGATTCTCTGTGAGTCAAAGTGGTTTGTGGCCAGGTGTTTGGCACGAGTAACAATGGAGTTGATTTTGTCTGCCAATTCCTGTGCTTCCTGCTCCAGCTGCTTGTGTTCCTTAAGGAGCTGTCGACTGGAGCGAAGGTCATGGCCTCTTGTTGCAAACTGCAGCATCCGCTGAATCTCTTCAATTTTCACTTTGGCATCCTAAAAGGGGCATTTTTTGGACAGGAATCAGAAGCACTAAAGGGACATTGCACCTAAAATATACATTATGATTCTAGTTTTTGTCTTTTCTCTTGTGCATACAGTATTAAGCAGTTAGACATTACACTTGTCATAATGCATCATCATGTAAGTCTGATTGGATGCTTTTTCGGTGTTTAAAAGATGGTGAAAAATTTTATCTCAGAAAGTTCATACAAGTCAGTCAGACAGAGACTTACCTGAAGTAGCTCCATGAGTTGTTCCTGTTGCCCAGCCTGTCTCAGTTTGTCCCCCCTTTCTGACATCTTTCTCTGTAGTTCTGTCCATCGGCTCCGTACCTGCCTAGCCTTCCTCTGAATGCTCTGACTGTTGTAGTGGTCTTCAGCAGCCATCTCTTCTCCTGCCTTATCATTTGAATCAAAAACAGTAATTTATACATGGGACTGTTTCCTAAAACCACTGTGAGATTCGATCAATGCACAAAGGCCCTTAACAGTACATACAGTACATACAGTATCTCACAAAAGTAAGTACAGCCCTCACATTTTTGTAAATATTTGATTATCTCTTTTAATGGGACAACACTGAAGATATGACACTTTGATACAATGTAAAGTAGTCAGTGTACAGCTTGTATAACAGTCTAAATTTGCCCTCAAAATAACTACACTCCTAAGCAAACTGTGCCCAATTAGCCATTTCCCTTCCTGGGAAATGGTCTGAGCCTGTCAGTGCTTTAGAAGAAAGTCTCTTCTAAAAATGATGCACAAGAAAGCCCGCAAACAGATTGCCGAAGACTAAGGACATGGATTACTGGAAGCATGTCCTGTGGTCTGATGAGACCAAGATAAACTTATTTGGTTCAGATGGTGTCAAGTGTGTGTGGCAGCAACCAGGTGAGGAGTAAAAAGACAAGTGTGTCTTGCCCACAAGAATGATGGTGGGTTTGTCATTGTTTGGAGCTGCACGAGTGCTGTGGGGAGCCACAGTTCATTGAGGGAACCATAAATGACGACTGCCTTGCTAAAGAAACTGAGGGTGAAGGTTCCAGACGTAAACCCTATTGAGCATCTGTGGGGCATCTTCGCATGGAAGGTGGATGAGTGCAAGGTGTCTAACATCCACCAGCTCCGTGATGTCGTCATGGAGGAGTGGAAGAGTATTCCAGTGGCAACCTGTGAAGCTCTAGTGAACTCCATGCCCAAGAGAGTTCAGGCAGTTCTGGAAAATAATGGTGGTCACACAAAATATTGACAATTTGGGCACAATTCGGCTTTTTCTCCTAGGGGTGTACTCACTGTCATTGTCAGCGGTTTAGACATTAATGGCTGTGTGTTGAGTTATTCTGAGGGCACAACACTTTTATACAAGCATAAATTACCAAGGCATGCTTCCTCATAAGCCTCTTGTTCTATATAGGATGTCACATGTCATTACAAGTGAAATCTGTATTCTGTGATGCAGCATACCTCAATCAGTCTGTCAAGACGAACTTGATTGGCTTGCATCTCTTTCTCAGCTGCCTCATGCCTTTTGAGTTTCCGGAGGATGTTGGTAGGGTCCCTGTATGACTCGTCCTCAGCAATCTTAAATTTCTCTTCCATCCAAAGAAGCAGCTCCTCGGCATCCCTGTAAAACTCCTGCAATAGAGTACAAGAATGCTATGAAAACAGCAACATTCTATTATTCTCTTCTATGTTTTTTAAGATTTACTTCCAACATTTATGTAGGCTGACATATCAGAATAAGCTGTACATGTAATATTTACAAGACTATCTACCACTTTCCCTTTCCCTATAAGAAACACCTGTTATGGTTATTGTGCCTTTACAGCCATCAGCAATAACATTTAAACCACATCCTGGTATCTGCATTCTTATCAGCTTTTTTATCAGCTTCACATGCTTCACTGTATAGGAGCACTTTGTAGTTTTACAATTGCAGACTGTAGTTCATCTGATTCTCTGTATACTACGCTATCCCCCTTTTACCCATTTTTTTATACCCAACAGAGTATACACTATATTGGGGCAATCGTGTGCTGGAGGTTAGATTTGGAGGTTCGATTCCCAGAGCCTACAGTAACGACTGTGGTGTCCTTGTGCAAGGCACAACCCCCAACTGCTCCCCGGGCGCCATGGATAGGGCTGCCAACCGCTAAGTGTGCTCACTGCCCCCTAGTGTGTTCACTAGTGAGTGTGTTTGTGGTGTTTCACTTCACGGATGGGTTAAATGCGGAGACTAAATTTCCCCACTGTGGGATCAACAAGGGATTTAAATCTTAAATCTATTGCCAAAAGTATTCCCTCACCCATCAAAATCATTAAATTCAGGTGTTCCAATCATTTCTATGGTCACAGATGTAAAAAAACAAGCACCTAAGCATGCAGACTGCTTCTATACAAACTAGTGAAAGAACTGGTCACTCTCATGAGCTAAGGAGTGAATTCCAGCATGGTATCGTGATAGTCTAGTCAACTGTGAGTGCTATAATAACAAAGTGGAAGCGAATGGAAACAACAGCAACTCATAATAAGACGGTCTCAGTAGATGCTGAGGTCAACAACTTTCACTGCAGACCTCCAAACTTCACATTACCTTCGGATTGGCTCAAGAACAGCGTGTTGAGAACTTTATGGAATGGATTATCATGACTGAGCAGTTGCATTCAAGCCTTACATCACCAAGCACAATGCAAAGCAACAATTGCAGTAGTATAAAGTATGCCGCTACTGGACTATAGAGCAGTGAAGAGGTCTTCTCTACAGTGATGAATCATGCTTATCCATCTGGCAATCCAATGGACAAGTCTGGGTTTGGCGGTTGCCAGGAGAACCGTACTTGTCTGACTGCATTGTGCCAAGAGTAAAGCCTGGTGTGGAGTTGTTTTTCAGGAGTTGGGCTTAGCCCCTTAGTCCAAGTTAAAGGAACTCTTAAAGCTTCAGCAGACCAAGACCTTTAGGACAATTTCATGCTCCAAACTTTGTGGGAACAGGATGGCCCCTCTCTGTTCCAACATGACTGCGCACCAGTTCACAAAGCAAGGTCCATAAAGACATGGATAAGCGAGTTTGGTGTGGAAGAATTTGACTGGCCTGCTCAAAGTCCTGACCTTAACCTGACAGAAGACCTTTGGAATGAATTGGAGCAGAAACTGAGATCCAGGCCTTCTTGTCTAACATCTGAGTCTGACAGTGTCTGGTCAAAAATTTCCATAAACACATTCCTAAACCTTCTGTAAAGCCTTCCCAGAAGAATTGAAACTGTTATAACTGCAAAGTGTGGGCCAACACAATATTAAACCTTATGGATTTAGAATGGGATGTCACTCAAGTTCACATGAGTGTGATGGCAGATGAGCGAATACTTTTGGCAATAAAGTGTATAATACTAGGTATTAAATGGGTGGCGGACTGGCGTGGTAGTGGTGTGTTAGTGTGTGTTGTGTTGGTATAGGTGGATCAGACAAACACTGTGTTTGCTCACTGTCCATGATCGATGTATATAAGTGTGACTGATATGTGTAAGTGGTTTGTGTTTTGATTAGCTTGTATTGTGCCTCATTAAAACAGCACTCTGGTCTGAATCTCTCTGTATAACTTCAGCATGAATAAGCCTTAGCTATAGGCTGAATATACATTAATACATATTTATAAAAAATAAGTAAATAAATGTACATGCATTGGTTTATTTAAAAAGTTATTTTATGCATGTTATTTTAGCTTTATATTTAGCTCAGTAATCTGACCCATTGTTTTAGCAAACATCAGTTTTACCTACATCATACCCATCTATACCTGGTATTTTTTAGAAGCAAGCAGGTCCAGTCTTCTCTGTTTACAATTTTCTTTGAGCTTCCTGTTTCGTTCTTCAATGGCCCGAGATCGCTGCTGAATCCTGAGGAAAAATTAACATTCATGTAAAATGATCATAAACATAATGAAATAAATAAATGCAAAAAACTGGAGGCACAGTCATCTCACTGTTTGGATGCAAAGTGACGTTTGTCGATGAGCTCCTGGCCCCTGTTTTGAAAGGTGTCAATCTGCTGGTCAAGGGCTCCTAGCAAACCTTCCAGTTCCTCTTGTCGGCTAAGCAAACTGTGGACACTGTCCACAGAGTCCTGCCCGCAAATACCATCATCATTATTTAACCATTAAAGTTTGGAACAGCATGGCTAAAATTTAAGTGAATCACTTATATTTCCACAACAACTTTTACAGCAATTGCCTATAATTCAAATACTATTACTCCCTATGACAGCAAACTCACCCCAAGGTCTTTGATTTTTAGTCGGGCTTCATGACCAGATATGGTTGCATCTATTCGATCTGCTTCCATGTTCAATTTCTGGAGTTCAAGTACTTGTTGTAGCCTCCTGTTCCGACTGGACCACAATTTATCCAACTTGTTCCATTCCTGGTTTAACTTTGCCAGTGTTTGTTGGACATCTTTAGTGACTTTGTCCCCACATGACGCCTCTAAAGACTCACCCAGTTTCTCCATGGCTTTCAACCTGAAAGAATTTCCGCAAATAAAACTATTAGAATTAATTTTCCAAATACACACTATATGGACAAAACTACATGGATACCACTCCTATTTATTCAGTTCAGGTATTTCAGCCACACGCATTGCTAACAGGTGTTTAACAAAGCCAGTCTCCACAGACAAACACTGGTAGCAGATGGGCTGATGAGCTCTGTTTTTACTTAACCTAGGCCCATAGTTTTAGTGAAGGGAAATATTAGTACTACTACATACAAGACAAAAATGATGTGCTATATAGCCTTTAGATCGAGATATAATAAGATGAGTATAATTAAGTGTTCTTGCCTTGTACATAAAGGCAATAATTGTTTGGATTAATTTTGATTCATAACAAATACAAATATTGTTCTTAATCCTGAGTATGTCTTGTTTATTTTTATCAATATTATTTTATATGTACCCCCCTGGTAAGCTGATAAGCAGCTTAAAACATGAATAAATGACTTAGTAAACCAACAGTATCCCTGTATGTTTATTTGTAGTATAAATATAAAAAATAATGTAAGCTTTGATGTAAGGTTGTTGCATGCTCACAGTTTTCTACTTTCACACCTGAAGTACACTTAAAGTGTACTTTCATAAACTAAAAGTTTAGTCCCAAGAATGTATTGAAATAGTACATCTACAAGTATACTACTGGTACCTTGATCTTAGTATACTTACTACATAAAGTTCCTGCAAATTAAAGTAATCTTTAAAAACTACGAAAAGCACTTCACTATCTTTAATGATTGCTGACTGGTATTTCATAATCTGATGTAACACCTTGCTCGCTGTCGCTCAATCTCTAGCCTCACTTCCTGATGCTCCTTTAATAGGTCTTGAGCAGAGGCTACATCAGAGATGTTCTCTTCTTCCACCAAGCGGTCCTCCATTGCATCAGCCCACAGCAATAGGTCCTTGGACTCCTTCTGAAAATGCTGCAGGCGTCGAGCCTCTTCTAGCATGCCTTGTCTTTTGGTAGCTTGGGCCTTGACCTGCCGCAGCAGCTCCTCCAAAGCATAGACCTCCTTCATGATGGCAGCACTCTCTGCAGGACTGCAATCTCGTTTCCTACAAAAATGTCCAGGGGAAGCACAGTAAGAGAAAGTCAAGGACAGAATATACTGTGCCATACTACACTGTGCTGTACATACAGTATGTATACAATAAAACCCCTGAGCAGCAAGGGCAAGTGCTGCAGTTTTAAACTCACATTTTGGCCACACTCTTCAGATATTCTATCTTCCTCTCCAGGGCTTCTATCTCCCTCTCAGACAAGGCTTGGTTGCGTTCCTCAGCTTGCAGCGCTAAAGGGGAACTGCCTACCTCAGGAGTATCCAGTTGGTCTAGCTTGTCCAGGAGCTGAGCTCTAGCATCCTCACAGGTGTGTAAGAAAGACTTTATATCAGCTGAGCTGAGGAGTTCATGAGCCCTTTCATCTTTCAGGGCCTGAATGTTCTGCCACCTGATGTTGAAGAGCATATGTTGTGAATAATAATCATTTGTGTTATTTGTCATTGATGGGTAAAGTCTGTATTCCAGTCCTCATACCTGTTAGTGACCTGGGCTTGTCTGGACTGTATATCTCTCTTTTTGCTGTGCTGCTTTTTCACAAGTTCCTCACCCAGTTTGGTGATGCCCTCAAGCTGACCTTTTCCGCTGGCCAGCTCTGTAAGAAAATTCTTTGCACAAAAATTTGACCATATGACCAAGAGATGCAAAATACCAGCATATTAAAAATGCATAAGCTCTTCAGTGTTCCTACATTTCCTTTTTAATTAATTTATTTCTTTTTTTATTTCCAGTAAAGAAAAACCTGGGAAAAACATGGAATATGATAAAAAAATAATACTTTTAGTAACAGCACCAGCACAAGTATTATGTGCCTGAGAAACCTTGCGGGGTGGAGCAGAAGGCACATTACTCTCAGAATCAGGTCACTAATGTCCATCGTCAGGTTCTAGTACTGCATGGAAATATATGCTTTGCTATCTTAATCTTAATGACAAGCAAACTGCTAAAACAAGAATCAACACCGGAAGCACTTTTTAAAGTCAGAATTACAAAAAGTCTGAAAAAATGTACAGGGGACACAAAATTAACAGTGTTCCCCTTGGACAGGTATATAAACATGACACATATAAAGAATTGTTTAAATGGACAACTTTATATAATCAAATCAGAATGTCTCTACACTTTAATGTCCAACTGTATACCTTAAACATGTGTTTCTCATGGACAAAGTACATAAACCAGCCAGAACCATAGAACCGTACAATAAAAAGGCTGTTAAAAATTACTTTAAAAAATTACAAAAAAAATGACAATAATGTGTTTTAACACATTATGGTAAAATTATGTTCCATAACTAAAGGTACATAAATGTACCCTTGATGGTACCACTGCAGCCATGACTTTACAAACATGTTATAAGTAAAAACAAGACACTTTGACTATTCTTGAGCAGCAAATATCCTGGGCAAAAGGGACAAAAGACTTTGTGGGGGTGGGGCCTAACCAGCTAGAGATAAATCAGCCGATACTGTATAACATCTGTTAACATTAGTTAACATCTATTGTTTTAATTAATTGTTAATATGTAAGCTATATTAAGAATAACTAACTCCTCTCAAGCTTTGTTAGTATAATTCCTTATGTTTATAATCTGTATTCCGAGTTAATTCTATGTAATGCTGCCAAACTCTAAATAATCTTGAAAGGCACTCTGGTACTGTTGTACTGGCATGCCTGTTGGAATTGGAGGCGGAGTTCTTCCAGTATTTTTGTAGTTCATGTGTTTAACCACTAGAGGTTTTGCAAGCACCCACCTCATACTTTGCCTGCACAACCTCAATGTCATCGGCGTTTGAGCTGAAGGTGTTAAGGATGTTCTCCTTGTCCTCCATCCAGGATTCAAACTCTTCACAAGCATTGTAGAACCGATGGAGTTGGGCAGTTTCATCCAGGATCTTTCTTTTTGACTACAATGAAAGCAAGATTCTGAAAAGGTCAAAACCTTTATCTAGGTCAGAACCTATATCTATATCTAAAAGCTGTCTGAATAAAACACTAGGAATAGTTTACATTTCATTTTTCCCTTTTCTTCCTTTAAAATCTATTGTTAACAAAATAAAGAAAAAACAGCATATTTTACTGAAGACTATTATGTTTTAATCGTTTCTTCCAATGTAATTAATAAAAAAAATACATATTGCCAGTCATTCTGTTGAAGCATCCCACCATCTCACAGTTCATATATGGTTGGAGTTTAGTGGCACTCACCTGGGCTAACTGAAAAAGCCTATTGAAGTCTTTTTCTAAACTGTTCTGAGTGCTCTCTATAGTGTCTTTCTGGAAGTGTGGATCAGGAATTGAAGCAGATGAGATTTCAGCGGTGCCCCGACGCATGGAGCGGGTGCGGCGAGGCCTGCTCACTTTCCGTGTCTGGGTCTCTGGAACACCGTTAGTAGGCGGAGGTGGTGCTTCCTGTACCTTTAAAATAAAAAGACATGCCAAGATCACCAATGTCTACAAATGAATAACAGGGATACATGTGAAGAAAGCTAAAGGTTGCAAATTCCAATGGCTTACAGTGGATTTCATCTCTGAAATATATGTAGAAGGCACTAGTTGCTCATTTCCTTTAATATCCCGCACAAGGATTTTATCATCTTTCTCTCTACTGAGGATTGTCACTATTTCCCCACGATCCCAGGTTAACTTCGAACCTGAAAAATAAAAACATTTTGAACCATCTCAAATAAATCGAGAGCAAAGAAGCAGCACATATACCAAATGATCACGTAAAAAATATATAATTCTTGTACCCCTGTATTTGAACCTAATTTTGGCATTAAGTTCCTGTATCTGCTGTGTAGGAGTGGGTCTTGGTAAAGTTTCTGCTGCCTTTAAGCTTCCTCTGATTTTCATCCCAGTTTTTCCTTTTTCCTTTCCTCTCTCTCCTTCATCTCCAGATGAATCACTGTAGTGGACCATTTTGATCTCCGGAGGTTCTGTCTATATGGAACAGCAAAAAGATTCCAGTGCTGTTAGTGATACAGTCTGCCGTTCATTCAGTTCACATAGATTGGTGTATCATTGGTGTATCTGAGGATGTGTTGATTAATTTGTTTATCTCCTTATACCTGCACTTTTCTTTTGCTCATTTGTTCTGCAATTACACACTGTAGTCTGTCTGTTTATCTGCATACTTTGTTAGTCCCCAGCATTTTAATGCGTCAGACCACCACAGAGCAGGTTTGTTGGGCGGTGGAGCATTTCCAGCATTCCATTGACACAGATATGGTGGCATGTAGGGTGCTGGTAAAAGTGGATCAGGCACAGCAGTGCTGTTGGTTAGTGCACCTTGTAGATGTAAAGTCAGAGACAGAAGCTCATTTGTTGCTGCAGAGGTTGTGCTGGTAATCCTCTAGTCCTTCATCAGTTATCACAGGAAGCTGTTGGCTGGATAGTTTTGATTAGTAGACTATTCTCAGTCCAGCAGTAACACTGAGGTGTTTAAAACCCCAGCAGCACTACTGTGTCTGATCCACTCACACCAGGGCTGAAAATGCTGTGTAACTGTGGTAAAAAATATCTTCTCTGTGGTGGTCATGTAAGGGTCCTGATCACTGAAGAACACAGTGAAATGAGATTAACAAAGGGAGAATAAGATGGACTGTTGAATGATGTTGAAAAGTGACAAAGTGACAGACTGCAGCCTTGAGATGACAACTGATATTTAAAAATTTTACAAAACTGTAAATAGGTCACATCACCAGCTAATTTACTGCACATATTTATTTTGAACACTACTGGGAAATATTATAATGTAGATTTGCTTTTATATATATATGTATATATATATATACACACATGTATAGGTATATGTCCCATTCCTTATAGAGAGAAAAATGTATGTATGTATGTATTTGCCTCATAATTATCTGTCTACACTTACATTTTTGTCCAAGCTTAATACAGTCTTCCTATTCATGGCGAATGAAGTTTTTAACTGATTTCAAGTGAAGTGTGAAGTGAGATGAGTGTTATTACTCACTGTTAGTGGAGCAAGGTGGGCAGCACTTTTAGCTTGCTCTCCAAGCCTCTTCACCTCGGAAGCATACAACTCCATTTCCTTCTCCAGTCTGTGGTGCCGCTGGAGCAGAGCACTGGTGCTCAACTCATCCTTTCCATAATCCCCATCAGTGAGAATAGGCTTGCGATCATCAAGCCAAGAGTTGGCCTCTGTTGCATCTGCAAAATACTGTGAGGAAAACAGAATAAAAGCTATACATTTAAGCAAATGACAACTTTATTTAAAGTACATGCACAGACGTGTTTCGCATCACATAACATACTTTGCACTTACATAGCATATCTAGTATTAGTGTGTAAGTCAGCAGGAGTCACCTGTTTGATAACATTGGCTGCATGCAGTCTGTTTTTCCGGTTAGCGACTTGATCCCTGAGCTGCTGCCACTGTTTCTGCAATGTCCGGATCCATTTCTGGATGTCTCTTTCATTGGGATGTCTACCTCTGCACAGTTCCTGACCCCTGGAAATTACTCCCAGGCACAGAGACTCCCGTGACTGCACTTCTGCCTCCAAAGCCTAGAAATAAGCAAGGTTAGATCATTGCATTGCATTGCACATAAAATAAACAACACAATGATATCCATTCATGTACATTACTCGCTCCTGTTCCTTTACTTTTCTATTCATAACAACATAAATATGGAGAAAAGAAGCCAAACCTTATGGTTTTGAATGGCTTGTTGAATCTGACTGAGGTCTCTGCCCAAAGATGCAGCTTGCACCAGAAGCCACTTCTCATAGATCCATGCCTCTACCTCCTCACAGTCATGGAAGAACTCAAAGAGCTTCAGCTGCCCTTCCAGTGCTTTCCTCCTTTTGAATGAGAGCAGAGCATTTATCCAAATACACCCAGCCCACAAGGGCAATGCCAGTCTCAAGATGCTTTACACAAGGATATAAAAAAAAACTTGGCTGTGAAAATGTTAAAACCTCACCTGTTCTTGCTGAGAGTCAGGAGAGAGTTGTACTGGGCATTGATCTCTTTCACTTTGCTCTGAACCTGTGACACATCCCTCCGTTTTCCCCTTAAGGCACTGCTACTGATGGAGCTCAGTGTTTCTCCAAGAGAGGAGATCTGAGTGTCCAACAGATCCTGCTTCTGCAGTAAATCCACCACCTCTGGCAACTGCTTCCCCAATTCAGAGGATTCTGCCTGAGCCTAAGCATGAATAACAGAGTAAACTACACTAAGGCTGCTTTCTGCTATTATTTACCACACTTGTCTTTCAATCTATGACATAAAACAATCATCTGCATTTGTAATGTGATATTGCAATGTGTTTAGATGTTTTTTAATTATGATGAAGGTTAGAATGCAAGCAGTTTTTTGTATTTGTTACATATTTAATCTAGCATTAAACAGAAGTGACTGATTAAGCTTCTACTGACCTGAAGCTCCTTGAGGTCCAGGGAGATTAATTCGATATCCTTCAGCACAGCCAGTGTGTTTACAATGTCATTAGTGGAATCTCTGTGCTGTTGCAACTGCTGGAGCAGAACTTCCCATTTCTTGGAGATGTTTGCTTGCCTGTTACACACAAACAGCAACAGATGCACTCACACATAGGCCTGTGTAACAGAGTGATGTAATCAAAATCATTGTCAATGATTTACCTGCTTCAAAGGCAATAATTGGTGTGTTAATGTCATTAAATGGACTTATCAATAATTTTACAAAGTATATACATAAACGTTCAATCACATTTACCTTTAAAACAACAGATTGTGGCGAGGCATTAATAAGCCTTTATTAATGCCTTTTTAAACAATTTTTAGACAACTCTGCAATAAATTTCGAACTCTCTTACCTGCAGGGCAGCATACCATCTCAAGAAAATTTAAACCACAGGTAGTTGTGACTTTGTCAGAGCCTCACTAAAGCTTTAGCCTTTAACATTTTTCATTATTATCTATGATAACATTATTCCTGTTAATAAACAGCCTTATCTTCAATCCAGTCTCCTTATTTATTGCCATAGATGCAATAATATTTGATAAAGCTTTTATCAACACCAGACTACTCGCATTATGCTTTATGAATACATTTCCGTTTTAAAGTAGTGCAGCTCTCTCTTTGCTAGCAGTTTTGTTTAATGACTGTCAAAATGAGTAAGACTGGACAACTGAAGACATATTCTGAGCTCTGTTGTGTCCCTCATTATACAACATCTTTAAAGACACTAACATTACCTCACAAGGAAAGATCTATAGATGTTTTATACACGACTTCTGAGCCATAATTTTTAGACAGATCCGTTTGCTATAAACTACACTGGTAGGCAGAACTTATCACATTCAAACACAATTTGAGGAGATTTGGAGATTTGTGTCATTAAGGCACCTGTGCAGTCTCACAAGTTCCCACTTTAGGCTGTGTCTACATTTATATATGTTATAAATTCTGCCTCTAAGGTATTGCTAGGTGGTTGCTAAAGTATCCTAGGCGGTCACTAGGTGGTTGCAATGGTATTCATCATGGTTGTTAAGGCCATGCTAGGCAGTTGCTATGGTATTTTAATGTGGTTGCTATGGGCACACTACAGGTGTTGCTGGGTGGTTGTTGTGGTATCTCAGGTGGTTGTTTTGGTGATGCTAGGCGGCAGCTATGGTATCCCAGGTGGTTGCTATGGTGTTGCTTGATGGTTGATGTGATATCCCAGGTAGATGCTAAAGTGTTGATAGGCAGTGCCTATGATATACATACAGTGGGGTGCGAAAGTTTGGGCAGCCTTATTAATTTTCCTGATTTACCTTACAAAGCATTGATTGTTTGGATAAAAAAATTCCTTTAAATATATCATATAGGGGACAAACAAAGTGATATTTGAGAAGTGAAATGAAGTTTATATGATTTACAGAAAGTGTGCAATAATTGGTTAAACAAAAGTAGGCAGGTGCATAAATTTGGGCACTGTTGTCATTTTATTGATTTCAAAATCTTTAGAACTAATTATTGGAACTCAAATTTGGTTTGGTAAGTTCAGTGACCCTTGACCTCCATACACAGGTGACTTCAATCATGAGAAAGGGTATTTAAGGGGGGCAATTGTAAGTTTTTCTCCTCTTTGCATTTTCTCTGAAGAGTCGCAGCATGGGAGTCTCAAAACAACTTTCAAATGACCTAAAAACAAAGATTGTTCACCGTCATGGTTTAGGGGAAGGATACAGAAAGCTATCTCAGAGATTTCAGCTTTCAGTCTCCACTGTGAGAAACATTGTGAGAAAATGGAAGACCACCGGCACAGTTCAAGCCAAGGCTCGAAGTGGCAGACCAAGAAAAATCTCGAATAAACAGAAGCGAAGGATGTTGAGTCAGAGTCAACCCAAAGACCAGCACCAAAGACCTACAACATGATCTTGCTGCTGATGGAGTCACTGTGCATCGTTCAACTATTCGGCGCACTTTACACAAGGAGATGCTGTATGGGAGAGTGATACAGAGGAAGCCTTTTCTCCGCCCCTATCACAAACAGAGCCACTTGAGGTATGCTAAAGCACATTTGGACAAGCCAGCTTCATTTTGGAATAAGGTGCTGTGGACAGATTCTGGAGACCAATGTCCAGGAATCAGTGACAAAGCTGAAGCTGCGCCGGGGCTGGATCTTCCAACAAGACAACGACCCTAAACACTGCTCAAAATCTACTAATGCATTCATGCAGACAAACAAGTACAATGTTCTGGAATGGCCATCTCAGTCTCCAGACCTGAATATTATTGAAAATCTGTGGTGTCACTTAAAGAGAGCTGTCCATGCTCGGAAATCAAACCTGAATGAACTAGAGATGTTTTGTAAAGAAGAATGGTCTAAAATACCTTCAGCCACAATCCAGACTCTCATTAGAAGCTATAGGAAGCGTTTAGAGGCTGTTATTTCTGCAAATTTACTTATTCACTGTGTTTGTCCCCTATATGATATATTTAACGCAATTTTTTTATCCAAACAATCAATGCTTTATAAAGGTAAATCAGGAAAATTAACAAGGATGCCCAAACTTTCGCACCCCACTGTGTGTATATATATATATATATATATATATATATATATATATATATATATATATAAATATAGTGTTGCTAGGTGGCATTCCAGATGGTTGCAGAGCCAACGGTCTGGCATCCCCGGTGGTTGTTATTGTGTTGCTACATGGTTGGTATGATATCCCAGGTAGTTGCTATGATATAGGTTTAATTGACTGTTCAGAAGCAGCTCTAGTTAAACATATAAAACTTTATAAAACATCGCAGTGAGAACGCAGATCAACATCACCCTCATTTCATACTCTAATCCTACAACGGGTGGATTTATCATTTACAATCAGCTACTTTACTCATACCCCTCACATGAGCCAGTATGAAACTGCTGCACCGTTTAAGATTAATCCACTGCAGTAATATTCAAAAAAAGATATTCCATGTCATGCCACAAATGGCTATGCTCCGCTGGGAGTTGTGGAATTAGTTTGTTTGTTTGTTTTTATACACCCAGATATATCTTTGTACTATACATTAATATGCTGTTAGTCAATTAGCATAATTTGTTTGTATGTTCCTCATACAGTCAGTTAGCATAACTTGGTAAAATGCTACTTACAGAAGGATGACCATATTTTACAGGTCAAAAAAAGTAGGTATGGGGCAGGACGACGGCATTAGCCAAACCAGTAGTAGGAGGTGTGGGGTGGGTAGCATTCGGGTTCAAACAATTACTGGCACCATGGAAAGAAAATGTTTTTTATTTGTATGTACGTGTTCTGAAAAAAAAAAACAGTGTTGGGATCAAATGACTGCTAACCACCGTGTTTACGAAGGCATCTGAGGCATTTTAGGTCCAATTAAGAGGACACGACCGTAAAAAAGAGGGCATATGTGCATACTATACTATAGTATATGCCAAAACCAACTGAAATAAACCAGTAACTGAGTAAAATCAAATATCGTATGAATCCTCTCCATTTACAATTTGTTAGTGGCAGGGTGAGTAACATGCAGCATTAACTAACGTATTCTGTTGACCGAAGGAAGTAACATGTTGTAAATTGTACATGGGGCCATGACTAAATTGCCCTACTCGACAGAACAGTCACGCAACCACCACCCTCCTCGCCCTGTCTGTCTTCGGTGGTTCTCCCTCATCAGTTTCCCCGCGCGCTCTGGGGGCCTGTAAGCCGTGAAAGTAGCCTACCGCAGTTTCACTCTGCTCCCTCCTCCCCCCTTTCATAGCCAGTAGGATTTCGAGTTGCGCTTCTTTAGGTGCCTGAATAGACTTGCCTGATTAAAAATACCTAATTAAATAGATAAACGAAGCAAATAAATAGATTGTGGCGACTAAAATAACAAGACTGTTGTTAAAATGTATTGAGTAAAAAGTAAAGATTTTTAAGCAGTGAGTAAAGATAAACAGGACGCCACAGAAATAATAAAGTAAAGTGCAGATACCTAAAAACTACTTCAGTATAAACAGTGCCTGCGCTGGAGAGCTGTTTAGCAGTCCTATTCTAACAGTCAGCAGCGAAGCTCTTATCAGTATCATGCTGTACAGTTACTGCGGATGATAATGAAGAACGTGTTTAAGTCTGTGTAAAGAAGCCCGTGTAGCACAGAAGGTTTAGCTAGCGAGAAACATGATTAGAGCGGAAAATGGAAAAGCTGGAGCGGAGTAGTTAGAGGAAGGGTGCAGACCATAGGCCGTAATTACTAGAAAGGCTGCCCTCCATCCGTATACTCTGATCAAGAGTAGTTTCTCATCACTAAAGACGCCTTCATGTTTTCTGTAGTCGACTCAGACTTACGACTTCTGACACTCGAATCGAAGGTACCGACTCCTAGACTCTACATAGTTTTAACCAGGCCTATTTTTAAGAGACTGAAGTTCGTATTCGCCCGCTTCGTTTTTGACTTTTCCAGTCCACCTTAAGTGATGCAGCATTCATCTTAGCGGCGCCGGCGCCAGCATGTACATCCGTGCGATTTAAAGTGGAATAATTTCTAATAAATGTTTATTGGCCCATATTTAAAGAGATGAGAAGAGTTGTGGCTTAAAACTGTTTTGTGCCTACAGCGGCTAGTGAGCACGTCTGGTGTTGTTTAAAGCAGACTCTCAAGTTTAAACTCCCAATTTATGGACACATGATCATCTGACAGAGTTTATAAGTGACCCCAAAGTGTCGTTTGTTTCCCCCCAGGAAGATGTGTCAATCTGATGGTTGTTTGCGTATAATAAAATAAGTATACTGTCGTGCTGTTTTTCAGCTGGGATACCATAATTCAACGAACCAATGTCTGAGACAGTAAGTAGACATGTTGCCATAAATATCACAAAGTATCATAAACGGTCCTTTTCATTTAACACTGTATTCTGCCAGTGAACTGATCAACACACTAAGCAATTGGCACTCAGTAACAGTAATGCAAGCTAGCACCATAATGGCCAAAATCTGCCTCCTGTAAGAAAAACTGATGAGCAACATGATTATATGATTACACGCAGATATATCCTGGCTTTGTACTATACATTAATAAGCTGTTAGTCGATTAGCATAATTTGTTTGCATGTTTTTCATACAGACAGTTAGCATAACTTGGTGAAATGCTACTTACAGAAGGATGACCATATTTTACAGGTCTAAACTTTTTCAAATTAGACGAAGCTCCTGCCCGGTTAAAATGGTTAGAAACCAGTTTGTATGTTTTTAGCTGTTCAGCCCCATTCACCTCCATTTATTTAAGAGTTGCTAGTGTTTGCAATCATGTATTGGATATAAAGAGATATACAGTAAGCCTACATTAGCCTACTGTAACGATTACCTACATTAGCCTTGTAGCTTCAGTGCTAAACTAAAGAAGCCTTCTTGATCTGGGCTAAAACGTGTCTAAATTACATAATTAGAAAACATGTAATGCTGCCATCTTCCCAGCTCGCAACTGACCTGCTGATGACTTGTTTCTTGCTATGGTAGTCCTCCCTCTCAATGATAGATGCCATCTCATTGAGGGCCTGAAAGCGGGGCTCCTTAGCCAGCACGTCTGTGTTTAGGGCCTCCAGTCTTTGAGCTGCCGCTTGGGCATCTTCCAGACTCTCTAGCCCTCTTAGGTCTTTCTTCTGGAGCAGCTGCAGTATGTCATGCAGGTAACTCTCCCTGAGTTCTGCCTTGCGCTCAAACTTCTGTGCAAGCTGCTCGAGTTGCTCCAGCCTTAAGAGGGCACTCTGCAGGTCCCGCTCCCGCTCATGCTCTGCCCGCTCCAGCAGGGTCCAGTTCCTCTCAATGTCTCCTAGAGTCTTACCTTCTGGAGGGATGTAGGACCGCTGGTTGTTGGCCCGCAGCTTTGTACGCAGGCTGAAGAGATGGGCCTCAATGGCACCTCGCTCCTGATACTTAGGAGGCTTTTCCACTGTGCGGTAGGTTTTGAAGTCAGTCACCAGCCGCTTCATGCCTTGCAGGGAGTTGGGGAAGGAGCGGTTGTCCAGCTGTAACACTTTAGTCCTGATCCAGAGCAGCAGGTCAGAAACCATTTTCTCATATTGGCATTTCATATCATCCATCTCTTTTAGGAGGTCCACAATCTAGAAGCACAATGGAGCATGTTTGGAAAGGGGGCAGAATGACTGGCACAACAGTACATACTCTCTGTTTTATTCTCTTGCTACAGCAGAAAATTGTACACAGGCGGGCATTACAGTAATATGCAAAGATACTATTATGCATTCATGGAATGTCTTGTCAAAACAATCATTAAGTACAAGTCCAGTTTCTTCACTTATTTCTTTTTTCTTATATCTTGAATCTTAAAGCCTGCTTTGACAAATTGGAAATTAAATAAATGAAGGGTAGTCTCCAGGGTTGGGCAGTAATGAAGTACTTTTACTTTAGTACTTTACTAGAATACGTTTGAATATCTGTACTGAGGATCTGTAAGGAGCAGGCCACAACTGCTTCTGTTAACAGAAAAGGCAAGCACATATGGGAACCACTTGGAAATCAGCTGATTCACACCAAGGCCTGTGTAAATCCACTGTCAAGTACTTATAGTTTGCTGGTGAAAATGCAGATTTAACTGACTAAAGTCATTTTAGAAGTATTTCATCTTGTCAAATAAATACAGTGCTATTAGTAATATTATTTGACTGATATCAGTCATAGTCATTAGGTTCTGTAAATGCATTGTGGCCACAAAACAACAATGCTTTGACATTAACAGCAAATCTACTTTGGACTACTTAAGTATTTTTAAAGCCGATTACTCCAGCACCTAAAAACTTGACTGGAGAACCTTCATTTGTATTGCCGTAATATTTGACCAGGAGTTGTGTACTTTGTCCACCTCTTGTGGTCTCTGACTTTTGCACAATACTAATGGGCAAAAAAAGTCTGTAAATGTGACACTGACAATTTCAAGTATGTAGCCTCTATATAGTTCTATGAAAGTTATTTATAAAGGGTCAGTTGGCTACAGGAATCAGATTTACAAAAACAAACCCAAAACGTCTGTGTGGAGAATTAATAACATTTGTTTATTTGTTATCATTGTGGGTTAGCTCAACTCTACATATCATTCTAGGCATTTTTGTGAGTGTGGGGGCAGTATTAAACAAAACCACAACAGCAAGTATGCTAATCAGCCTGCTTGACCACTTTTGGCTTGTATTTTAATTGTTGAAAAAATGTAAGAAAAAACAATTAAATCGATAATCACATATATCTATATGACAGTTAAACAAAAAATGTATAATCATGATAGCCCCATGTGCTCCAAAATGTTTGGGCTATAAATGCTATACTGGCTCTTTTTGGATAAGATTGGACACCCCTGCTTTAGGGTGATAACAGTTCACAAGTTCACAGAGTGTGCAACCTCAAAATCATTTCTAAATTGTAAAAGTTTTAAGATAAGCTGGAGGTCAGTGTAGCATTTAAAGACATCAACACAGCACAATGACATCTAGCTACATATACACACCTTATCTAGTGCCTGCGCACTCCTTTGTGGTTTAACAATGGCCTCTCTCATAGTCTGCCATCTCCACCACTGATTGCTGAAACTACCACTGAATGACATTGCCACCCGATGACTCGATGAGGTTCATGTGAAAACAAACACGAAGGCTTCCTTGTCTTATGGCCAAACTGAGCTTATATCTGACCTAGCCTGGCACAATTCCCAAACCACCGTGCCCATCATTATTTAACACACCTCACTGACAGCTAGCACGCTGTTCTATTCACACTTGCGGACGTGGTGGCAAGCGATGGTGTCATCCTGTTCCTGCATGGGCAGTCCAAGACACTTCTTACACATGTGCTTCTCCATAAGTTCCTGGTCAGCAAGCTAATGCAATCTTCTATCCTCTGAACTCATATCCACTGGGTTGTCTCTGTCTGTTGGAGGAGCTTGTGCAAGCTTTTCTGTCATGGTGCTGAAATGACTGCAGAGGCTATGTTAACATTTGCAACAGCTTGCTGTGGTGTGAATTAACTCCCTCGTTTGTCTGCATTACCAAAGCTGAGTACACACTTATCTGATTAGGGCCACTGCTCCTCCCTTTGCCCTACTGTGAAATCCAATAATCCACTGTCTCCCTGAGTACAACCCTCATTCAGGATTACTGGATAGAATTCACAGGACAGTCCAAGCAGAAAAGCAACATGATTTCAAATGTACTGAATATAAGAAAAAGGTGTATTTATTTGGTTGCCTGTTTGGACACTTAAACACTCATGACTGCATTAAAAAAACATGAACCCTATTATTATTATTATTTTATTTTTTTAAAGGCATATTTTTTTTGCAGGCCATGCTTAATTTCTAGTTCTTATTTTGTCCTCACTCACCTTGGCTATCCTCTTCTGGATGGTCTGACCTTGCTTCATTTTGGAGAAGTAGTGGTAGTAAAGTGAGACATATGTCATGATGGACTTCTCATCAGGATGAGGCACCACTATGTCTTCCACATCCAGCAACTGCATGATGCCAAATTCGCTTTCAGCCAGGCTGAAAGCGTGACCCAAGTTCCTCCTTGCATCATCTGGATGGAGTCGGTTGTAGTTAAACAGATCCGGCCTGAAAAAGAAATGCAATGCGTTAGCAGTTTAAGCTCTGTTGGTGGCAGTAGACTCTTGAAAATGCACTGAATGGATGTAAGCCTGTGTTCACTTCCTGGTAAACTCTACCGATGAGCGTGAATAAGAGCATTGAAGGCCAGTCCATCCCTCCAGCTGCCAGAGAAGTCCTGTACATCCACATTTGCATATCCAGCGGTCTTCCTTTGACACCAGATCAGAAGAGCCTCTTTGGCTGAACGCCTCGCTAAGCTGGCATCACCATTGTCCTAGACTCACATAGCATTTTGTGTCATCACATGTATGTCACCAACATAAGGATTAAATGTCTTATTTTGGCCAAATGCTTGGAAAGTTTCTCATAAAGATGGTGAACATAACTGACAGAACTGACATCATTAAATTAAAATGACTGTATTTCAACAAACTTGCATTGGTACTTCTGTTTTTGTAATTTAAGTTTATTGCCACTGGATTATGCTGTGCTAATAATAACCTGTTTTAAATGCTGTTAGATGTTAGCTGTTAGCTAATTTATTGTCCCATGTTGGTTAGTGTAGTTGATTAGATTAAATATACACTTATATAAAGTCTACACTGTGCTTATAAACACCTTAGACAGCTATCTAGCCAGACCCAAACCAAGCTAGACTAAGACTGACAGGAAATGCTGGAGTTATAATTAAGCATCGGGATTACAGGGATTCTTTTTTGTTTTTTTATCTGACCTCCAAAAATTTCAACAGTGAAAATATTTAAACATCTAACATGCTTATGTATATATATACCCTCCATATATCAATGATGTCAAACCATACATGAGATTGTGTCTGTACATTTTTATGCCAAAAACGCTGTCTATTTTTTATCTTTAAAAAAGAGGTTACTTTATTTATTTCTTTTTTGTAATACAGGCTTATACGATTTATTTCACCCAACCAGTCAGTAGAAAGTCCCTTCATTTCCTCTTTATAGCACTCCCTTTGTGCTTAACCCAGATTTTTCTATTAGACTATTGGCAGCAGCACTGTTAGTGTTTGAATGAAGACATTTAGCCACTACCTCATCAAGATTAATTGCCCCAATTTGAAAGCGGAGAATGATGATCCAGATGAGGCCCAGAATGAGGGTTCTGTCTCCATCCACTACGTTTTCAGGACCAATCAGATCTACTCGAATCTAAGGAAAGAGAAATAGGGTAATTGAAGAGCTACAAGATCAGTTATGATATTTGTAAATAGAAGGAATAAAAAAATGTTCAGCGTCACTAGAGGTCTTTATTTGTCAGTTTTTTTGTAGTATAATGTACATGAGCCTTGTTTTAGATGTAAGCCACCAGACTGCACCTTGGTTTTGAGAAAGCTGATGGCGATGCTGTTGTTCTCCAAGCAGTGCACTCTGAGGGTGCGCCGACTTGGGTTTGGCAGCTTCTCCCTGGAGATGAGCTCCAAGAGTCGCACCAGGTGTACTCCTGACTTCAGCTCCGTGTACACATCATCCAAGACAACCTTTTCCTGAACACAGAAGTACACATACAACCACATAACCAATCAAGATAATACACCGTTACTCTGAATTGATGTAGAGACGTTTCCCCTTCTTATTTTCTCCCCAAATTACAGGGTGAATGTTATTTTTAAGCAAAATTACTAAATAGTTATGCTCAAAGTAATTCTGCAATTTATCTGGATAATGTTAGCCTCACAGAAAACATTTTGGAATAATGTTCCCTGTATTTATCTATATATTCACACTAGAATACAATGTACATAAAAATACAACAAATTAAAATATTCCCCCCAAAAATATATGTTTTTCTAAAAAAGTTTTCTAAAAGTTGATTTATTTTTATATGGACTAGCAAGCATTAGGATTGGTTTTTAGCTATAGTGATTCTTAGCTAAAATTAGACAACACTGAAAATGTTTGCACTCCTCCATATCTAGCAGTAAGATATTTGCGTGTAACATGACGTAATCCTTCAGCAGACCTCCTTACTTTCAGCTAAATGCGAGCATGCCTAAACCTCCTCTTGGAGAATATCCTTCTGGTAGGCACATCGGAATCATTTAAATCCAGGGTATAATTGATGCATTGTGAGTGGCGGGAAATTAAATCGCACTGACCCCACACACATTTGAGTATCCGTTGTTGGTACAGCCTGATTGCCAGACCATAAACACACCCCTGGGCCAGCCCCACTGTTGGAGAGACAGCAGCTCATGCCAGATCATATGTGGATGTACTGTGTAGATCGCAAGGCAGTCCCAATTTTAAATAGATTATATGCCTGTACAAAACACCTGGTAGTCCCGTATCTCCCTGCTTTTAATCCCTGGGATACCTTGAGTCTTAAAATGACATTTGTTCTGATCCTGTGGATTTACTTCACACTTTTGAGCTTGTGGTGGATTTTTACACAGAAGTATTCTCTAAAAGAAGAGCCAGGTGTAGATGTAAATTGTAAATAGCAACAGTCCCGACAGTTTGCCAAAGTAAGCACAAACCGAGACAAATGTCTGTCTGATCTGCTGCAGGTGTTTCTTAGGAATTTCTGGTGTGCTTTTCATTTACAGACATTCCCTGGGACCGCTCCAGCTGGGGACAAAAACAGGTACTGTCCCTGGAAAACAGGCACATCTGGTCATTCTACTGCAGTATTATATTTTTAAATGTTTTTTTAAAGTGCTCCTAAGATGTGACTCATCTTCGCTCCTTTCATAGTCAGCCATAATCCCCTCACCTGTTAACAAGTTTTGTTTTTTCAGTTTATGGATGTTCCAGAGAACATACAAATCACAGATTAGCATTTTGTTTTTTCAAAATGTCCCGACTTTTTGGAAATAAGGTTTGTATTTAATTCAAGAATTGGTTGCATTAATCTAAAATGGGCATTGGTGTGATTCAGTTCAGAAAGTAGAATGCAAATAAACTTTTAATTCATACCACACTTGTGTTGGTAAGTAGAATAGGAGTAGTCTATTAGAATTTAAATGCGATTAAGTTATTTCTGTAAATGTGGTTTCGTTTTTTTGGTTTTGTTTTCCCAGTCATATATACTGGAAAGCAATAAAGACTCATTAAGACTTTGTCCTAAAATCATTATTTTGGGGTTTTGGTCTTGATACTCATTTGGACTCTGACTCTGCACTCCTTAGTGACTTTACTCTCAACTAGCCATGGTCTTTTACTTGTCTTGAACTTGGTAAGGGTATCTTGACTACATCAGCATGACAGAGCCATTCAGAGTGGTTTAGTGTAAGGTGCTTCATTTTAGAGAAACATACTGCATCAGAATTCTTCTTCTTCAAAAAGAAACTTTTGGCCTAAAACATTTATCACTGCTTACATTTATCAGCATTACATATACAAACCTGACATGTGGGCTCACTAGTTTTGAATAGAAAATATAATGGCAATATTTGTTATGCACACATCACTACAACTCCTGTTTCTTCACCACTGTGACGATATACGGTGGTTGGTGAGTTCTCTGAAACGAACTATTTCACATTAAATCACTCTGAGTGACTTAATTATTTCAACAGCTGAGTTCTGCAGAAATGCTGAAAATTCATGGAATGTCTCTTTAAACTCTTCAGATGTCTGGTTCCTCTCACCATCACTGTGAGCAAGTTTCTCTAAATCAAAGCATTTTACCTCAAAGCACTCTATATTTAACATTACTATTTCATTATGCAGAAATTTGAAAACAATTGGTGGAATTTCCCTGTAGTTGAACTATTATATCTATTTTCTTCTACATATAATTTTTCCTTTATCTTGTGGATATTTACCAAATTTCTGCAGCTGCTGTTTATCCATTTTCATGCTCTATGAACTCAGCGGATGTAAGCAGGTGGCCGTCTTTGGCATAGAAAGACCATGTGTGTGAAAATGACAAATTTCTGATTACAACATGTTGCACAATTACTCCTGGGGCCCATCTCTGCCAGAACATAGTGACAAATGAAGTCCCTTGCCTGCTTAATGCTAGCTCAGACTCCCATAGCTGGAGCTCAGGTTGTGCTGACCTCTGACATTCTCCTGAGACTTTGGGGTTAGGAGGGGCAGGAAGCGTCGCCTGCCCTGCTCCAGCAGCAGCTGGCGTGGTCTGAACATTGTGTTTGGCCAGTGGCCACAGCGCTCTGTTCCAGCATGACTAACACACTCCTCCCTGTGTGCCGGCTCCATTCAGGGCCTTGCAGCCACTCCCTTGTACAAGCACCATGAGAATGTAGAGTCTCTAATTCGGATCTCCCCCCTGGACAGAATTTGAAAATACGCAGCTCTCCTCTGATAGATTTGTATAGGTGATTGAGAGGGAAAACATTCCATACAAGGTGTACTGTACCTACAGTTGTACCTAAAATTGTTCAACTCCCACTACAGTAAAGTGTTTTAGCAAGTTTGACGTTTATTTTTTATCTTGTTCACAGTCAGGTCAAAGAAGGACTTTAATAATAAACAAATGCAACTTAAATTACAACAATATCTTTTCAGGTATACCAACAAATGTCCTTTTAGTATTTTCCTCATTGACAAAATTATTCAACCCCTTAGTCACATACATCATTAGTACTTAGTACAACTCCCTTTATCAGTAATAACATCCTTCAGACGTGAAACATAGCTTGACACAAGTTTATTGCAGCGATCTAAAGGTATCTTAGCCCATTCCTCATGGGCAAAGGTCATTGACATTCTTGGGCTTGCGTGCTGCAACTGCCTTCTTCAAGTCTCACCAGAGATTTTCTAAGGGATTTAAGTCAGGAGATTGTGATGGCCCCTCCAGAATCTTCCAACCCTTCTTCTGCAACCAAGCCCTGGTAGAATTTGAGGTATGCTTGGGATCATTGTCTTGTTGGAAGGTCCAACGTCTCCCAAGCTTCAGCTTTGTCACTGACTGCATGACATTTTCACCCAAGATCTCCTGGTATTTAACTGAATTCATGATACCTTGCACACAGTGTAGATTCCCTGTACCAGAAGAAGCGAAACAGCCCCAGAACATGACTGACCCACCGCCATGCTTCACAGTAGGCAAGGTGTTCTTTTCTTTATAGGCCTCATTCTTCCTCCTCCAAACATATCTTTGAGCCATAGGCCCAAAGAGTTCCAATTTTGTCTCGTCGCTCCAGAGAACAGTGTCCCAAAACCTTTGTGGTTTGTCCACATGGTTTTTGGCATACAGGAGTCGACTCTTCTTGTGCTTTGGAGTCAGCAGAGGGGTGCGTCTGGGAGTTCTGGCACAGAGGCCTTCATCTCGCAGTGTGCGCCTTATCGTCTGGGCCGAAACCTGAGTGCCTCCCTCTGACAAGTCCTGTCGCAGTGCCTCAGCTGTCAGCGGGGGATTTTTGTCCACCTTTCGTTTTAGGTAATGGACAGCAGTCATTGACAGCAACCTCTTTCTGCCACGCCCAGGTAGCGTTTGCACTGTGCCTTTAGCTTTAAACTTGCAAATTATGCTTCCAATTGTGTCTCTTGGAATGTTTAATGTCTTTGCTATCTTTTTATATCCGCATCCTTGCTTATGAAGAGAAATGACCTCCTCTCTTGACTTCTTTGACCATTCCCTGGACTTCACCATGTTGCAAAGACACTATTAGCTGTGTAGAAGGAGCTGAGTATCTCAGTCCTTTTAAATCTACTTATTTGCTGCTCATTATGGCTCAGGTGCTTTCAACGCCTGACTGAAGACACCTGATTGAGAGTGGTCTTTTTTAAGGGGTTGAATAATTTTGTCATTAAAGAAATCACAAAAAGGATATTTGATCATATACTACAAAGAATACTGTTGTAATTTAAGTTGCATTTGTTTATTATTAAAGTCCTTATTTGACCTGATCGTGAGCAAGATAAAAATGTCAAACTAGCTAAAACACTATACTGTAGTGGGGGTTGAATAATTTTGAACACAACTGTATGAAGCTTATTTCCACCTATGTCATAATAATAAGAAAGCTGGTCACAATTATGCCCTGCTATCTTATAGTTGTGTTCTATCTTATAACTTGCTATCTTATTATGGCTCCTAGTAATAGGAAAGTTTGCAGTACACTTTGTATACTACATAATAAAGAGACAAATCAGTATGTCAACATAATCAGAGTGAGTGAGATGTGAGAGTTTATGTGTATTCATGTGGCACTAGATCATAACTATGAGGCAGCAAGACATTTATGAGCTAATCATAATGAGGTCTCATTATTATGAAATAATCTTATTACAGTTAGATACTAAGCCATAATGATAAGACAGAACCTCATTTTAGAGACTCATTATCAGATGCTATGTCATAGTTATAAGATACTATCAAAAATAAAAAGAAGTTTCATTTTTAAACTGTAATGACTGTATTCCTTTTTAGTGGTGGAAATGTGATTCCAAAAGGACCATAGGGAAATACTTTAATGGACAAAAATGTGTAAGGGGTTTTAATTTTATACAAACTACAGTCATAACTATGAGGTAGATCTCACTACTCTGAGACTGCAAGTAAATATGAAATAAATATGACATAGTAAGTTATTATTCTGAATATACTAAGACATAGGCTTAACAAACAGTTAGTCACCTGTGGATAAAATGTGCTTAATAGTGTGTAATACCTCCACAAGCATGAACAACAGCTGCGAGGCACAGGCATTTGTCATGGACTGGGCAAGTTTCTGGATGTAGGCCACATCAATGTTCAGTCGCTCTTGCATTAAGAAATTCGACCACATTTGGTGAATCCCTTCCCTGGCAAAATTCTGATGGGAATTTCCTGTAGACTGGAATTTCTGCCACTGCTGATAGACCCATATGACCGTATGCTTCCATACACAATTCAGCCCTATTCTAAAACACTATGGCCTTTGGCGCTGCTTTTGACCAGTCATTAATATCTGCTGTCCAACCGAATTTCCATACATTGAACCAGACATTCACTGCTCAGTACCAGTAAGTCGTACATATGAGACTGGACCACATTATTATAAGATACAATGTGGTAATTAATAGATGAAAGAATGAGTTATCATTATAGCAATCCTTTATTATGACTTACTGAATGGTTATCTATATTGTATTTTTCCAAAGTGACAGAAACATGTTTCCATGAACCCTGTGATGGACAAAAAAATGGTCATCTTTGAGGAGTTACCTGCTTTTATACTATGACCAAGTACAGATGCTTCCATACTTCCTACTGGCTGCACGTGGGATCAAAAAGGAACAATACTTGAGGGAACCAAGTGAACGGGAAAAAGGAAGGGGAAACATTTAAAATTCTTGTCAGCAGTCCGTACACAGCTATTAATACATTTCTGTGCTCTAACAAGTAGCAAATCTGAGATGCAAGATGCTGTTATAGTATTATAAATCTTTTCAGTAAATGTAAGTTTACCAAATTCATCGCACTCTTTATCTCTTGCATGTTAAACAGAGCTTAAATGGTTTGCTGTTTTTGCAGTATTTGAATCTGTGAACATGCATGTAGCTGGCAATGGATGAACATGAAGCGGAGATACTTGCAGTGCTGTCCTCTTCCTTCCTTGCTTCAGAATTGCTGAAATGTTTATGCAAGACCTTGAGTTACGAGCTATATCCTCTCTTCCTTGTTTTATGGTCTTCCTCACTGAGGTGCCACCAAAGGGTTACATAACCGATCTTGCAAAGGAGCTATGGGGGGGGGGTTAACAAAGGTTGTTAACCCCCATCATACTTAGTGCTGTTGAACAGATAAATGTGTGTTAATGTGTTTATTATATAGTGAATAAAATGCTATGTAAAAAGCCCTTCCAAAATCTGTAATGTACGGCACATTAAAACTAGTAATAAAAACATCTTCTATGATGTCTTAAAAATATGGGATTTTTATAGTACCTGAAAAAAGGTCCTATGACATGTACAAGACCAGAACAGTACTGGTGCTATATTAAAAAAAAAAGTTCTTTAAAGAACCGGCATTTATGCATTCAGATGTTTCTTTAGGTGTTCATGGCTCTATACACAACAACTCACATTACCCTGGGATAAACCAGTTTTTAATTATCCAGTAGTTCATCACAAGGTTTGTTATTTGTTAACGCAAACCTTACTTATAATCAGCATATCAAGCCTAGCCAGCTACAGCCTATATCTTAAGGTTAAAGCCCAAACTGGCTTCTTTTCATTTGAGTGATAAAGAGTTTATTCTAAAGGTGTTATTAAAAAAAAAACACCTTACCTCCCTTCTAATATATTCCCTACTTGCCACTACTACATTCGCCAGGTGAGTTTCTACATCACTACCTCCACCACTGCTCTTTCTCCACCCTGTTTTTATGATTCCTTATAGCTTATAGTCAAAGCCACGCTACTGAAAAACAGCACAGAGGAGAAAACATTATGTGCCGGTTTAAGCTGGTTCATTGTGGTTTAGGCTGGTATGGTGCTGTTTTAGATAGTCATCCAGCAGACGGTTGACCAGCATTGAAGACATAAGATAAGGTTTTGATGGCAATAAGCATCTCAACTTCTATTGCTGCTGCCCAGCGTAATATCACCCAAACAGAATGTATGCTGGTTTTGCTGGAGAACAGGCCAAATGCTCAGAGTTATTTCAGTTTTCTACAGTTAATTATGTAGGTAACACTTTACTGTAAGGTACTGTTTATGAGGCTACAGGACACATACATAAGCTTGTGATGACTACTGACATAACCCTACATGAATTTCTATAAATGCTCATTCCAAAAAGTGTCACTCGCTATAAAATGTACTTTTGATTTATGCAATTCTAAAGTATCTTTTATGACAGTAGGGTGTGGTCCTAAAAGCCTTCAGAACAGCACCTTACAGTAATGTATTACTATTGTTGTACAAGCGTACATAAAGCTCACAAGAGAAGAAAAAAATCATTCATGTTTATGTAACAGGTCTAATAAAAGTCCCTGCTTTGATTTTTTTTTTCGGTGTGGGGACCTTTAACTGGAGAAGATCAGCTATCCTAAATGAAAATGAGCCAGAAAACATTAAGATCTCATCACAGTAGATAGCTACTATGTTATCGTGACAAAGAAAACACATGGTGCAATCTTTCTCCTGTGATAGTCATGATTAGCAAATTAGCCTAGTTTACAACTCAAAGGAAAACCAGGCCTAAACCTAGATAAGAATTACTGTAAATGACGTGACTACAGACTTCACATGTTGTATTATGGCGCTGTCATCTATTCAAGACGGAAACACCACTGCCAGGAACTAAAATCACAGTTCTTATAGCTTAGCAAACCTTAGCAGCTTCTTCCTCAATGACTGAAATTGAGCCATCTTCAAATCATAAAAGGTACATATTAAAGTGGTCATCCCTCTGTTCCCAGGGCCCCTTATTTATTAATGACCTGTGTTTAACATTGCAAAATTGTGTTTGCTATGTTCAAAATGTGTTATGTAGTAAGGTAAGAGGAAGTAGTAATAAATTCCTTTACTTGGTTAGCATGTTTCCAGGGCTCTGTGTTCCAAGGCCTGTATATCCCTTTTTCTTAAAAAAAAAACCATCAAAAAATCAAATCGATACATTAAGAAGACCTATGCAAGGATGCCTTTGATTAGAGATCCAATGGAAAATGGGGAATGAGAAACAAGAGCTGGGCAGGCATCAGCTGGGCTAGACTTAGTGAGCTAATTTGTAGGTTATACAAACAAAATTTGGTAACACATTACTTAAATGGTGTCTACATAACACATTCATAAAGTAAAATTCATAAAGTATATATGTTTTACTACATAAAATTCATAAAGTATATATGTTTTACAAACTATTAATATGGAATACTATGCCATTTTACAAAGAGACCTTTTTTTCTAAATGGACAGTTGAATGAACCTCTGGCACAATAAAAGTACAAGAGTAGAACGGAGAAATCATGACAAAATACAAAATTAGTCTAAACCAAAAAGTGTCAAACCATTTTTTGTCCAAAGGGGTATAGCCAGGTCACTTTATACATTTAAGTTTCGATTTAAATTTTGAAAATAATAAATAAAGATATTTATTAAAAAAAAAAAACACCTGTCTGTAAATTACATAGTACTAGAACATATACAACATATGTAGAACATATACACTTAATGAATGTTAATTTTAACGTTTGAATATGCTATGAAGTGTTTATGTAAGATGTTATGAATGTGTTATGTAGACACCCTTCAAGTAAAGTGTTACCCAGATAAGCACTTGAAGATCCCTGGGGCCTACGCTTAAATCAGGAAAGGTACTTACTTAGAACTTATGACTGCTGTTCTCAGACTTTTCAAATAAACAGTTTGATTGGATGGCTAACTACCTCACCATGGCTGACGTGGCTAGGGCCTAGTGATTTCTAACTGAAAGTCTGCTCCTTGTTGTCCCTGTATGTGCACCATAGCAACAAGACCCTAGCCTTTACCTTGTAATTTTTATATCAGATAAACAACTAAGGAAACATACAGCTATGAGACACTAAAAGGATAAGGCTTTGTAAACACAGGTATAGTCTCGATTACAGCTTGACTTAAACCTAAACTTAAATACACCGTCAGCAGTGATTTCCCATTTGATACTAGACTTAACCTGGTGCCTCTGAGATAGTGGTCATGTGGGAAGTGGATGTGGAATGCCCTTTAGGGGATTGTTCCTACCCCGTTCTTGGAGAAAACACTGTTCATCCACTTGGTGTATGTCTTCTTCTGCACAGCCATACGCTGCTCCTGCAGCTCCCGGATCCGTCCATGCTCAAAGTCATCAACTTTTTCCTGCTCATACATCTGAGAGACCACAACACAATCCTATTTTATAAACACCTGTCTGCAATTATTGGTAGACTGAGCACGAAAAAAAAACTGTGGGGGTTAAAATAAGGGACTGAATTAAAAGACCTATATAGACACAAATAACAGAAAGCAATATTGAATATTTCATTGTGTAGATGTAAATGATCCAAGGCTAGTGGGAACCAGTTACCATGCACACTGGGTTATGCTAGCTGCACCTTTAACCAGCACCTTTTACTTTCATTGTTAGTCTCAATAGAATTCCTGAGCATGCTGTTAGGGGATTGGCTTCATGTCTTGCTGAAGTTTGTTCATTCTCAATAAATGTTTCCTGCACACCAACCACATGATGAGCTTAATTATTAAGCTTCATACATTACACTTTAGCAGAGGTCTTCACTGTCTTAGAACACAATGAGTAGACAATACAGTTAAGCCAATACCACCACCACAAATATTCCGAAAAATTACAAAACCGCCACAATCCATTTTAAAATAGCCTTTGCTTTTTAGAAAGAGTGTGCTATAAGGATTTATGAGTTATCAAGCCTGTTAACAATCTGATTATGCACTTTAATTTAATGGACTCCATAAAAATACCTTGCATTTTATTGACACTCTTTTAACAGGTATCATATGAGTCAACACGTTGGCTTTTGGGATCCTTTCGATTGTCATTAGATGCTAAGCTAATATTATAAGAAACTGTTTATCCAGTATAACCCTAACAACTTCTCAAACGTTTACCTTAATACTTTCTGTAATTTACAAAACTGCAACATTTTAACGTAGTAGACCATGTAGTTAACATGTATATATGAATTTAAATAAATCAATATCTTTTTCAATTTCATGAAACTGACAAGCAAATACATTCGAGTAATTTGAACAAAGTTCAATCTTGATAATCAAGTAAAAAAAAAAAAAAAAAAAAGACTGTAGAGCAAAGAATCCTTTACATAGCGAAGGATCATTGCTAAACCCAAAATAATGTATTCTGGATCAGTTTTATCACAAACCTTCACAAAGTCCTTTCCTCAGTCGCCAACATGAGCAGACATCGCGCTAAGATGTGGAGATATTCATAATGTAAAGTCGTTTGAAGAGAGCTCCTTCCAGCTTGATCAGTGGAGTGGTGAATTGAACTTTGAAGCCATAATGGGTAGTAGATTGACGAAGAGGGGGACTGTCTCTCACCTGACTGTGTGCAATAAGAGGTATAAAGGTTGCACATCATAATTTGCTACTGTTTCCGTTTAGTTGCAAACAATTTTAAGGGTATAGCAGAAAAGGATACTATTGCTGATGGTAATAGATCCCCTCTGGGATTCATTAACAATATTTTTGGGTGAGGACTTCTGACTGTTAAGCCACTACTGTGTACATTTGGCTTACCTTTCAAATATAGTATATAAGCCAACCAAAATACTTTACATTTGTTATTAAAAACAGATAAAATACTTACCTGCTCCTTACATTTGCTACATCAGATGGTTGCTCTAGAACAACCTCATATAACTCCAATGTATGATTCGGCTTTTCCAACTTTCTAACTAGAGTGTGACATCTCTTAAGATAAAAACTTTTTTTGATTGCCTAATTTTCCAGAAAACTGGATCCATATGTAACCATACATCATCACAGTGTAGTAATGGTTGCCTACTAGTGGAGGAACTTTTTGTCATGTTTTATTACAAGCATTAACATTTAGTTAATGTTTTATTTTTATATTGTAGATCATGTATACTGTAAAGCAGTCAGCATTCCCTTTAAACAGTTTAAAGCAGCATTATGTAGGAGTTGGGAATTTGGAAGCCTCTCTGGTGAAAATTTGTAATTGCATGTAATGTGTGAACAAACATTTTGTAGCAATGGTTACACTTTAGACCCCCACAACCAGATTAGTGTGGCATGTTGAAAGAGCAAAACTTGTTTTTAAGAGCTGTATAATGCAGTTTCTACTGGTAAAAAAACAATGATTGAAGAAATATGGCATACCATTTTTACTAGTCATAATTTCAATCATACATATCCATAAAGTTTGAACTTATCATATTGCCAGGGTGACATATCCATAGTGTCGTTTTGACATAAGACAATGTTTAAATGGATATAATTTAATTTACCAAAACGTATTGGTAGGAAATAGCCATACAGCATGAACGACTTTTATTTTGAAAAGCAGTCTTTAGAATTTGTATTGAGGATTTGACAGAGAAAAGAGGCTTGTTGTCTGCCTTAAAATTAACAGTTTAAATATCCAAAACTGAATTTATAATTAGTCAGAACATCATTTTGACCAGTCATAATAATCTATCACTGAGTGATGTATTTATATTAGAGATCTGTAATATATATTTTTGAGTTATGACTTGTATCACTGGCGTAATTTGCCATATGAGTAGGGCCTTCTTTGTGAGCCTGTGCATGTGACATCTATGTCATATGACGTCTAACATGGTCTGAGAAACATGTCTGCCAAAGCTGGTACTTCTGAATATTAAACTATAATTTCTAGGATTTACAGAGTGGTTTGTAAAAGGGCATGCACAACATGTTTTATCATATTCTTTTCCTCCACACTCAGTAATGCTACTACTTTCAGTAGATATTAAACAGTGTGTCTTAAAAGGTACATTTGTTAGCGTGTTCAGCAATCACATTAAATCTGTTAAAGCTATAAACATAATACACGTATCTCTCTAGCCGTATTCTATTTTTAGATCTAATTTAGAAGTCCATGGTCAAACTACATGTCTTGTTGATTTTCTAAATGTAAAAAGGTTATATATCCTCTATCCTAGAACACATGTCTTCACAATTTAACACACAATTATTGTTTACTTGCTGAATTTTAAAAAATGGTGGTAAAAAACACAGTGTGTGCAAAAGTTATGGTACATTTTATATCTAAAATCTTTATGTTGTATAATATGTATTAACATGTACAATATGTTAAAGCCATCAAAAAACAGACAGTGAAATTTCACCAATTTGTGAAAAAATAAAACTCTGGATTATGTGTACATGTGTACTACAGGTGGTTTACAGGGCAGTGCCCCGCCCCCACGCCAGACAGTCAAACATTTACAGCATGGACTGAGGAAACAGATTTCGTTCTTCAGGACTGCTTTGCCAGTACCAACTGGGAGGTAGTCAGAGATGGAGGCGCATATGGCAGGGACTGAAACAGCTCACAGATGATCAGAACAAGCACGGGGGGGAAATCAACTGTCATGCAAGAGGAGCTGAATGACTTTTATGCTAGCTTTGAAGCCCTCAACACAGAACCTCCTCAGAGGGTTCCGGTGAGTGAGGATTCTCAGGAGCCAGCTCGTACAATTTTATCTGCAGATGTGAGGAAGATTCTGAGCAGAGTTATCCCATGAAAAGCATCCGGCCCTGACAACATGCCTGCTCATGCACTCAGATCATGTACGGTGGAATTAGCTGATGTTTTTGTGGACATCTACAACCTTTCTGTCATTGACTACAGCTCAGCATTCAGTTTATAATCTGTGTAACTGGGTTTTGGATTTCCTGAAAGGCAGACCACATGTCAGGATTGGAAACCACACCTCCAGCACACAGATTATAAACACAGGGACACCTCAGGGCTGTGTTTTAATCACTTTGTTGTATACGCTGTTCACCTAAGACTGTGTTGCCTCTCACATTGACACCACCATCATTAAATTTGCTGATGATAGCACTGTCATGGGACTGATCACTGGGAGTGATGAGACAGCTTATACGATCTCTCCTTTAATGTTGACAAAACCAAGGAGATGATTGTGGACTATTGGAGGTCGGCAAAGAAGCACAAACCACTGCTTATTCATCAGAGGGCAGTAGAGAGAGCGAGCACCTTCAAATTTCTTGGAGTTAGCATCACTGAAGATCTCACCTGGTCGCACAATACAACACAACTGGTCAAAAAGGCACAACGGCTGCATTTCCTGCAAAGTCTCAAGAAAACTGGCATGCCAGCCAGAACTGTGAGGAACTTCCACATGTGCATAATTGAAAGAATTCTCACCAGCTCCATCACAGTGTGGTTTGGAAACTGCTCCGCCCAGGACCGCAAGTGTCTGCAACGGGTGGTCAAGACAGCCCAGTTAATCACAGGAACAGCCCTTTCACCACTAGAGGACATTTACCACTCCAGAGTCCTCAGGAAGGCTCACAAGATCATCAAGGACAAAGCTCATCCTTAACACAACCTCTTCACACTTCTCCCATCTGGCAGACGATACAGGAGCATGAAATCAAGGACCACCAGATTACAGAACAGTTTCTACCCCCGGTACTAGTACATCTACTCCCTCTGAACACCTCACTTCCTCCAACAATCCTTATGCTCCTCTGCCACAAGCATCTGACCAGTCCTGAGTAGTCCATGTTCAGTCCTCAGTCCATGAGATGACCACCAAAACAGACTGTTTTACTTTTTACAGACTGCTTAAGTGCACAGACTACTGTTTACACACAACCTGGTGATTCAGTTTATCACTTCTATATAAGAACCTGTATTATTCTGTTTATACTGCATATGTACACTGTGTGTATGATACATGTATATTTAATAAGGATACATTAATCTATATTTAGCTGCTATTGCACAGATCGGTCATTTGCACTAATACTGCATATCGTACATATGTTCTGCTCCTATATCTTTTAGTATTATATAGCATATATTCTAAATTTTCTTAATTTATATATATATATATTTCTTTCTTTTTTTATTTATATTTAGTAGTACTTAGTATTCATATTGTAATTGTTTAGTACTAAAGCTAGTACTGGGAGCTAAACAGAGTAAGAATTTGTTGTTCAGTGCATCTGCTTGTTCCTCTGTGCATATGACAATAAACGTTTGAAAATTTGGACAACTGGACTGGAGTTCTAAAACCTGTGCAGTGCTAAAGAAGGGACAGAGTCACCTGTACTTTCTCAGGAAGCTACGGTCCTTTGGTGTGTGCACTAAACTTCTTGGGACATTCTACCAGTCTGTTGTTGCTAGTGCTATATGCTGGAGCAACAGCATCAACAAACATGCAATGAACAAACTGGACAAACTAATCAAGAAGGCTGGCTCTGTTGTAGGAGTCAAACTGGAGGTTGTGGCAGAAAAACGGACCCTTAACAATCTGCCTGCCATCATGGACAATGCATCACACCCCCTGCATGCTACAGTGGACAAACAGAGAAGCTTGTTTAGCCATAGTTTGATACAGCTGCACTGTGCGTGAGAGGTTTTCTTCCCACTACAGTAAGACTCATTCAGTCTCCTTATTGCAGGGACACTACTGATCTCCTGCTGTCTACACTGTGCTGAGTTACACCTACTCTCACATGTCCAGTTTATTTTATCACTATCATGCACTCACTTGCACTATGTTATTTTTAACTGACCTACTGCTGTTATTACACTTACACTGTATTTCTGCTCTCTAGATGACCACTCCTGTCACTGTGGCTCCTAGTAATAATACTTTATTAATATCATATTTTATTGATAGTCCTGCTACCTCATATCTCTATACTGAAATTATACATTTGCTTCTCTTGCTAATGTCTAGTACATGATCATTAATGTATATAGACATGCCTCTCTTGTCTTATTAGTATGAATCTTTTAATATGTTAATAAGTGCAACATCCACTAAGGCTGCTCCTGCATGTGTCTAGTACATTACATAATTCATATATGTATATATACGCTTTTCACTGTTATAACCTGTGGTTAATAGCTCTTCTGTAACCCCGCCCTATTTATTCTGATTGATGTATTTACATATGGTTCTAGTACTCTTCTCACTGTTACTGTTTTTTGTTAATAGCTCTTCTGTAGCTCTTAGTGTATTCCAGTAATGTATGTTGTCTTCTGTGCAATATGTATAGTACTGTGACACCGCAATTTCCTTTGGGATCAATAAAGTGATATCTCATCTTATCTTGACTGTATGTCTCTGCCTCATGCATATATTTTCCACTATATTATTAGGTGTTACTCATTAATCAAGTAAACAAATCTCAATAAAATTGATCACTAAAAAAGCATGAACATAAATGTAAAACGTAAAATCAAATGATCAGAAAAACAAGTGTTTTAAATATTATTTAATAACTACATTCCTTGTTCCATATAAAAGGGTGTATTAAAGTCATACTTCTTTATATTAACAGTTTAGAGTGCAACATATTTGGTATAAAATACCATGAAGACCAATATTAGCTAAAATATAAAGCTTGTACAGTATGCCTGATCTTAATTATAAACATACAATAAGCAGAAATACACACATTTATCCTTCACAGAGGCTTAGTAATAATGTATCATATATCAGTTCTGCAGGTCAGTAGTTCCTGGTAGTATTTGGTTAATAATGCACTGCATCCATGGAACAAGTCTTATATCATTTAATGATATTCTGCATTATTAGTGACATTGTTACCAAAGCAAAAAAAACACTTTTTCTGTAAATATCAAGGTCACTTATTTAAAAATGAAACATGTTCCAGTTAAAGCTCACACACACTGACCTTTATAGTCAAATTCTCATTTAGCTTTTCATTCATGAAAAGCATGCTTCTCATCCTAAACACTGTGAAAGAAGGAAAATATATGCATGTTTCTTTTTTTCAATACTGTATAATAACAATGATAAGTAATATATTCTTTATGACTGACACTGCTGTTTTAAACTACTGTGAAATGCTGAGAAGTTACCCTCCTTAACAGTAATTTCTGAACTTCATACTAATATCTATATAGTGTCTGGTTTGACATAACACTGAGAGAAATGTAACATGTCTAGGCTTTCATAGACCACAAGATGAATGAAAATATGCTGCCACGCCATCTGCTGTTGTGACAACAGTTCGGTGAACAAAACAATATTCAGCATTATACATTTCATAATTATAATTTTAGGTACTGTACATAGCACAAGGTGAACCAAGCTGAAGATAAAGTAAGACAGTAAAAATATCATTTTTTTATACAAACTCATTTAGTTTTCTATTCATACAATAGAGCACAAGCTGTTAAATCATCTGTCAAGACAGAAATGTTTGGCCTTAAATGCAGAATTGACACTCAAGACAATGCAACATGTTCTATAAAGACAAATCCCCATGTAACATCTGCATGATGCACACAAAGGAGTACAATTATAACAAAAAACCCTGAACTTTTATATATAGTCCACTTCTGCCAATTATGAAATATTTATATCAGTTACTGAGCACAACAAGTAATTCAGAACAGTGCCAAGACATCAGGTCTCATGGGAAGCCCGTCAACAACCATCAGTTGGAGTCTGAGTATTAATACTAAATGATCATTAACTTTTTAATTCTCCTTGTATATTTAAAATACAGCCTACAAATGATATACATTCACTAAACAGATTCAACCTTGAGACAGCCTAGTGATTACTGGAGGTGGGCAGTATGGCAAAAATTTATTTATAACGTTACAATATTTAATTTTTCCCAGGTCTGATCATTTTAAAAAAAAGACCAAAACAGTCCTAGAAGCACTACATAAAAAAATAACAAAATATAAAAAACACTATCAAGAACTGAGCACAAAAATGTGTTCTCAACATTTCACACTCTGTGAAATACAAACTTAAATAAACAATATTAACCTTCCTCATTTTGCAGTAAAACATGTAGCTGTTCAGTGTTCATCAGAAGTATGGAATGTTTTTTTTCCTCACCTGTAAAGCCACCATTTTTGGAGTTTTTTGTTGTGCGATTGTAAAGCATGTTATTTTTTACCATTAATAATGTAATAAAAATTGTTTGTTTTTACATCAAATGTCCTAAACCATTATCCATATTTGCACAATATAGTCTTCGTCTGCACATATAGTCATATTGATCATGTGAAACAGGGCAATGACAAATGGCTCTTTTCCTAGAAGGACATTTCACACAAACAGATAACTTAACATGAGCGTCCTTATTGTGATCTAGACAAATAGTTACTTGGCATTTGTTACAAGCTATAAAAGAGTACTATCATGACTTGGAAACATTTAATTATAAGTATGATGCCGTAAGTTAGACTATTTAGAAGCTGTTGAATTTGAAAAAAAAAATTGTAGGACATATATGACTGACTGTAAATTACACATACAATTTTTTTGTGTGTAGAGCTACCAGAGAGAGATATCCATAATGCGTGCATACCAAATGACCAATTAAGTAATTACGGGACAGCATCCTACACTGTCCTGACCAAAGTAATTGGTTTTAATTGAAAGATTTAAAACCACGATTTAACTACTCTGTCAAACTAACCATGATATGTGACTACTACTTTCACCAAGAGTGGAAATCATTTATTGTGATTTATAACGTCTTCACATTATGAATTGCATTAAATGATGGATTTTGGTGTCTTGTTCCTTCAAGTCATCCCGAAGGAGTGCCTTCTTTTAATCTTTGAGAGCCACGACTGGCATTTTTGGTTAAATTATCATTTTAAGGCTACAGCGTGTGCTGCTGGATTGTATTTACATATGAACAGTTGTGTCTGGAGTGTGCACAGCAATTTCTCAGTCCTCCTGGTGGTTGTACAGGATGTCGGCAGTGGGGTTCTTCCTGTGAGATGGAGGCACTAGATGTGAAGGCAGCTCTGAGGGCAGCTCAAAGCCCTCCAACTTGACCTTAATTAGGTGCTGAGCCAGGGCGAACTCCTCATCATCAAGCATGCCATCCTTATCACAGTCCGCCAGCTTCCAGATCTTTCCAAGCACAGTGTTGGGCAGCCGCGAGTTCATCATCTCCTTCTTGGCATTGACACCAGTCACCTTGCCATTGATAGGCATGAGGGTGTAGAAGATCTCATCGTAGCGTGGCTTATCACGACTTACAATCCAGTCCTCGGTGTCGGCCCCAGCACTAATGCCTTCACCATAGCCATGGCCGAAGGGCCCGTCCTCTGAGCCCTCAAATGCTCCACCGGTCACCATTTGAGGTGGCTGTTTGCCCTCTTCCTCCCGGATCAGGGTCATCAACCCTGATATCTTGTTGCTCAGCATTTTGTCCACTGATTCAATCAGTTTTATTTTCAGGGAGGGGAATTTACTGAAGTCGTAGTGCATAAGTTGTTCCTGCATTAACAGATGTAAGACAATTGACAATTAAATAAAGCAATAATACACACTGACGTTCTGGTGAAACTTTAATAGAGACTTTCATTGCTTCATTTATTTACTGTTGTGATGTTTGTTCCTGCTTTGCTGATAATGCAGGCAAAGTTAACATGCTATGTGGAAAAGACAAAGGGCACTTCAACAAGCACTGAACTGGTTCTTTTTTTAGAGATAGCCGAGACCGGACAAATGATAATCAATGTTGACCCTTGAAGGTAAATCTATTTAGAGAACAGCCTGTATCCTCTAAGTGCTACCTGGAAGCTGCCCAGTCTTAAGGGACCTCAGTGTTTATGTTTATTCTGTTCAATTGTGTTCCATTATATTGCATAATAGCAATCATCTACTGAATAAAGAGTTACTATTATCAAGATGCATACAAAGATTCCTGTGATTTTATAAGAAACACCAAAACATAAGTTATTTTTCACTATTTTGGTATTTTAGTATTTTCTGCACCATAACAAGTGACATGGGCCTAACCTCTGTCATGTCAGATGTTGTGCAAACATCCTCGAAGATGAGACTATAGTAGGTGGTCCTGCTGCTCAGCACACAATAACAGGGCTGTCTGCTGTCCTCCTCAGGGATCAAACCACACTGCTAATTACACACTGCCTTAGGCAATTTGCTAAACCTGTCGCAGGTTCAGTAATGTTCTTACAGATGTCTAAAGCTTAAGGATTCATTAAGTTGTCATCAGCAATCGCTGCATTGCTCGAAGGATAAGTATAAACAATAGCCAAAGTGTTAAATGGATTCTCCTGACATGCTGTGTTGAGCGATTTACAAACGTCATTTTGTTGTCAATTGCCAATCAAAATCACAATTACCTGGAAACTTAATATTCGTGTAGACGTGTGGACTACAAAAATTAGCAGCAGGAAGTGGACATCTTTATGCTTTCCATTCTGTTGTATGGCTCTGAAAATCTCTCCCTATTTCACAACAGTACCAGTAGCCTGTGCAAGCAAAGACTAAAAATGATTTAAAGTTCTATACTAAATTCAATTTGATCCCAAAGAATTAGTTAAAAAATGAATGTATTTCAGCATTAGATTGTAATACCTAAGTAATTTGGCTTATCAGCACCAATACGTAAAAAAAAATCTAGAATCAATCAGGCCTGCTGAATGGCTGTAAATTTCATTTTGTATCCATGTCACATCAATACTTCTTGATTAATCTGCAATCCGTTTCTATTGTGTCATGCTCATTTCTGGTTTAAGCCACACCTTTATTCTGTTCATAATGTAAAAGAAGATATTAAACAAGACCACTAAGGATTCAGCATCAAACTGAAGTTATGATTAATGGTATCCGTGTGAAAACAATTTAAAATGACTAAATGACTCGGTTGTGCCAAAGGGAAACAACCATAGTAAAACTTAAGGACAGTGCTCATAAGGCTACATGGCATTACAGTCTTTACATGTAATAAAATTGCTGGAAGCTGAAGATTTGATTGATTCTTTTCATGAAGGCTCAAGTGGATATTGTTGATGTCTGTAATTCAGACACCAACAAAATAATTGTCATAAGTTTGGACAAAATATCATATAAAGTACTATTTATTAGTATATATCATACAATGAAGGAAAATAAATGTACAATCGGCTTCAGATGCCTCTTCCTGTTACATCTTTATTTGTCTCGGTCTCACCACTCCTCCTTTAAGTCATGAGGCTGAACTACTACAGAGTCTTGATCTTGCCTCGGACACTCTAGTGACTTCGACCTGCCTCACCTCTCATATCATCATTAAAACTGACACCTTTTGTCATGTTTGTATGTAGGTCTATGTTGGTTGTCAAAAAATCATATAGCCTCTTGAACAGCAGTGTTAAAGAAATCACAAAGCAGCTGTAGTGTAAGGGCCCTATAACTGGACTAGAAATCGAAAAGATTCTACATATTTTATGGATTAGAATCATTAATTTAGTAAGGGACCAAATCCAGGAAGTTTTAAAAAAGCTTAGTTTGATAGCACTAGCTTACTAATTGTGAATAGAGGTATAACTGTGGTACAGGATTTTTTGGAATATTACCATTGAAACATAACACTGTTCACATTAAAGGACAGACAGTTTTTTTGCTGGTTTTAGTATATGGTGCAAAAACAATTTGAGTTTGTACATCTATTTTTGGCTTTGTGCTTCCATTTGTGACAGGGATATGCACAATAAAACCTTTTAGATAACTTCTAATGAAACTATTTAACAACAAGTGCTATTTCTGAAGCTCTAGTATTTTTTCTTCAAAAGCTCAGAGTGTCAACAAGAAGCCTAATGAAGGCATGATGAGTGATTCTTACACAAGTGACTGATTACAAGGTTTACCTGCATCTTGTTGACACTGGGAAAATCTCCAGGCGAAATGTGGTGCTCCCTCTGCAGCATCTGATAGATTTCAGGCAGGCGGGCAATGAGTTCCTCCTTCTTCTTTTCCTTTCCAAACAGAGAAGGCATCTCTTTCTTCAAGTAACTGATGATGTAAGCATGCACCTACAAGTACAAAAACAATGTTTTTAAACAATAGTGAGAAACCATTAAACGTGAGTTCAAGTGCATGTCACTCTATATTTATGTAACCCCTTATGTAACCTTCAACTATAAATATGTGGTGTTTGAGATGGAAGTGATTAAAATTTGGAACACATAACAGAAAATCCTGTCCAAACATGATAAATGTGAGATATTAACTATACTCCATGAAGATCCATTCTTTTTGTATTTATTTTATCACCAGGAAGCTGTCAGTCTCAATGATTGATGGAGATAGCTTTTGTTTTATGCTCCAAAGGGTCTTCACCTCATGCTCCCCCAAGTAAATTACATAATCTGAAGTTATCAACTGGCGTCCGCCTTGAGGTTGTCCCTTGCCAAAGGAATGGTCAACAGTGTCTGTGTTTACACACGTCTTTCCTTAATAAAGAGGAAGCATGCTGCAAGGGGGGACTAAAATAAAGAAAGACTTTTTTTTTTCATGTTTTTTCCTTCCATGGAAGTCCAAAGTCCAAGGTCAGAGAGGTGTAAACATAATGAGTGGTAGTGCAAGGGAGAGTGGAAGGCAGAGAGGAAAAAAAGGACCTGTGCCATACTACCACACGTCATAGCATTCCTTGTACCAGGGAAGGGGAATACACCAAAGCCTTACAGGGACGAAAGCATGCACATAACTGACTCAGATGGGCTTACACACATAAGGAAGGAATGCAAAGTGCTTAATGATTCCTGTTTGTTGAGCAGGATTGGGGAAATATTGCGGAAGAGATAAGAAGTACTCTCGGCAGTGGGCTCTGTAAGTGGATTTTTTAAAAGTGTGCAAACTTAGATACTGTGCTTGGCACATCTAGACAGCATGCTGAGAGCGGGAGGGTTTGTATAGTGCAGTCAAGCCAAAAACAACACTAGCAGAACCATGGTCAAACGCAAGACAAAACAACCATGACATGCAGCAGCAGAGGACAACGTTATTTTAAACAGACATTTAGCCCGATAAAGAGGCTTCATTAATAGCAGGTATTCTTTATAATAATCTAAATTAAAGTACAAAATAAAAACATACTCAACAATATAGAACAAAACCTACAAAGGCTACTAACTACAGCTAAATGCTAAATGTTTTGTTAATTTTGGAACTAGAATAGGGAATCACTGATCCAAACACAACCCTGTCTAACAACTAATACAGCTTGCTGACCTTGGCAAGTCGAGCTCTTTTGATGAGGTCATTAAGTTTGCGCAGGGCGGCATTTCGTGGCAGGGCCTGGATGTCCCGGAAGAGGTCCTGTGCCTCGGCCTCGAACAGCCGACGGTTGTCTGTGTTCTGCAGTGGCTTGGCCCAGAAGGATCCCAGATAGACCCTCACCACCTCTGGGGTGTTGATCACTTTGCCTAGGGACCACATTAGGGCCCCGTAGACCCTCATCAACTGTTGCGTGTCCACCTGGTCTGCCTTGTTCAAGACCACGCGGATCTTGTCATCCTGCCCACGGAAAGCCTTGATGGCCTCAGAGAACTCATCAGAGATGTCCAGCTTGTGGGCATCGAAGAGGAGGATGATGCGATCCACACGCTCACCAAACCAGCGCAGGACTTCAGAGAAATCATAGCCTGTGAAGGAGAAAAGGACCATTTTTATAATGAGCTAAAGGATACTGAAAAATGGAAATTAAATTCATAGTACATTTACTGCATCACATTTTATCTTTGTATACATTACAAGTATTCTGGGGATTTGATTATGGTTCCTATGGTGCACACTGTTGTTGTAACACATCCACTTCAACTCCTGATGAGCTTGCTAATTAACTGATTAGTCATGTCAGTGAAATATAGTATGGAAGCATCAAGATGAATAACAGTGGTTAAATTTGTCTACAGCGTTGAGCATGGATATAGTACCAGGGACAAAATATTATGCAAGCTATACCTTCAATGGCCTGTTTGCCTATGCTTTGCCTTTATCTGGATCTGAAAATCTGGCTCAAAAATAACATTTTGGAAAACACTGGTTTGTTGCACCTAATTATATTATTTATATATATAAACTCTCTCTCTATATATAGTGTAAACATTTAAACTGAAAATGTATGCTGTTTATAGCCAATCGTGTTCAACGTAATACATGCTTCAAAACATGCTTCACTGAATACTGGAAACCCCTAGACCTCCTATGGAACATGACTAATGAAAAGATGAAAAAGATCTGACACTGGTCAGCACAAAAACAGGACAAACTTACATTTATGCTGTAAACCACTTTGTCTTTTATAGACTTTCTGTCTGTGAAAAGTGCAGTATGAATACATTTTACTTACTTAGTAAATGTTCTTCTGACTCATCAGAGCATTACCTGGAGAACTACTGTCATTCATAACCAGAAATGCACATGATGCAAGCTTTTAAACTAGTAAACCTCTTTTAGCCTTTGAATGAGTAATGATGTCAGACACAGGAAAAGAGGTGTCTGATTCAGAGGGAGCAAAGTTATAGAGCCACAGATAGCCACAGGTACTATGTCTGCTTACTAACATCCATCATATATACAATGGTGCTTAGGCAAAAACTGTTCACAATAAAAGGAATATACTGAACTCACTGCTGCTGGACTGTTGGAAACAATTCAGTGCTTAATATGTTATTGTACTCAGAACTGTTCAGCAGCTATGAGAAAATTATGCTGTGAAAAACAATGGCATGGATTACATACTGTTAAAGAAATGTTATGAAATGCTGCCAAGGCCTTACAAAAGAAGAGGGTGTGTGAACCAATAAATCTGCTCTTTGGTAAATGAATCGGGGGAAACTTGCTCATGTATATCAATGGAAAAAATCTCTCCACCATCACTAAATCAGTACTCACTTGAAACATTCCTTAAAATGAACTTTATTGAAGGAATACTCAGAAAATGCTAACATCCTGATGCATTTAAGATACAAGTTTTTGTACCTACAGAAAAAATGTTACTTAAACTTAAAACCATCCTGAGGATTTAAATCATAAAGCAACTAGCTGACTTCATCCACTTAGCAATGAATTATCAATGGATTTGAGAGGCAATTGTTGGAGGAATGCAGCCTCAGCTAAAGGGGTTTAAAACAGGAACAGATGTGGAACGCCCATGGAGTCTGCAGAGTGAACATCTGAACGAATTTGCAGCACCGTAGCCTGGTAACGTGCGTCAGTCCCTCCACCCTGCACCAGCCTGTCTTTACCCTCTGCTGAGTTCTGGAGTTCCAAGAAAAGGCTTGCTTGTGCCTAAGCACCACTCACAACTTATTTATCAGGTTTAGACTCTAGCGTTGCATATACCACACTTTTTAGAGTAGATTCTTGGTAAATGACCTACTCAATAATCTTAAACAAGTTACACATGGATATGAGCTGTTAAAGCTGACCGCAGTCGCTAGTTGGTCAAACTAACCTGTCTCACCAACTGTGATTATGACAACGTAGCAAAATCTCTAAATACCACAGCTGTTTACCACACAGATTGTGACTTTCGAAAAGGGTAGAAACGTCCTCAACTCTATCCAGTATGCTGTTTTGAACTCCTTTGTTTCAGTCATTAGCATCTAACTTGATGAATGCTGTTCCCTTTTAAGTCCAAACTGATAGAATATTTACATTATAAGTATATAAATATACTTATTTAGAATAATACATGGTATTTAGTCACTTCCACTACTACCCCACATATGACACCTCTGCGTACAGGCATGAATATACCTATTTAGCAATATCAATTTATATTTGTATAAATTACAAAATACTATATGTGATAAAACAACATTGGCTGTGATAAAATCTTGAGGTGACTACACTGAGGGTCCCAGACCACAGCTTGGATGACATAGTCCGATACATAATAGCCATGAATACAGTCTGTTTTACCAGTGGTCTTTTAGAATCAGTAGATAAGGGGTTGTCAGTCTTAGTCCTGGAAAAATGGTTTTGTGCCTTTCCTCACCTAGTACCCCTGATTTAACTCAATAAATACCTGGGAAGTCAGAGTGGGGAAAACGCAAACATTTGCAGAGCATGACATTCCCAGGACTGGCTTTGGGAACCATGGCTGTGAAACATAGTTAATGAGAGAGATGAATACATGCCAGAATTTCTCCTTTTAAGCACAAGTTTCTTTAAAGCAGATGCATGCTGTTTTTTTGGGTGGGTGATCACACCAGACTTGTGAAATAAGGAATAGAAAGTGAGAAGTGCTGACAGCAAATGGCCACATCCCTTAGCACAAGCTGTTATGTTCATCCTGCTATACCCACAGGATGGAGGGCAGAGAAGGAAAAGACGTCTCCCTCCAAAGACACAGTATTGCATCTGGTGACTAAGATTAAAACTAATGGTCATAGCATTGTATAATAAGCATTGTATATATAAGTGGATCTCTGAGAACACACATCTGTGGTGAATGGTGTAGATTCTTCTTAGTAATGCAACAGTGGCAAATGATTTATAGTTTTTTTTTTTGTTTGTTTTTTTGGAGATCAATTCCAGCTCTGCTGGTCCAGAGACAGACATATTTTGGTGATTACTCTGTTCAAACACACCTACTAACTCTGGAAAATGCTGAGATGAATTAGCTATGTTTAAACTGGGAAATCCCCAAACTGCACCAGACTACAGTCCCCTAGGACCAAAGCTGGACATCTCTGGTCTCTGGTGTAGGTCTTTGAAGGACTCTGCCAAGCATACATAACGTCATCCAGCTAGCTGGCTGGTCATGTGACATCCGAGCACACTCCATTAAGACCTCAGTGACCTGAGGTAACCCCTTTGCCTGCTAACACGATGCAGGTCTCTGGCAAACATGTCAATAGGAACACTTGGGAAGGCCATGAGAGAGAAATGATCCGTGTTTGAGACAGCAGATTTTATTGTTTTATGTGTACGTGTATCTAAATCCTCACTGGCAGCATGCGATTCTCAGACTACTGCACTCTCCATTACTGAAGCCAAAAGGAAGATGCAAAGATTCTGCAACAGTGTGCGTTGTGTACTGCAGCTACTAACCTCTGCTAATGCGCTGCTTTTCCCCAGATAAGATGCCTGGCGTGTCAATGATGCTAATACTCTGCAGGACTTGGTTTGGCATCTGAGAGCAGATGAACCTAGTGGTGTAAAAAAAAAGAACAGTGTTATCAAAGCAAACATAGGTTTGCGCACCACAGCGGCTTGTTGACTGTAAATCCACTGAGCAGTGAATTTGGTTCTCCATAACAACTCCTCCACTAAAAAGTGGATGTACACAAAGAAAAACTACCCATATAAAAAACAAAACCCTGTTCGGTAGAAATACTAGTTTCCTCTTGTACAGAAAATTCTCTGTGCTTACACCTAGGTACAGTTTACCAAATAACTGTTTTATTTACTTATTTTTAATCTGTACAGAAATGTTACAAATGACTGGTTTGGGCTTTTTAATAATTGTCTTATTATAGGTTTTCTGGAAAAGGGAAATTACAAAATCTACCAACTAAAAAAAAATTGGGAGGAGCTAATAATGCAATCGCCTGCTTAGGTTTCATTCTCTAGAAAATGATGCATAACTAGACTAGTCTGATCAGCGGGTCTGTTCTAAAAGAGAGAAAAAAAAATCACCGTTGCTCCAAAATATGCCATCATATGACGCACGGACTGGTCCACAGGAAACAAGTGCATTGTTTGAGGTTCCTCTAGAGAAGAGGAGATGTTTTCTGTCAAGTGTGCCTTTGACCTCTGTAACTGTGACTGTCAAAGAAGCACTAACCCATTTCCCCTGGACATAAATATAAAGCCAACAGGGGAAAAAATACTCCCCCAACTGTCTGCAGGCTAAAGTTAAACATTAAAAAAGGAGCGCAAATAACATCCACTACCGCATAAAAAGAGGATGACCAGCCACTTCCCACAGCCACAAATTGTTTATGGAAAGTGGTGCCAGTTATATTAAGTCATAAAGGGCAAGAAGAAAGGAAGCAATGGAGTGTACTTAGAGAACATAACAATTAATACTGCATTCTTCTACATGACCTAAGAGGAACTGAAGGAACTGCATGGGTTTGTTTTACTTTAATATTTATTTATTATAAAAGTAAACACTCTAAAATCATCAACATTGCAGAAGTTTTCAAATGATAAGCATTCAAATCACAGAAAGCAGCAGAAACCAACTGATGTTTTTGAACTGCAAAGTGTGCTACTTTACACCACACATTCCAAACAGGTTCTTTGAAGGCTTCTCCTCAGGCATGATTAGTGCCAGAATACACAGTCATGGAAAACTCTTGTTTTGGCAACAGCTCAGGTAGATGTTAGCCCTCTTTCACCATCTACCAACTGTGAGTGAATGTCCATGCCTGTTCTCTAGATATTTATATAGGAACATAGTGTGCATCAAAGTGTTCCTTTAGAAGCAGATGTGACTGTGAACTGTGAAGATGGGTAATATGGGAATAACTCTGTTCCACTGACAACTGATTCAGAGAGGTATATTCCAACTACTAAAAGCCAAAGCACTGCACAGTTCGTTAGCTGACAAGTCCTTCATGAGCGGAATCAGGAAGGTGTGCTACATCAGGATAAACACTGGTGCACAGCATATCAGTGGTCTAAATATTGTAGCTAATAATGGAAAATGTATTATTCTCAAATATGGAAATTCCTGCTGATAATTATAACTGTAAAGATGGTGTTCTATGTGTGCTTGCGCATGCACAGACGCATATATAGTTCCTCAGTGGTGGGTATCGCTTTTCTATTCAAATAAGGAACTGAATAATACAGCTATGCAATATACCAAATTACCAAATTTTCTATCATTAGAGAAGACTGAAAAAACATAAGGGGCACATTAATATTTTCATTTTTTATTTCATAATAAAGTTGTGTTGTGTTTAAGCAACTGTCAGTCAATTGTGCTAGTGAGCTTAGTTTTGATACATACAGTCAGAAAAGAGCAGCTAATACTGTTAAAGGAACAATATGTACAATGACATCATCTGTGAAATTCATAATCCACACAGACCCTCTGTCTCCCTCATCCCTACCCCATTAACTTACAAGCCTAAGGAATTATTGCTCATCAAACTTTAACCCACTCAACTTTTACTCACCAATAGCATATGCAGTGGTGGAATCTCTAATGTTAACTCTGCTATTTTAGTCACTGATTTTATTAACTCGTTTTCTTGCCAAAAGTGGCAGTATTTCTCCTTCATTCTTCAGCTTGATTTTTTTGCTCATGCAAGGACCTTTACAATGAAATTTTCAACATGAGTCTATAAGAGAGGGAGGGACACAGCAAGGACTAAAAACGTGGATTGAATTAGACAATATTAGAAGTCATATTTTAGATTAAAAATATTTTATCTTTTGGTCATATCGCCCAGCGATAGATTGACTCACAATGAACTGTGTTGATTAGGAAGATGTGGAGTAACATGCTAACCGAGGGTGGCCTACACAGACAATAAGAGGAAAAACCGTCCATTCTCATTACCTGTTCAGGAAAGCATTTCCGAAGGCATTGAGTTTGCGGAAAGGCTTCTTGGGGTCCACAACCAGGGCATTGCCAGGTACAACTCCCTCATTTTCCCCATACATAACAGCGATGAAGCCATCTGTTGTCGGTTCAGGCCCAATCCGCATACCAGGAAAATCCTGCTCCAGGAGATATCTACAGCCAGAGGAGTGAAAAGAAAGAGCATTTACATTTTACACCTCAGTGAAAGTGCATGAGTGTGTGAGTGAGTGAAGGAAGTGTGACTTGAAAATGAGACCTGAATAGGCTTCACAAAGTATGAAGGTAAACAGGCAGCTTATTTGAAAAATACTTTCTCCTTGCTCTTTGCTGTTAGCCAGTTATATTGGTTGCAGATATACTATAATGCTTTCTTGGAGCTCAGAACTTACATTCTTCTGATTGACTGCAAATATCAAAACCAATTCTTAATCCAAGAATAAGGTACAGACCAACATGAAATTATGTGTATGCAAATGTTCTGCTGTGCAGTTTCAGTTTCCAGTGAAATGAAAGGGGAACATAACTCTAGTAAAATAGTGAAACACATTTGCTGTAAACTGCATATAAATATTGTTTAAATAACTCAGAATCTATAAATAACAGTAGTCTAATTAGTTAATCATTAGTTATCTTTGTGCTACACAGATATAGAGAAGATGACAGATGAAGGTCAGAAAGGTCGTACTGGGGAACAACATCCCATAACAGTCTTAGTGCAATTCAAAACAGAGGTCATTCTATGGGTTTTTGAATAAAGAGATTAATAAATTAAATGCATACACCAGTGCTTTGACCAGATACAACAGCAATTCAGCCAAACGCCTAGGCTTAATCCGTACCTGGAAAACTGACCCTAAAATGTTGTATCATTATACGCTGTACCTACTTAAGATCATTACTGGTCAGATGATTATATCAGCCGTTTACGCCTCCTGCACAGAAGGCATACAAAAACAGATTGAGGCCTCCTCATTAACCTTGTTCTTCCTGCAACTTCCTAGCTATAACATTAATCACCATATCCTGCAAGAAGATGACAATGAGCCAAAGGTTTCTCAGAAAGGAAAACATGCTATGAGTTTTCCAGGCCAGGACTGTTACTAGGTCTTAGGCTAAAACCACTAAATGTTCCAAGGGTGGACTAGGACTTTTTGATATGTGGGGAGAACATTAATAGATTTGAGGAAACAACACTTTCTTAATAGCTTCTTGTTACTGGAAGATGAAACACTGAATGTCAGCCAAATTAAGGAAGTAACCCATGTCTTTTTTTTACTAAAGAGAGAAAAGAAAGGTAGAAGAATGAAAGTCAGATTTGCCCTTCATGCCCTGTCCTTACTTCGTAAAAGATTTATCCAGATGACACAAGTGTTCACACAGCCTGTTTGATTTTCAGGCCCTTGTACACATGATGGCTTTAGTGTTTGTTTTCTGGGTGTATCAGAATCAGGACCGTGTAAGTGGGACAATAGCCTATAGACTTTCATGCACATAGACTTATGTAGTGCAAAAATGAATGGGTGGTTCTTTTCTATTGAGCTTTATTTTTCATTATGGGAATTTAAAATTAAGTTTCTACGGTATGCATTTATTAGTGTGTGCCTTTAATAGAAGCCCATTCCTGCAAGACAGAGCAGGTACCTTTTTCTTTCTTTCTCCCTCCATTTCACTGTTACGACTACAAATCAAACATATTAAATTGATATTTTGATTTAGTATATATATATATATATATATATATATAACAATTACGTGGAAATAATGATTTACAAAACTCAGAGAGTTAATAACCATTTGAGCATAGTAAGTAATTATTTTGGTAAACAAAGTCTTAATTTCTAAAAGATAAGTCATTATTTAAGTCAAGTCATTACATTTTTTTACCATATTATCGCTGTCCAATGAAAAACTTATATCTATATATCTACAAAACGACAACAGGACAATGTGTCAAACTTCAGGTAGCAGATATACAACTATTACATGTAATAACTCCCTGTGGGGGAGCTTTCAGAGGCATTCATCTCTTCAGACGTCTGGTTTCCATCACCACCACAGTGAACAATTCTGACTCTTTTCAGTCGGTGTAGCTCGGTATAATTCGGTGGCGTTCCCCTTTAACATAACAGACTGCACACGTGACATGTACAATTTCATTAGATGCTATTCGGTGTAAATTGGATTTTTAACACAAAACTAAGGATTTTTATTTGTTTATAAGTTCATTGAATGATAAACAGGGACGCTCCTTTAAATTGTAAGTCATTATTTCGAGACACGAAGTCAGAAATGTCGAGATAATTAGTCATAGCTGCCTGAAGGGAGCGGCCTTCCATATCCATTTAATCCTGCACCGAGCATTTGGAAAAACTGAACTGTGTCCGCCTTTTCATGTCATGTGTCCAGGCTCAGACTGTGGGGCTACTGTGAGGTGGCGTTTAGAGCCTGAGCGGGTGTTTACTCTACAGTGACTCTTTAAAGTCACGGCCAATAAACTACTGTTTGTTCAGTGTGCTCACTGATAGCGTGACTGTGCTTTTTCTCTGAGGGGAAAGTGGCCGTCTCCAGCACGTCTGTCCTTTTTAAAGGTCCAAAATCACGCTGCTTCTTAAACTACGAAGTGTTAGTGTTGTCCTTACCTTATGAATGTGGTCTTTCCTGTGGAGTACTGTCCAACCAGAAGCACCATTGGCTTGCTCTGGAAATCCGCCTCCTCCAGCGCCGGCGAGTGAAAGTCATGGAAAAAGTAGGCTTCTTCTAAAGGCAGCAGTTTTTTGGTATAGAGACTCTGAAGCCCCTCCGTCACTGTCTGAAACATATCGCCCTCCTTGTTTCTTCCTCCCTGGTCTTTATTTACCCAAGTGAACATGATGCTGTTCCTTTTAAACGGCCCAGGATTGTGCAACCTTACTTCGCTTTTTTCCCTCGTGCTTCGTCCCTGAACGCCTCCTCTGCTGTTGTGCCGTCACTACACAGGGGGACCCGTTACTAATGTGACCCTGCCAGCTTCTCCCTCCCGCTTTGCACTCTTCCAGCTGTGCGGCCGTCACCATACCTGAGTCTCTGGAGCCGATGACGGAGTCATGCATATTCAACGAGGGGGCGTGCCGTCGTGCACAAAGGGGCTGCGAGCGAATCGATGGGCGGAGTTAAGCGCTCCCTTCACTTCAGCCGTGTGAACTTGTCCCAGCCCGGGCTGTGTTCACACAAACCCTTATTTTCCCGCAGGTGCCTCCTCCTGTTTCAACAGAGGCCCGCAAAAATCATCTGCTCTGTGAAAACGCTTAGCTGTTGTGGTAGCTACACGTCCATGTATGAAATACTAGCCCCGTGTTCTGATGAAGCTAGCAAGCGGTCAGCTGATGCTTACAGAGAACGCGACTACCGTTTGTTCGTCCTTAAGGAAAGGTTGTAGTTCAGCTCTCTCGAGACACGCCTCGTGTGGAAACAGGCTGTGTGGCCCTCTATAACAAGCCAAATGTTCAAAATTTCTAAATAATTCAGTCTAAATAATAATGCGACCTAAACAGAGCGGTTTACTTCAGAGAAGCACACAGGGTTGTCTTTAGAGTTGTGATGATGGGAACCATGAGAAGTAATGTCTACAACACAAATATAGAAATTTACTGTCCAACAGAAACCTGTTAGTCTCCATGAGTTTTACATGTATTGTTGATGATAGTAAAATATGTTTCTTTGGGGACTGATTTGTCTTATAATGTTTTGCATGTACCTTGATAAATAAATGGCACTCTAGCACAAAGCTAAACCAGTAAAACAGCATGTCAGACTCTGAGTCACACTTGATAGATATTCTTTTTACTGAACTCTCCATGTGAACAGTGGTGCAGCGTTGGTCGAGCGAGCTACAGAGTGAATGATGAAAGGGACTGAATCAGAGAAATAAAACATTATTTAACTTAGTTCTGTTTTCCTTTGTGATAATAAACAACCATCTTTATTGCAGTTTGTGCATAGCAACTACTTGTGTAGCTTTATTCCATAAAGAGTGCCTTCTTCTGTTGTTTTTTGACCCCTAGTTGCACACACATCTCTGTGAAGGTGTTGCATCAGGAACTTTGACTTGAAACACAGACTTGCTCCTTTTAGGGGAAAACACAGACATTTGCCATAGACAGTGACGTACAACCCCAAATAAAAAAAAGTTGGGATGCTGTGTAAAATTTTAATAAATGTAAATAAAGACAGAATGCGATGACTTGATAATCTCATAGACCCATATTTTATTCACAGTAGAACACATATCAAATGTTGAAAGTGAACTTGATGGCAGCAGTGCATCTCAGAAACACTGGGACAGGAGACACAAAAGGCTTGTAAAGTAAGTGGTACAAATAAAAAAACAGCTTGAGAAGCAATTTTCAAGTCACATGACTGGGTGAAAAAAGAACATTTTAAAGAGTCTCTCAGAAGCAAAGGTTCACCAATCGGTAAAACTGTGTCTAAAAATTGTGGAATAATTTCAGGAAAAATGTTCCTCAATGTAAAATTGTGAAATATTTGGACATCCCACCATCTACAGTACATAATATCATCAACAGACTCAGAGAATCTGGAGAAATCCCTGTGCACAAGGAACAAGGCCGACAATCAATATTGGGTGTTGTTGATCTTGGGCTCTCAGACAGCACTGCATTAAAAACAGGCATGATTCTGTTCTGGAAATCCCTGCATAGGCTCAGGGACACTTCTGAAAACTTTATTTCTGTACAACCCACAGACAAAAGTTAAAGCTGTGTTATCATGCAAAGAAGAAGCCACATGTCATCACAATCCAGAAATGCCACTGTCTTCTCTGGGCCACAGCTAATTAAAATAGATTGTGGTGAAATAGAAAACTGTACTGTGGTCATCTTTTTGGAAACCATGGACAAACTCCTGCTAATTCAAGAGGAGAGTGAACATGCAGCTTGTTATCAGCACATCAGTTTAAAAGCCTGCATTTCTGATGGTATAGGGTTGCACATGTGCCTATGGCGTGGGCAGCTTATACATGTAGAAAAGCATACAGTGGTGTGAAAAAGTGTTTGCTTCCTTCATACTTTATTTTTTTGCATGTTTGTCACTCTTAAATGTTTCAGATCATGAATCAAATTTAAATATTAGACAACACAAGTAAAAATACAATGCAGTTTTTAAATGAAGATTTTTATTATTAAGGGAGAAAAAATCCAATCCTACATGGCCCTGTGTGAAAAAGTATTTGTCCACCAGTTAAAACATAACTGTGGTTTCTCTAGCCACACCCAGGCCTGATTACTGCCACACCTGTTCTCAATCAAGAAATCACTGAAATAGGACCTGCCTGACAAAGCGATGTAGACCAAAAGATACTCAAACGCTAGACATCATGCCAAGATCCAAAAAAATTTAGGAATAAATGAGAAAGAAAGTAATTGAGCTCTATCAGCCTGGAAAAGGTTATAAAGCCATCTCTAAAGTTTTGGGACTCCAGCGAACCACAGTGAGAGCCATTATCCACAAATGGCAAAAACATGGAACAATGGTGTACCTTACCAGGAGTGGCCAGCTGACCATAATTACCCCAAGAGCGCCGTGACGACTCATCCAAGAGGTCACAAAAGACCCCACAACAACATCCAAAGAACTGCAGGCCTCACTTGCCTCAGTTAAGGTCAGCGTTCATGACACCATAAGAAAGAGACTGGGCAAAAACGGCCTGTATGGCACAGTGCCAAGACGAAAACCACTGCTGAGCAAAAAGGCTCGTCTCAATTTTGCCAGAAAACATATAGATGCAGACTTTTGGGAAAATACTCTGGACTAGACTGACTAGACAAAAGTTGAACTTTTTGGAAGGTGTGTGTCCCATTACATCTGGCATAAAAGTAACACCGCATTTCAGAAAAAGAACAACATACCTACAGTAAAATATGGTGGTGGTAGTGTGATGGTCTGGGGCTGTTTTGCTGCTTCAGGACGTGGAAGACTTGCTGTGATAAATGGAACCATGAAATGGTCCACCTCTGAATGGCTGAAGAAAACAAAGTGAAGACTTTGGAATGGCCTAGTCAAAGTCCTGACCTGAATCCTGTTGAGATGCTGTGGCATGACCTTAAAAAAGGTGATTCGTGCTCAAAAAATGTGGCTGAATTACAAAAATTCTGCAAATATGAGGACAATAAAAAAAATTCTGCAAATATGAGGACAATTACAAAAATTCTGCAAATATGAGAACAATTCTGCAAAAAATCAAAAACCATAAAGGGGCAAACACTTTTTCACACCACTGTATATACGCTCCCATCCAGACAACGTCTCTTTTAGGGAAGGCCTTACATATTTCAGCAAGACAATGCTAAACCACATACATCCATCCTAACAGCATGGCTTCACAGAAGACGAGATGAGTCTGGGTGCCAAACTGGCCTGCCTGCAGTCCAGACCTTTCACTGATAGAAACCATTTGGTGCCTCTACGGGAAAAAAATCAAGTAAAGAAGACCCAGCACTATTGAGCAGCTAGAATCTTACATCAACCAAGAATAGGACAACATTCCTCTCCAGAAATTGGTCGTCTTACTCACCAGACATTTACAGATTGTGGTTAAAAGGAGAAAGGATGCTACATAATGGTAGACATGGCCCTGTTCCAACTTTTTGGGGATGTGCTGCTGCCATCACATGCTAAATGTATTAACAATGTTCATTAAATGGCCAAATGTAGCACTTTTAACATCTGATGTGTTCAGGGTTCTATTGTAAATACTTGTAACTTGACGTCATAAAATAGCAGTACAAAACAAAACCAATCGAGAACCAAGAGCATGAGAACCTGTGTAAACTAAACAAGGTGAATAAGTATCCACACTGCCTGCCTTAGAATGCAAATGATAAACTTACTTCAACTGCCTTCATCTCCCTTCAGAGGTTTCTATTTCTGCAAATTACTTGAAACTCCACTTCTGGAAAAGAACATATTTTACCTGAAACATTTCGTAATATTATATGAAATATTTAGATCTGATCTACACACAGTATGCTAGTTAGCATTAGCTACCTGACATAAATTACCCCATTTGTCTAGCCTGAGCTCTAATTAGAACATGGCAGGAGCCAAATCAACCAAACAGCAACTCTTCAGCACAGAGGGTTGCGGGATTGTTGTCAGCTGAAAAGCAGCATTTTTTTTTCCTTTAATGTGCTTAAATTAACATAACAATACCAACAAGGACATATTAAATTACATACAGACTGTTAACAACATCAGGGCGAAGAAGATAAAATAAACCCACAATGACAACAAAAAGACTTCATATACCCCACAGCAGACATGGCATTTTTATACTGCTCAGACATTTACAAGACTCAATAAATAAGCCCAATGCGACAAGAAACCCTTCATACATATTACACATTACATTACATACCATATTCTGAATATGTATATTTCAGTATAACAAGATCATCAGATTAAAAATTTAAATCCCAAATTTAAAGTCAAAGATCACATTTTAAAGATGTATGTACAATGTATCCAGATTGACCCAAAAAGCCTTTGGATAAATCGTTCAAAAATTCTTTAGGATAATGGTATTTAAAACATACATAGTCCAATTTATGTTGGGTCATAAAAAGAGGCGTCATCAGCACATAAGGAAATGTAATCAGAAATTAACTCGCCAAATCCCCACCTGAATTGTTATTAGCGAAAAACACTTCATATTAGTGTGATATTTCAGCAGACTGGGGTGTTTCTTTGTCATCACGCCTGCCTGTAAAAGTGTAAGACGGGACGGTAGATTATAGCTGTTTGTGCATGCGGTTATTTCCCAGGCTGTATCTCAATTAGCTTCACGCTCCCTATATAGTGCACTACGTAGGTGATGAAATAATGACGTCTACGTCAACAGTTCAACTTACACGTAATGTCCTTCCAGGTTATGGCTGAATCCAAAACAACTCTCTATTAAACATACAGTGCACTACTGTGTTGTAGACGCCGCTACTTCATAACCTACTTAGCGCACTACACATGGAGTAAGAAGCGATTTGAGACACAGCCCCCATGTTTCTGTACTCGGCACAGGAACCTTTTTTTTTTATTCTATTCGCGCCACCATGTGGCCACTAAGGAATAAGCTCGATCAAGCTCGTATCTCCCTTTCACCAGGAGTGAACCGTCTAAATCATGCTCTTATTTTATTTCTGCATTTATTTCGATGGTGTCTAATACGGTACATAGGTTTCCTTGCAAATTAGCACGAGGTTTGAAGAAAGAGAGTTATCTAACCCGTGACCCGTACATCACCAGTAAAGAGTACAAGACACTGAAATGATTTTTCATCATTTTATATTCATATACTTATATTTGTATTACACATTCAAAAACAATACTTGTGCAAATATCATTCTCCTCCTTAAAAGTGATCTGGTTAACTATAAATGTCTTAATCTGCATGGCTGCAGATGTATAGCCTAGTATTTCAAATGGTGTTAAAAAGAACAATATATTCTGATGCACAGCATCATCCATCAATGTTTAACATTACAAAAAATAATGTGTCAAAATAGTAAACACAGTTGGCAGGTTAGGTCATGTAAGTATTGTAGGTTTACATGCATAAAAGGTTGTTTCCCCATAATGTAGGAGCACTAGCACGGTTATTAGTGCCCAGCGTACATCTTCATGCTTTGTAGCTCTGGTACATTTAAACCAGTACACCAAAAAATAAGTTCTACCACCGGCCTCACACACGCACGCACGCGGACAAACACACACACACCAACATCCTAGTCACAAAATTCAGCTCTATACGAACTCCTCCAAACACAACACTTAAAATTGTTCGACGAAACCACCAATTTTCAATGGATACAATCAAATACAAGGCATCTCATGTTCTTATGTTTATCAAATAATGAAGGCTTATCTTCCAATATAAATGTTTTATTACTTCTGAATTAACTTATCATCAGTTGATTTCTGATAAACGGATATCTCCATCTTTTCTTGCTGTTTTTGTGTATTTGTTGACAGTTGGTCAGGTTCCACATGTCAGTTACCTACCGTCTCATACAGTTTCTCTCACTCAACACCACCACAGCCACAAAATTCTGCTTAATTAGAGTTGCAAAAGCTTTTGCTTTTTCTGCTCCATTCTGCAACTGGAGACCTGCACGAACTACCCTGGTTAATGTGACGAACGCAGTCAGAGGCCGCCAGCCACCCCAAAACAAATCGTGACCCTGAACAAGGTACACGCCATCCTCGGGAGCAGAAACCTGAGATTGAGGGGCTCTCAGAACCCTCATGTGTTTCTCCTTATTATTCTCATCAGTTCCAACTCTATTTCCCTTTCCTTGTGGCCTAACAACATCCTCATCGAGCACCAGGCCCTTGAGACTAGAACAACAGGGCTAGAGTGACCGTCACGGGTCAGGTAAGTCTGAGGTGTCCACAGTGACCTTGATGAAGATGGTGTCGTCCTTGATATAGGTGCCATTTTCCAGCACAGTCTGGGCCACAAACAGTGGGCAGCCCGAAGCAATGTTCATCTCTCCGGTGGGCCGGCGGAAGCTACTGCTGTTGGGGTCAGGCTTGAAGGCATCGCCCAGGTGCTTTCGCGCCGGGCCCTGGTCCATCAGCATAAGCGTCACCTTCTGCTTAAAAGGCCACGGCAGCAAGGCATCATACTCGCCACGCATCACCACAAAAAAGAGTGACAGGTGTGTGCCCTTGCCCATGCCATCGCCATTCAAGTAGACGCGGGCACACATCTTGTAGCCAAAGTAGCCAGTGTAGAAGGGCTGGCTGTACAGTGAAAGTGTCTTGGAAGCCACTGCCTCTGCTTTCCGCCGCTTGTAGTCCCGGATCTTCCAGATGAGTGTGCCATTGAAGCTGGCTGTCTCCAGCACCTGCAGCTTCAGGTCCATGTCCGCCAGTCGGATGTCGTGGACGCTGAGCATTCCATCATGCCGTGACAGCTGCGTTTCTAAAGAAGCTGGAAAGAACACAATCTATGACACACACTTTTCCAGTTACCAGTGTTGATATTTTTTTTGTTCATGTCTTTAGCTAGGAGCTTGATTTCTAAGCCCAATATCCTAGATTTGTTTTAGCATTTATTTGCTTCCCTGGTTTACACTAATGATGTTTGTCTGGGTTTATGTATAAAAACACATGACCATTAAAACCACACATCAGTTATACAGACAGTTTGTTACTTTGCCTGAGGGCTGGTATTTTTATTGTTTCGTTTTTTTAAACCTGCTGGAGTTTTTAGCTGTGTTGATCCGTGGCAACACGATCACGTACTTGTGTCAGACCTGCAAAGTAATTTGCTCTGCCTTTCCATGATAACGAGAACCCAAAACAGTAAATCCACAATGTGAATTCTGCAACCTCGAACGGTTTGAAGTACCTAAGTATCTTTGCACATCCCTAACCTGCACTTACCTAGAGTGTGTGTACCAGGACCAGTACGGGTAGAGTCGAGTGATGCTACAACAGACCGCATGCTCTCCACAGCACCCTTCAAAGCTTCCACTTCATCCCGCATCGACCGCAACGGGCGCAAATCCCGCAGCTCCATCTCCACCTCCAGCAGCTTCTCCGAGTGAGCGCTCATTAGCTTCTACACAAACACACCCACCATATCACAGTCTCATTTCATGTGCCAAAAGCTTCTGACAAGGCACACATTTTTTTCAAATCCAAATTCAAATCCTTTTTAATACCTTATTGTGACATCTACAAATAATACAATCACACCACAATACCATCATATATTAATGTCCATGTTATTATTCTGTTTGGAAAAGACTGGATATATGCTTTAAGACTGCATAGTCTTTTATAGCATGTACAGTCTGGTACAGTCTGGTACCTTTTGCCACTTAACATGGCCAAAAACTGCCAAAAACATTTGTAAAGTCCTGACATTAATAGTCCCTCAGGAAACACAAAAGTATATGATGGGTAGAGTAATTGTGGCTGAGACTAGTGTTCGCTAGGCTGAATTTAGCTGGAACAAAGAAATCCCCATTAGACCAGAGCAAAACAATAAAGGCAATAAAATGCAACTGGCAGAATCCTGACTGAAGTGCACTGATATAGACATCTCCATAGTCTATATGTGGATGGAACGTATGGCGTAGACAAGCTCTCCACTAATTTATTACCTATGGCCCATTTCTGACCGTTTGCATTTATCCAGAGCGACTTGCGAGGTTAATCAGATTATAGGTAGGCCAATGTAGTGTTAGGAGTCTTGCCTAAAAAACTCTTATTGGTGTAACAGCACAGCCACCCAGACCGGGATATGAACCCCAGTCTACCACTTGTGGTGGTGGCTCCCTGGCGGCAGTGGTATTATCCGCTGAGCTACACCAACCACCTGCCATTTATCCTCTGTAGGCTGGGTAGTTTTGACTGTTTCAAATGAACATAACATGAACTACTGTCTTAATAATGTAATTAGAATTTATTTGGAATTTATTTAAGACATCCTGATTCAACCCTCGCCACACCCTTCAATCACATCACAGTTTTTTTTAATAGGGAGCCGTCATCTGATTATAGTTAAGTCTAACCCAATCTTCATTGTTCACTGATGATATAAAGTTTTATAACCACAGCAGCAGACTTAACATACGAAAAAATGATTACTATCTTTATTTGCAGGTTACATTTGGCCATTTAATATGATCTAGTTTTATTGATCTCCATGACTTGCTACTGCCTTTTTAAATGCAGTATATCTTCATCATGTGCATGGTTGTACACATTGAAATCATATATGTATTGCCTTTTTGTGGTCTATTCATGAATCCATTATGATTTCATATTGCTGTAACCCACACAAAGGAGGCACTTTTTTGTAGCAGTTCTGAATGAGACATTTCTGCCAATGCTTTAAAAAAAAAGAAGTAGCATAACTGCCAGTAAATAAAACATTTCTGTAATGGTTTCATTTTCAACATAAGCACATAATAACTGTCTTCATTTCACTACTGTGTAAACAGCTCCTCCTTTCCAATTTCAAATGTCAAAAACTTTATAATTAAATGAACCCAAAATCAATTTTGATAGATTTACTAATCTATTTATGAATAATCTTTTTTTTAGTTAAAAAAAGTACCAAATAATTTATCATCATTACTGATCATTAAGTCTTAACATATAATATATGACATAATAAATTATGTGATCACTGCGTTGATGCATTTGCACCCACTGCTGTAAATGAATAGCAAAGCGCTTTCCCTGCAAGCTTTCCAGAGTTAACATTCTAATTCTAGTCAAGTTACAGCCTGTAGCTTTATAATCCCATGCAAAACATGACATGATATGTGCCTGTGCTAAGAGATGACACTTACCTGCATGGAGGCTAGCTTCTGTTCTAGCTGTCTATGTTTTTCTCTCATCTCTTCATACTGCACATCCACTTCTGTAAGACGACTACTCAGACTGGGGAGAACCTTGTAGCGCTCCAACAGCTCACTCTTGACATCTTCCACCTACACACAGAGACAGACATTTGAATTCAACGCCTCTTTGTCAGCAATCTGTGAAAATCATGAAGATGTATGATAAGATCAGGTGAAACACCACCACCTTCAGATTTTAGTATTATTTTGTTATTATCAGGTAGTTGTTGTTATTGCCACATATCACAGAAACTAAATGACGAGTCATGACGCACAAACAGGTAATCATGTGTTCATATTGAGCAGAATCAGGTATGTTACACACAGTAAGAATATGCCATGTAAGACACTAAGCAGACTAACCAAGCTGCTGATATTGTTACAAAATTCATATTCTTTGCCCATTTAATACCGGTATGGACATAAAGAAGCTTTAGACCAGCATGTATACTGTACCTTGGCCTCTAATGTGTTGTTTCTGGCCACCATCAGCCTTAGGTGTTCTGAGGCAAAGCTTGACTCGTGCTCCCTCATCTCCTGGTTCAAACCCTTAAAAATAATAAATGGTTGATTTAATCACCTCCAGGTGAATCCAGGTATGTAAATTAACATTTAGCAAAAGATCATTGTATAACCAAAGCCATTTGCCATGGTTTTTGTTTTACATTGGGTCCTTACACTGTTTTATTCTGTAATAGTTTATTATGAATATGATTATGACTCTATAGCACACTAAATTTATAAAACTTTAGATTTACCTTGTAGGAGCAGCCAAATCGGAAAAAGGAGCATGTGACTTGAGCCTTTGGACAGTCATGCTGATGACTGGACAACTAGAAAAGAAAAATACAATAAGCTTCTACCAGCATGCTTATGTACACAGTTTATTATCATGTTTTTTAATTAAACTGAACAAGATTAAAAAATCATAACACATTATTCAAAAAATGGCACATTTCCAAATGATCATGCGTGATCACAAAGAGTTTTCCAGCTAGGTTACCATTTTCCTGGTGATAAATAAGGGTTGCGGACGGTGTGACAAGTTTCAATTAGGATTACTTTTTGTTCACACCTCCTGGTGTAGGGTGATGTAATCAAAACTGATTGATTTTGAGTCCATACACGTCAAAGCAAAAGTTACAGTTACAGCAACACAAGGCTTATCATTGGTGTGGTGTAGTATGATGAATTGTTATTAACATGACCAGAAACAATAACTATAATTAAAAAGCCAAATTTGACTTCAGGTTGGCCTTAAAAGATGGCAGTACAGAAAATACACGTTATATAAAAACAACACAAAGCAAAGCAAAACATATTCTTACCTCACTCCTTAATATTGATGAAAATGAGCAGAGATTAGGGCATGCTACTGGATATGCAGGACACACAGTTTCCTTGTGTTTCTGTCAACAAACAAACAACCAGCTGTCAGGAGAAAGTGAAACTAAGAAGAAAAATTATATCACATAATTGTATACCAATACAGTCACTATAATCTTAAAGACGATGAGATAATTAATGTGAACAAAAGCCCAAGAAATTCCCAACAACCCAGTCAGGTAAATGCTATTAAAAACTATTTCCATAATCACATGAATTCTCAAAATGGTACTCTGTTGCAGGAGATTCCCCTAAAGTTCCCAGCACAAATGTGAAACTAAAAGGTCATGGGACATTTTTGGCACCAAGGAAGGGAAATACTTAACATAGAGGAAGCGAGTAGTTCATTAATCACATCTGAAGATTAAGAGAGACACACAACTGTTCCCTCATTGAGAAAAAAAAAAAAAAAAAAAAAAAAAAATCACGCTTCCACATAAAAAAGTGAAGCTATGAAAGTACTTTCCATTTCTTGCATGGTCACTTGAGATAAAATTCACGTGGCTGATGGAAGGTACCTGTAGGTCCGTGAGGGCCATTTTCTGTTTGCAGAATTCACAGGTGGTCTCCCGGTGTTTGCATTTGCGGCTCAAGTGCTCAGCCATGTCCTTCCTCATAATCTTCTCTTTACACTTCCCTAGCGGGCAGGGCACTTCAAAGTAATCACACACGTTCGAGTGTTCCTGACAATTTAATGAGAGACACCATAAGGAAAGATACAGAGAAAAAGAAGTCTGAATGACCAGTGCTAGTAAACCACTATCCCAAAATCTAGATAGACAGAAAGATAGATAACACACACAAAACATTTTACATACATACATACATACATACATACTATAATATACAGATTTTATACTAAAAACTTCGGAATTCAAGTCAAAACTGTCTCCAACAAGGCTTAAATATGTTTTTGAAATGATAAAAGATTAAACCCCAGAAATGTCATTACAAGAAGAATACAACAATAAAGTCCTTGTACAATACTACTTGCTAACAATACTGCTGATGAACTACAAACTATAAAATAACTTACCATAACCTGATGTAGACTTATTTGTTCTTTACAACCATTCTTGGCGCTCCTGCAGTAGACCTTCAGAGCCATAATCTCTCTCTGGCAGCAGACATCCCGGAATATCTGACAAAGAAGAACCAAACTGTTAGCAGATGCAGTACTGCTACCTGCTTATGCAGTGCATGCTGCTTCAGAGAGACGGCTTTATTAGGGGCTGTACTAGGGGGCGGAGCTTACCTTGTCTTCAAATAGTGGTTCCAAGTCAGCTGGACACACTGGATTAGGTGCACTGTGTTGTAATGAAAGAAGAACAAAATATCATAACTTTCCCTCACCTAGTGTGTAGTAAAAAAGAAAGAACTCACAAGAAGGGGGTCAAAGGTTTGTGGTATGTAAGCTATATGGGCAGCACAGAAATGCTCTGTTAGCGCTTAATTCGTTTCAATGTTCACATGTGTACGGTGTCAGACTGATGGTAGACTCTCTGTGTTTTGGGAGCCTGAAGAAGAATTCTGCACTGAAGATTTGATAAAGCAGAGGTAAAAACGTCTGGGGATGATTGGAGTTGGTAAGCTTGTGTTTATCGCGTGATCTTGGACTCACGTACCTGCAGAAGTTTGCAAAATGATAACCATCTAAAATGCGAAGACGTGTTTTTTTGGTTTGTTTGTTTTTTTGAGTATGGCAGACATGTCCACACACGTTCTGTTGCCACTACACATCAACGCAATATTTGTTTGTTTGAAATTCACTTAACTAATACACTGCTGATTATATGTTGTCTACATTTTGCGACATAACAGTGCTTGTACTAATTTCACTGGTATTAATTATAAAGCCACTTATTGTTTACAGGCAAACCGTAGCCGCTCTATGACCTGTTCTGTTCCTCCTGACAAGACAGAGACTCTTGAGACCCAAAACACCTACTAGTGGTAGACAAGTTAAATAGACACTTAAGTACAAACTACGTTTGTCTATAAAGTCTTACTGAAGTGCCATTTTACATGTTTTAAACAGCTCCTGTGTAAATAAAACTGAATAATAATTCAACCTAAAATAGTCCTAGATTACACCAAGTATTGAGGAGATTTGGAGATGTTCCTCTCCATCCAGATGTAGAAAAAAGAGTAAAAGACATGATTACTGTATTTTATTGCTTGCTCTAAAAGTGCTACTCCATGCTTTAATCGGGGACCTTTTGCAAAAATGTCTTGAAACAATGAAACAATGAAATGTCTTAAAGCTCACAACTGTGCCTATTCCTGTCCATGTGCTTTAATTTCAAAACATTATACTATTATACATCCCCCATTTCCATTTCCACCATGAAAGGACTATGCTGAGCAGCCACAACAGAAAGAAGCATGTTTTTCCCTGGGTATTTTGTTGAAAAATGTAAAGGTCCCCTACAGTTAGTCCCAGAAATTCATTACATCACCCTAACAGCGACATGCTCAGGTGTGTGCACATGCTGCAGTCACAGGAAATGAAAATGACAGAAATGATGGTGTTCAAAAATAAAGCACCTGAGCAGGTCAGTGATGCAGGTTTCACAGAAACGGTGGCCACACTCCGTTTGCCGTGGTTTGCACAGCACCTCACGGCAGGCCTCACAGCGGTACTTGGACTCAGGTGGCATAACGAAGTGTTCTCTGAAGCCTCCACGCAGAGGGTGGAAGCTGTGATGCAGCGCCACCTGCTGCTCCCGCCCATCCACACTGCGCCCCGCTGACATGACCTGAGAAAAACAATCACTGTAAATACACCTTACATAACAGAAACAGCACAAGAGCAGAACGAAAATATCATTCTGCTTTTAAAAGAGACTTCTGAAGTTCTGTTTGTCAGGGAATTGTCACACTGTGTAACGGCCAGCTGACATTAAACTTGTATTCATTTTTTGTCATCAACACAGGATTTCGCTTCATATCATATCAAACACGTGTAAAATTTGCCTCAGATCAGCAGAACATTCTGGTTTGTTTTGTGTCACACTGTTATGTCACATTGTTGTCACCTTTAACACAAACACACACACACACACACACACATTATACAACATACATATAACTGCTTAAGAAAAATAAACACAGCTTAAAATCTCATACATGGCAGTAATTTAATGAAGAACAGAAGTCTCCCTACATTTAACACTTTATTCACCCCAACAATGACTAACTAAGGTTAGCTTGACGTTCATATGCATAGTTAAAAAACAATCATCATAAAGTTGGCAGCTTGTAGCTTTTAATCTTTTCTGTTATAGGACAACCAAGTTCATAAGCTAACCATTAACCAGCAAACACATTTATAGGCTAGGGCCCATGGCTACACTAAAAAAATAAATAAAAGTGAAAGGGCCAAAAAAAAAAAAAAAAAAAATGAAAAGGTACTTCACAGCTGATGCTCATCACTGTGTTATGTCATTTAAAATACAACATCTTGGATTATGCTTACCTTTCATAAGCATCAGGGTATTTTATCCATCACTCATCTACCACCAAAACTTTCCTATTTCAATAGACAAAGGTTACGGTCATCTCCTGCAGCATTTTCATATGGAAATGCAAAGTCCTCTGGTGCCTCTGCTTAAACTCTGGCCTTGTGTTGCCACATCAACAGCTCCTGACCGGCAGCTTGCAGGCTGGGAAACCCCTTCATAACAGGCATAACTCTTTGGCACTAATAATATCTTTTCCTCCTAGCCAAAGAACAACACTAACCACGCATGCAGGAAGGTCCCGGCAATGCCACGAAGGCCAGCTCAGATTACTTTCAGCAGACGCTACCACAGCTATGCCACTGGAGTTCCACCACAGCACCCTCTTTTCCAGTACGCCACTTTCTCGACATAAAGCCAACCACAATTACAGAGTTAGATGGCCAGTCCTTACGGGCGCACAAAGAACATTGCGGGGAATGTTTGAGAGAAGGAAAATAGCCCGGCGTGTCGGTCAGTGTGGGCCGAAGCGTTCGGAAGTTCACGTTTCTGTCTTCCGCTAGCATGGGATTAGCGCAAAGGATTTCTTCCAAGTACAGAAGATCATGATGCTATGTTCTCTGTCTATGAACAAATATTCTCTTAACAGGATCCACGAGAGGCAATATGAAGATACCTTATTGTTGGTGTGCTAAATGATGTCACAGGTAGATTAACAGCATGTATTAGAAACAATAACAGATTAAGGCCTATTATAGCTTTAAAAACACCAACAACCACAGCATACTAATTTTGTAATGTTCAAAGTAACAAGCAGCACACATTGGATGTGATCACAGAACGTCATTAGAGTATTTTTTTTATTATTATATTCATTTTTACCCATTGTTTAACACTGCACTCGCAGTTTTGTCATGCCCATTCATATATTTAAAATCGACTACAGGCAATGATTAAGTGAAGCTGGACTTCTGTGTTAAAATGTCTTTATTTTTTTCACTTTATTGCATGTTACTGATTTTGAGACTAATTAGTAACCAAATTAAACAATATAATTGTTTTTCTTATAAATTTATTCTTAAAAATTAGACAGGCCCATGTGCTGGCCTTCACAATTTACAGCTATTAAATGTAACTGAGGTGTAAACCTAATCATAAGCTCACCCCAACATATAACCCAGGGCCAAATCCTAACCCTAAAGCTCACCTAACAGTGTGTTAATAATTTGAACATTCTGTAGATAAGCATTTCAATGAATGCTTATGAATTCAGTGCTTCGATTTTAGTGAAATCAACAAAAAAACCACTGTGCAGAAAATCTTCCAATGCGTTACAATGCCTGTTTAAATGTAAAACCAGACAGGCTTCTTCTTTAAATGACGCAAGCTGCAGCACTCCAACGCTGCTGATATCTCGGGAAGTTCTGAAGTCATACAGAGAACTTCTAGCTAAACCTGAAAGTGTTATACAGATGGTAGACTAGTTATTAAATGAGGGGATCTTCTTGACTGTTACTTCCTAAAGCTTTGGCCAAAGCTATACAAGCTCTATTTGCAAGGTCAGATTCTTTAATATATTTTTTTCTTTTTAGCAAAATAAAAGCTGAATGAACAAAAAAAGCATAATGGGCAAATGATACATGTATCCCACAAACGCGCACGCAACTCCAACACACAGCTGTGGTTTGACGCAAGCCTACAACAGTACATGCCATCTCATAAAAAGATGCTTAATCATCTTTCGGGTGACCACAGAGCCTTGCAAACGTGGGCTATGTCAAGTCAATCAAGCTAAGCTTATATAATCATAGTCAGCCTACTACAGCACTTCGTCTGCATTCAAGTCTTCATGTTTCTGACAGCGTTTACGCCAGGCTTGCTTTTGATTTCGCTTCTGTTAGTCTTGAGGTATTTGCATCTTTCTTTCTACAGTCATTCTCGCAGTGCACTTTTTACTGGGGCCCAAGTATCGAGTTAGTATGTACTGCCCCGAACGAGGGCACTCAAGCAAGGCTGCTACACCACATGAAACGCTGTTCCCTTAAAACAAAGGCAAAACAACAATCAAACCCATCCCTGGGAGAGCGGTTCACTGGTGGCTGACCAATCTGTGTAGTTGTTTAGGAGCTTCCAGGAATATTTATGGGGCTTTTCCATTTGCTGCCTCATCCCTCACCATCACTGCTCACACACACACACACACACACACACACACACACACACACACACACACACACACACTAGAAATAGTATTTTCTAAGTAATCTGTGTTTAAAACCAGGCAGTTCTAGTTCAGCAAACTAATGATCTGACTATAAGTACCGCTAACCCGTTCATCATTTATATGCATAACACTGTTGGTCTTCCATGAAAAATATTAAGGGGTATTCTGTTGATCACATTTCTGTCTATGCCATTAACTCTTATTTCTCAGTCTTACTATGAAATCATATTAGTCGACAAAAGTTAAAGCTCCCAGCACTCACCAGTATGTACAGTACTTTCATTTGGGCCTGTTTGTATGTACTTAGATACTGTAAGTACCAGAAAAACTAACTGAATGTACATTTAAAGCAGAAAAAAAAAGATAAATAACCATAAAAACAATGAAACGCAGCTTGTATAAAGACAGAGGGCAAGAGCAGTCCTTCGGATGAAGCGAGATTATTTGCGTTCTCTCGCAGAAAAAGCTCTGCATCCGACTCTTACAGAATTCAATACCAGAAAGAGCTGGCGGGCGAAGAGTGTAACTCAATACACAAAGAGTGTAAGTTCAGGGCTGAATGGCGTCCAGGTAAGGAGGTTTCTTTGAACGCGCTTGGGCTGCCTGAGAAATCATAGCAAAAATGAAACAAAAGTCTAAAGGGGAATATCGGCCTATTCTCATCTGACCTTTCGACAGAGGAAGAGATAGAGTGTGACTGACACAGATGCTTAACGGGAAGAAAAAGAGCAGCTTGAATGTTGACAAATGATGAAGATGTGACCGTAAATATGATGAGGTGACAGCAAAGCGTAGCACCTAACGCTGTGGTGAAAAGAATGAAGGTATGTCTGCTCCTCCTCCTGCTGGTCCTCAGTGTACTGTATGTGCACTGTAGCGTATCAGGGGACCTTACCATGTTGTTCTGAGAGCGAAACAGATGTTGGATTCAAACAGTCTGGGTTCTGAAGTGAATCCGCAAAATAGTACCTAGTGAGCTTTCACACCGACCCCATATCGTCCTCACAAACTAGTACTGATGCCTCAGCAGGTTCTCTGAATTCAACAAAGACTTCAACTTAACACTGTGTAGTGTGTCATCATGGTTTTTTCCATCAGTAGCCTACAGGCCTAAAAGAGAATTTCCTAGGTTAGGTAGGCTACAGCTCTAAGAAAAACACAGCGTAGTCTGGTAATGGTAAAGCTGGATATGTTCTAACTGTACATATGTCCAGTGAATGTGCTCAGCTGGGAGGCAGCAGTGTAAAAAGTGGGAAAGTATCCAGGCAGCAGTGTTTTCAAAAGCAGCTAGTTATATCTTCCCGGTGGATAAACTTTCCATCCATAAGCCAGGACAGACAGCTAGTCACAAGATGGATTTGCTGAGGTAAGACATCCCAAGAGCCACCAAGATAGCACACACACAGAGTTGAGGTAGCAGGTTTAGGTTTAGGGCTAGGTCTTTTTTAAGCCCACTAGCTGAGCGACGTAGCCGGGATCATTCAGACACTGTTTAGCTCGACTAGTTCACCTTAAAAGAGAACTTTGGGTGCTAGCTACACAGCTCCTGTGCTGAAGAAGCTCACAGACCCAGGCTCGTCCTGACACAGGTTGCTGCTAACCCTTCGACTGACATACAGGCTACATGTATGAAGCAGCAATGCTGCTCAAACCTCCAAACATGGGATTCGTAGCTAGTACTCACATGAATCAGTTAGATACGTCGTCCAATATCCCCACACTGTCTCTTTGAACAATGTAACAGCAGACAGACCCACGGCCACTCATGAAAGACGGTTCACGGAGAGCACACGGGCGTCTAATTTGCGCGGAGAAAGCAGTGCTCCTCCTGCTCCTCCTCGCTGGCTTTCACTCGGGTAGCAGCGGCCGAGCCATCAAACCTTTTCATTGTCGAGCGTCCCGGTGTCGTTGAAAATTTGTCGCAGATCGCCTGTGGAAAGAAAATTGTAAAAAAGAAACACAAGTGTACCGTGTGCTTGTTGATATCAATTCTAGTAAGTGGAAAGCCCCCTTGTCCGACTTCCTCAGGAAATCCCCGTCATGAAAAAAAAAAAAAAAAAAAAAAAAAAAAAAACGTAGTAAATGGACGCCGTGTCCGCTCCCATGCCGCTAGGTGGCGGTAGCTGCGCGCTTCAAGCACGTGGTAAAGCGCACAGTGTTTTAAAAGAGGCCCACAATCATGAGTCATTCCTTAAAGAGAGTGCCCTTTGAGCTCATAGCATTAATGGCGTGTATAAGAAACAAGAAATTGAGTTGTGCACTTACACATATTAACTCAAGATTGGAATATGAGATGAAACTTTATGTATACATCTGTTTTCTATTTTTGCATGAACACAAAATACAACAATATAACACAATTTTTTGACTAAAAAACAAGACCATTTTACTGATGTGATACTGATCTGATTACTCATCACATTTAAAACCAGCGAATGCTATGTTATGGATGCACGAGGATTGACCAATAGGAAAATCCTTCAGCTCTTTTCTATTGGACAGACTTGACTCTGAGTTAAGCTATCCGGCTAACTGACACATGTTGCTTAGTGGAATACCCCCGGTCATGCTGGCTGACAAGATAAGCTAGTACAGCATTAACTAGTATAGACCAGTTAGAGCAGTGTGGGCCTTGTAATGGTGGAGAGTGCTGTTTTTTTTTTTTTTGTTTGTTTGTTTTACATGGAAACAAACTACAGATAACAGCCTGTTGAAAACTGACGTTAGAGGTCTTACCTTGATAACGGGGGCGTGGACCGTGTTGGCCAGAAGAATTCCACCCACTCAGCCACATCTACTGCAAGAGGGGTTGTACCTCTCTGTGTTATTTTTACTGAGATCCATGTGAATGATAAGATCTATGTGCATGTACAATTATGGTGAATTAGTGCGACATAAAAATATTTAAATTTGCATGTGCATTTCACACCGACCTTATGGACTCGGAAAACGCTTTTATCCACAAACGTGATTTGTGTAATGAATGAATGAACTAGCTGAATGGAGCTAAACTGTAAGGTTTCCTGATTGTCCTCTGTCGACTTATTTCGGGTGGGTAGATGTTCCAGCCCTGACAGTGCTGCGTGAAAAGGCCACTGTTTGGTACATGTTGTTAATATTACCGTGTTTTGTTGAAAGGTGTTTAGGCAGAGAGAAAACACTCATAGCAGAAAATCTTACTTTTAGATATGTGTCTGAACGAACGTCTGAAGAATCGAGTCTCAAATACCTGGAATCAGAGTATCGACTCTTTCTGGGATCGACTCCCAGCCCTGCTGATGAATATATTCACAAGCCTACATAATCCGTAAAACCTCGATTAGTTGGACTGCATGGGAGGACACATGATGTCAATGAGACTTAAAACTATCAAAGATAACGACACAAATGACTGTTGTAGCTGTGATCAGAGATTTTTTCACACGTAGACTTTAGAAGTATCGAAAGAAAGTGGAATATGGTGCTTTTTCAGTCCGAACATCTGTCTCGTTTAATGGTAATTAAAAAAAAAAAAGAAATTAAATAGTGGTAATTTTGGTAATATTTTGCAGATTCGTCAAGAATTTATGTTGAAATGTAGTGGTCGTATAAAATCAGGCATACATTTATAACAAAAGTGAAAGTTCTGAACACCTGCTACACCAGTTTCTAACAGACTTCAGAAAAAAAGAAACTGAACAGGCTTGATGACGTCGACGTGGACGCAGGCTTTTCCAGCAGTTACTCGCTGGGCCTTTACCCTCTACAAGCCATCCAGTGCTGTAAATCCACTCCTGATCACCGTATAAATACACTTATAAAACCGAACGACACTTTCGTTTCTCAGTGTATCTGCAGGCATTTCAGTTTCAAACAGCGAACTGGACTTCTCCAGTGACCCACTTTCCGAATATTATGTGGTTATCGGTACCCTCGTACAAGTAATAATCATACTAAGTAAATCGTTTGCATATGTGAAGAACCGTCTACTGATCTGACTCCACCGTGAACTCGTATTTGCATGCTCGTTCACGTAACCACGTGCTAGACAACTTTAATTTCCAGATCAGTGCAGTTTGTAATTCAATAAAAATATTGAAATCAAACTACTTATTACTAAAAAATCTAAAAAAAAAAATAAAAAAAAAAACCTTAAATGCTACCATATTCTTACTGATTATTAACAGGTTAATAAATCAATAAAGAACATTTCAGTAACATGTTAAGTCATGCAATGAGGTTTGAGCTATGGTGATAGAAACCAAACATCTGAAGACTTAAAAGGGGGGAAAATAAATAATAAAATGGTTAAGATGTAAACAAAGTCAAAGTTTGGTGTGAAATGCTACATTCTAGAGAAACTTACTGAGTCAGAATTGTTCACAGTGCTGGTGATGGGAACCAGACATCTGAAGAGTTGGGAATTTCAGATATACACTACCTGTGTATCTATTTTAATCAGTCTATTTAAATTCATTCAGGAGAGTGTGTTACATGCATGGTATTTTAAGGCAAACTAGTCCCAAAATAGAAAACATGTTTGCTTCAGAGTTCATTATATATGCGAACTCAGATGATGTGGTCTTTTTGGATAGCAAATGCAGTTACAGACATTCTTCCATTAGGGTCTTCCAGGTTTAATGCAGTGTTTAACCTAAATCATTAATTGATATAGTAAACTTATAAGTCCTGAAGATTGATGTCCAACAGGGGAGGGGGGAAAAGTTTCATTATTACACCTGTTGCAGAACAGATGAAAATACTAAGACTATACTTATTATACTGCATGAACCAGACATCCCCTAATGTGAAAATATCATAATGTGGTAACTGCATTTTATTACAGCACGTAACTTTAGTGTATCAAGACAAACCTTGTAGTATTATGAATATCGTGCTCAGCTGGCACACTGAATGTGACAAGACAGCACTGTGACCTTTACCCACATCTGTCACAGCACCCGGACCAATAACGCAGTAAAAAAAAAAAAATAAATAAATAAAAAATAAAAAAACCCGTACAAGCCTCACATAAATCATGGGATCAAAATGAAACAGTGTAGGGAAACCACAGTACCGCTGTGAAATGAGCAGGGACTCAAACATCAAGTCTTCAAACTAAAAGGCAGTTTATGGAGTGTCCTGGAATATTGTGGCACATTAAGAAAATCTCATAGGCCGAATACATTTCATTGGTTTATTAGGTGGCTAATGAGACAAACCGATTATATATGGCTAAAATATGTAATGGCAATAAAACACACGCACACAAGCGCACGCATACACACACGCACATACATGTGCATTCGTTTAGAAAAAAAAAAGTTCCAAAATGGTCTACCCCATTAGAGGAGGTACTGGTACAGTAAGGAAGTAATAGGAGAAAGGTGAAAAGAGGAAATGAACAATCTCAGGATCTACATTACTGCTTTTGTCCAAATATCAGTAGCTTGTATTATATTTGCAGCGCCTTCAGGAAAATATGAAACAACTGGCATTCACTATTCCCCTCTTATCTACCTTTACACTTGGGACTGCCAAATTATTGCCCTTGCATGCAAGACAGAGCTTAGTATGTCATAAAAAAACCAAGGACACATCATACCCCCCACCCCCCAGAAAGACAAAAAAATAATAAAATAAAATTAGATAAAAGATAATCCTTTTCACCTCACTACAGGAACCCGTACAGGTCAGCCCTAGTTAAGAAATCTTCATTACCAGACATAATACATCTTTCTTTTGCAACAATCATACACAAGTCATATCATTTAGAGCAGAAATGTCTTCAATTTTAGCACTCATATTGAAGGAATTTTCCAGCTTTTTTTATTTAATCCCTGGATTTAGCTCATATAGCTGCTCCTCAATTGCCATAGACAATAATTTCAATATATGTTAAAACCTGTTGACTCAAAACACACTTACAGTAAATGTCAATGGGTAGCTGCTCATAGCCTTCCATTTTAGGTGCACTGTAAGTCACACCTAGTTTGTTTGCTAATATCCGCAGTAGAGTTTAGGTGACATTACATCTCTTTCATTTGGTTCCTTAGATTCTAAACTGCAGTAGACCAACTAATACACATTGGCATTCCTTGAATTTGTTGATTAATCAGACATATAACATGCATGCACTGGTATCTTTTACCTATTAAACAGATTTTTTATCATGGTATGAGATCCAGATCTATTCCTCACTCACATTTCTGATAAAAATGCATCATCATCTCCATAAGGTTGCATAAAAAGAGACGCTTGATGTTTACATATATGGCAATCAGACTAGCAAAAATAAACCTCTGTGATCAGTTCCCTGAATTTGTATTGAGTGTCCATATTTCCTAATGAACAGCGTAACGCTATACTAGATTTATTTTCAGTGACTCACCAGCAATTTAATGTCCAGATATTTGGGAGTCCAAGAAGTCATTTAGGGAGCAATAAGCCCTCTCCTCCCTAAGACTCATTGTATTCTGCAACCTGATTGCACACCAGTTAGAATTCAATTTAATCGATATCTGGTGCAACCTCATGACCCACGTGAAAAATATTCAAATGCTTTGCTATCATTTATAAGAACGATAAGAGACTCTTAAAGACTTAATGTTCAAACAGGAAGATTATGCAAACATTGTCATTTAATGTTATTCCCACCAGCAGCCTGGAAGGAGAATGGGACACGTGACTGATTGGTGGACTACAGTTCAATTGTGCGGTGTCAACCCAAAAGTGTTCATATTTGTCCGATCAAACTAAACTACAGACATTTAGTCTGCTCCAAACAAGCTAGGTGTGAAAGTGCTAGGGGATTAGGCCGAACTGATATTACTAGAGAGTTTCCCTAGATTATACGTATTCCTTTAATGCATTACTTGACCGATTTGTGTTTTTAAATGGGCACAATAAATATTAAAAGCGCAATAACAAAAGGGACAATTCTGACACCTGCATCTGTTTTCTCATTATCTCGCTGTCCGGGAATCCTTTAAACACAATGTGCTAAAGCCCAAAAAAACTGGCATATGCAGTGTAATCTTGACAAGCTTCAGCGGTCATGAGCTCCACAATGACGTCTGCATTACTGTACAATGTCGCAGAGGAACAAAGCAAAGCAAGGCAGACTGAAAGAGGGTAGGGAAGGAAGAAAGCACTAAATTCTTCCTCTTGACGGGTCTGTGGTTATTTGGTTTCCTTGAGGAAAATCACTTGATTGCATTTGAAACGCGCTTTACTTTGCGAAACCAGCGGGCTGATTCCATTTCCCCAGCTCTGCCAGTTCACATACCATAATATCTTGAAATTAAGGCCATTTGCAGAACAATGTGGCAAAGCTGGACGTTCCACAAAAAACTTGCATGATAATCAATGGTATTTGTCCAAACTTCAGGGAAGTTGGAAATCCCAAACTCTTCAATACAGACCCTTTCATTACTGGAAAGATTACCATTTTCTTGAAACCACTTTTTAAGCAAATAAATAGATTCATAGCTTAACTTATGACAGAACTGCTGAAAGAAGTCACCTAAAATCACAAAACATACTAAATCTGATTGCTTTATAAATCGATAAGGAACAAAAAGCTTGTTTTTGGTACACTAAAGTAATCAGTGAGGGGAGTACAGCATGAGGGAAAATGGTCAGTGAAAGTCCACTTGTGGTACGTTAACACAGGTGAGGAAAATTAGGCAACTTCAGCAAGCACCTTCTCTCACATGCCGTTTAGTTTAGTGAAGCTGAGACGGTCCAACATTTTCCCTTTGTTTTTGTTTTTTTTTGTTTTTTTTGGACAAGATTACATAATCCATCCATCATCCTTAATATTTCTGAAGGTTAAGTGAATCTGGTGTTTGGCACACCAAAGCCTAACTGTGCTGGCAGAGACCATGTAAAGATGATCCTTATTCCTTGGTCAGACCTGGGGAGGTTTCCACTTCCGTTTTCCAGGACATGCCAGAGTCCTGGGGCTCAGCCGGGTGGAAGGAGATGGGGCAATACAGAGGGGTGGGAATGGTTGGTATGAAGTAGCTACGTTGGGAGCCATGGAAGCCCTGGTGTCTCTTCAACACAGCAGTAAAATCAACTGGATTGCGTTCAGGTCAGGAGGGGTCATTTGGCCATGGTTTGGAAACTCAAGAAGCTGAGGGTGTTTGTGTTTCTGTAGGTTCCTGGAAAAAACAAAAACAAACATTTATTCAAATAACTTGCACTTCCTTTGATGTCATGAAATATTTTGCATATTTACCTGGTAGTCAAAAAGAACTGCTATGCTTAAGTACAGTACTGTGCAAATCAGACACCACAGATACAATTTCCTGTCAAATACAAGCCAGCATCAAGTAAAACCACGGAAAACTATTTAACAGAAAATTCTGCAGAAGACTCGAAAACTTCTTTAGTTTTTTTTTGTGTCCACTCTCTGCACTTACAGCTTCCCCTAGGAATCCAAAAGCTTAACAGTTTTCTGAGAAACCTGCAAGGATTTTTTTCTTTCTGCTACTTCTTTAAAGTAACCTCAAACACACATTTAGTAATGCTGAGATCAGGGCTGTAGATTGACCAGTCCATTGTTCTAGAAACACCAGCAATTACTTGTGAATCTTTCCCCCCCTCCCTCACTATTGATTTCTTCACAGCTACACATTCTTATAGACCCCATAGCAGTTAGGCTTCTCACAGTGGAAGGACGAACAGAAACTTTATTGTTTGTGTTGCCTTCAGGTTTTTAAACCCTAATTTTCAGTCTTATTTTGATGCTTTGATACTCCTTTCATTATACCAACACATTATTTTATCTATATTCTCTTCTGAAATATCTCCTGACACATGAATGTGTTCTTAATTGCCGTTTGACAGGGAACTAAATAAATAAAGCGTGGTTACCTTTGCACAGTAAAGTTATAAAACTGAAAAATCATCGCAAATACAGATAAATACATCTCATTCTGCATCCTTTAAAGCAGTCCACAGATTACTGTGGAATTTTTTCCAATACCCTTTTCCCAAAAGTTCTCAATAGAATTTAAATCTGGTGATTTTGCTAGTTGGGTCATCAACTCAACTTCCTCCTTAGACAACTCCCTCACTTGGTAAGCAGTGTGGCACTGTCTGTTTGGAAAATACAGTCACTGTTTTTTTGCTTTTTTTTGCTTTAAGCAATGAGAAGGGAAAGATCTCTTTAAACACACCAACACATCTGCAACTAGATGACGTGTGCACCTGAGCAGTTAATTCTCACTGCCAGTGCTTAATGTGTAACCATGTGTGTAAATCCTAGAGTAAAAAGTAAAAATCTAGTGATAATGCAATCTGGAGCCATGACAAAAGACCTTCAGACCTCCTTCTGGTCCTCTGGTGGTACAGGAGTGGTGGTGCCCTCCTCAGATGACACCTCCATCTTCTCCTCTTCAGAGCTTTTTGAGCCTTCCACTCCGTGTTCAGCCTCCCACTCTTGAAGTACCTCATCCAGGTTAAAGCGTCGCCGATAGTTCACAAAAAAGTTCTTCACCTGGACCACTGACTTGTTGCCAATGACATCAGAAATCGCCTGGAAATCTCTCCCATATTTCCTTATAGCTAAAAAAAAAGAATGAAATAAGAAAACAGCTCAATAATGGGCACTGAAATAGCTGGTGTAATGCAAAATTCTGACTGTGCTGCCCTACTCTTGAATAATTATAGCAGCACCTACAATAGTTTGTTTCCTCTCAATGTTAGTAAATAATCTCTTGTAGAACTGAGAACAGAGTTTGATTTTGTATCAAACTCGCCATGCCCTTAAACAATACAAAAATCGAATACAATTCTAACAGACTTAAGAGCATCTCACTTCAATCAATGTCCAGCATAATATCCTGGTATTTTGTTGTGAGGATATGCACACTAGAAGGTAAGACTAAAAGACACCACGACAAAATTAACTTGTTTCATCCAATGAAAGCACCTAAAATCCCAGATTTTGTCATCACATGATACAATTAAAATTAAACTGGATCAGATGTTTTTACACAAGCACAAGAACTACAATGAAAACACCAAATGGGGATAACAAAGAAATAGATATCACAGTCACAGATTAAAAATCATGCAGTGTAGCCCCAGTTAAAATCATTGTAGATGAAAGACTAGATTAATGTCCTTCTGGTTTTAAAATTACCTTGTACCGCAAGAAGTTGCTCCTCTGTAGTCCAACGTGTATTAAACTTCTGATTGACCTAGAAAAACCGTATGCTCATATTAAATGGAACATCTGTTCAATAGACAGAAGCACTAACAAAAAGCCTGAACAATAATTACACTGAATTGATATTATAGAAGTGAACATGAAACATTTTTTGTTATTAACAATACACTGCTCTAAGCATACTGAGAACATAATCAGTGCTTAAAGAAAGCCAATCAACTGCATGTTTCATTACAAAGATGGCACCATTAGTCCTGTTTAGAGCGGTGCAGTATGTGAAAAACTGAATAAAAATGATTGTACTCATTACTGGCCTACTGTGTCTGTATCATAATTTTGTGTGTATAGTTTGAAGGTCTTTTAAGTATTGTGCTATGCAATACTGACTATGCTTAAGTATCCTGTGTACAACTACTGGTTTTAAAATTTAGAAGGAAGGAAGCATTTAGACTTTATTCAGACTTATTGAGGTTGATTTTAAAAAAGACAGATCTAGATGGCATCATTACCTCAGGAGGCCGGAATTCCTCCACTCCTAGATCCAGCATCTCTCTCAGGGCACTGTTGCTCTGTTTAATGCTCTGGATCTGTAGAGAAATTGCACATTTCAACATCTGGCAGTCTATGATTTGTATACAACTTAACCATCCAAATTAAAATACTTGTTAATATCAATACTTCCCTTCATTATCGTTAGGAGGTCCAAAAAAATAAAAAAAAAATAAAGTTATTACCTGTCGTTTAGTGGCGATAAGCTCCATGTCCAGCTGCCTCAGTATACTGGTCGCTGCAGAGCCGCTGCTCGACATTGCAGTCACATCACTCTGGTTTAGGTGCATACCCTTGGGTGGCTTTCTTTTCGCCCGGTGGAGGTTCCGTCCTATCAGACCTTGTGGCTCTTTCTTCACATGCATTGGCTTTTCTGCAGGACCTGTTGGCTAAAATGGGTTTGCATAGTAGGAATATAAGTAAGCTGCAAGTTTGTAGGGAACGAAAGCAAATTCCCAGGTCCATCTTAGCTATCTTAGCTACAAATTCATTCAACTGGTACTACTAGCTTATAGACAGCAGCAGTTTAGAAACAGAATTTATATTCAGACTGGTTTTGGTTTATTCTGTTTATTTTAAAGGAGTACCCTATCCAACATGAGTGAGAAACTTAAGTGGGGGTCCCTAAAGTGATATTTTTTTTTTTCAGATTTACCTCTTTTTTCTCTTCCTTGTTGGGCTCCAGTTCTGCATCACCTGGAGAGTTGCAGTTTGGCTCTTCAGCCTCTTCATCACTAGAGGGGAAAACAAAATGCTTTTTAAAAATCTTCAAAACAGTCTAATTTCTCAAATTACACATAAGTCCCTTATCCATTAGGGTCTCCTGGGTACTGAAGCCTATGGGAAAACAGGAAACACCCTGGACAGGCTGCTAGTCTATCGCAGGGCAGACACAGAGACATACATATTCACACACACCTAGTGGCAATTTAGCCTCTCCACTTCACAACATGTATTTGAACTGTGGGAAGAAACCAGAGAACCTGGAGGAAACCCATACAGACATGGGGAAAACATGCAAACTCCACACAGAAAGAGCCATGGACGCCCTGGAATCGAACCCTATCATTCAATAAGCTGTACAGTGCGTGGATACATCACATCAACAGATCTGTATGAACGACTGACCTTTCCTCACGATCCCTCTTCTGTTTCCGTGCGTGCCGGTCCATGACACTGGTTTTACTGCGTGTTTTCTTCCATGAGTAATAGAATCTAACCAGGCTTGCAATAGACTTGTCTGGAAGCTGGTCAAAAAGAAAAAAAAAAAACCAAATAATTAGATTCTCAAGTGCAACAATTTAAACATGCCAGTGTTACTAAACATGCTAATTTTATACACAGCTTTCAAGGTCTGAACCATTCAAAAGTTTACAATTACTTTTAGTCATGTTTTAAACCCCAATGCAATTGCAGATGTTCATGCTTAAACTGGTTCCATGGTACCATTTAATGATAGCAACACATTTATTATAGAAAAAGTAAACTTTTTTTGATGCATCAAGAATGTTGAGCAATGCTGTAGTTGACAATGTGTATTGTATGTTACTGTACATTAAACCTGCGTATCTAGAATTAAGATAACATCCAGAATGCCTCACGGTGGTGATCACATCTCATTACTGTTTTCTTGACCAAAAATGGATTATAGATCAACAGATAACAACATACAGTTAATTGTTAAAAATTTTTTTTTTTTTTTTTGTTAAACATTGTTAACATTTCAAAACGCACCAGCATATGTACATATCAGCCTGATATTAGCCCCACCTATTCACACTACTAAGGAGAATTTCTGTCTAGACTGTTTTTTTTTTTTTGTTTTTTTTTTAAACCAATCAAAACACAGTTTATTTACATCTACCAGTCTTAATAGCACAGTAACAAAACTGCTTGTTCAATTGTAATGGATAATAAAAGACGGGAAAAAAGGTAATATTAAAATGCATTATGGCTGCCTTTGGTACATAAAACCCCCAAAATCTTATTTGTGGACCTAAACGACAACAACAGCAACAACATATATATATATATTTTTTTTCTCTTTTAAATACTTATTGTTGTTTCCAAATAACTTCACATGATTAAAACATCTACACCTTTTCTATTTCTAAAATCCACACTGTATATGTTATCATATAGGTATCATTATAATGTATATGTACATTGTTATTGAATAAAATATTTTCAAGTATTAATTTTCAAGTACTTTCAAACTCTCTTAACGATAGTTTATATTTCACCTGAATTGCTAACTTGTTTTACAATGAAAAGACAATGTGTACTAGTTAGCGTGCCTTCATTTGTGCAATGAAGCTCTATCTTTTGTTCACAACAGCATTTTTATGCAAAACAATGTCAGTAGCGTGGTCATATTCAATACTTTAGTGACTTAAAATTCAGCAGACAACCAGGTAAGGACAGCCAGGAACATTCCTTTTTTCTCCAAAATGTGTAGTGCTTTATCAGTCCCTGGTGGCTCACCATCTGCTGTATGCGATGGAAAGTCTTGCCGTGAAAGCTGAAACCCTGTTCAAATAGTACTTTGTCCTCCACTGTCCACTCATCTGGGAAAGGGGTGAAGTTGGGCAGATCTGCCAAAGATTTTTCTATGTTGTGTTTGTGCCAGAACAACATGCCCAATGCCTGTAAAATAAAAAACAGCTCTATAATGTATGGTGGGTACAGCTGAACATAATAAATAAATTAGGAGAGTGCAAATAACAAAAGCACCATATTTTATTATATTTTATTATCTTAACTTTTATTACATTCATCTTGTTTTTTGTAAATATACACTTATTTTGAAATCGATGCCTGCAACACAGTAAAAGACTGGAAATGTTAAACAGAGCTGCAACAAACAACTAATTCGACGGTGGAATAATGTATTGATTAATGAAATGAATAATCAATTATTTGAATTACGAATTGCTCAATTAGCAAATAGCTCTCATGTAAGTATAACCTTTAAATTTGGCTTACGGTTAGTTTATTTTTTTTCCTTCACCAAGTAAATAAAAAAATAATCCAAGTTTAAATACTAAATGCTTTACTTAGAGCATTTTGCTATGTGTCTCAAATCTGTTGAAACTAAATTCTACAATTACAAGTCTTTATTGAAATCGAGGAAATGTCATCACCAATAATTTGACCCCCTGAATTGATCGCCAATTAATTTGGCCATTAATTTTAGTCAACTAAGTTGATCATTCGTTGCACCCCTAATGCTTAACAAACATCTTAAACAAGTGGTAATCATGGGTTTTAAAAAAAAAGCATCCAACAAAGGCTTTGTCTTTTAAACGCAAGAATGGGTTAAGGCTTGTCACATTACAAAGATTTTAGGTGTCAAGATCAACAGTGCAGAACGGCATCAAAAGATTTAGGAGATCCAAAGAAATCTTTCTGACTAAAGACTGAAAACCACAAATTGATGTTCATGATCAAAAGTGGCAGGTTTCTGTGATGGATATCATCACATAGGTTCAGGAATATTGTGAATACACATTGCTCACCACTTCATCCACTAGTTAAGGCCGTACTATGTAAAACCCCAAATCAGAAAACGCTGGTACAGTACGGAAAATGCACTTTTATTTCATTGCAGACAGTGTGATTTCATTAGGCCAACCTCACTTCATTTGTTAATATCCATACGTTCCTGCATTTCAGACCTGCAACACATTCCAAAGTTAAAGTTGCCATTCCTTCTCACAACACTAACAAGGCTTTTGGGTACAGATGATACTAAGGGATAAAGTGGTTTAGATGTGGTTTTGTCCCATTCTCCCTGCAAACACATCTTACACTCCACACATTCTTTAATGGGGACGGGTAAGGAATTTAGGAAGATGTCCTCTTCTTACACAGACATGCCTTTGTAAAGTGGGCAGTAGGGCTGTACCCAACTCAGAAATTTGGCAGTCGAATAGGATTTGCCTGTCCTGGCCGACGACTCGACTCTTCGTTCATGTTTTTTTTCCATGTACATTATCTAGTAATCAGTAAATTAATTTGCATACGTTTCAGATCTGATGTCCTCCTCATTTAGAAAGTCAGCAGAGTCACAGGAACATATTTCTGAACTAAGAGACGATGATGATCGATCTGAACTGGAGCCTGATTTAATTACAGAATACAGCGCCGGGCAGCAGCGCGTAGTTATGCTAAACATTAGCGCTTATAGTCTTTTAATTTCACCTCTAACAGCTTCTTCAGTAGGACGACCCTTCGCCTTTCATCTCTCATAAACAATGAGCTGCTAAATAAAACCAAATTAGTCCATATTTAAATAATTTTTAGATGAAAAGAACCTGAAACCGTTTATTATATTACCCGCGCTGAAATAATTATCTCTCGTTTATTGGCAGGCGTATTAAGTGACTGTACTTATCCTTAAATAAATATAATCTTAACTGTAAACAAATAAATAAAAATATCTGTGATTTAGGTTCTAAAATAATGGAATTATAATAAAACAAACGTCTCCGCTCCGTTTTTCTTTCACCGCAAACAGCCGTTATGTCTAAACCGAAAGTCAGCTCACTCGTTTGAAGCAGTGTTGGATGTCTGACTAAATGAAGAGCAGAATTCGGTTTAATTTGTTCAGATTCTCTTCTTCAAAACCTCCTCCAGACTTTCTCTGAGACATCGTTCCACCCGTGTTTCTCAGCCTTAGCTTCCTTCAGCGGTGAACCACCAGCGCACTTCGTCACATGGATTAAATTTTTTAGCAAGCATGCGCCACAGCCCAGCTAGACCTTTAATATATATTTATTATTCCCCTTTAATCATTATTAACATGTCTTTTACATTCTTAAAGTTCTTGTGCATTTCTGTAAGCTTTAGTCTGTTTTACGGGAAAAAAAAGGTCACTGTTGTCAGTCGACTTGAAGGTTCTTAGTCGACTTAAAAGCATCTCGGACTGACTATTCAACTCGTCGATTTCTAGAGGGCAGCCCTAGTGGGCAGCATGTGGTTTTGCACCTTGTCTTGTGGACAAATGCATGGATGTCCCAGGTTTTAGAACATTGCTTCGTCTGACCACAATACACGCTTGCTCTGTTTGATGGTCCATCTCAGATTAACCTTTCTTGAACAACATTGCTTTTACACATTTTATTAATTTTCTCACATAGAATCTCCTCCCCAAAGATGTTTTTGTACCAAATCATCTGTTGACATTACCTGTTTGAAAGAACATCATTGTATATTTATTCTATCTCATTATGAGCCCAATGTTGCCCTGGCCCCAAGTTTTTTTTTTTTTTATGAAAGTGAAATGAGGTTGACCTTTCCACTGAAAAAAAGGAAAGTTTTTGACTTTTCATTTGTAATTATGTTATTGTGCCTAGTTATTATTTGGGAACAGCGTTATGGTGCCTTCTAGATGACATCTTTTTCAGGAACACCCCAGCATATTTTGACATGATGACAAGCCATATCTGCCTACCCAGAGTGCCAGTGCAACAATACTGGACTTACTCCCTTTGAAAACATCAATTAGCTCAAAATACAACAATACTCGCCCTGTACAGTCACAGAGCTGAAGACTTGAATAACTGACGAGTGAACATTTTTAAAGCCTGATTAAGTGAATCAAAACTATTGTTAAGTGCTGTTAAAAGCAAACACAATGATAGACATACACACATCAACTTTTTATAATGTCTTGCAGGTCTCACATTTTAGCAGAATTAATAAATTACAGCTTTTCGTATTTATTAGCATTTTACATACAGCTACAATTTTGCTTGTAACTGCTATTTTAAGTAGTGACATAAATCCAAGGTAAAGCATGGCATTAACCCCAATCAGCAAAGACAAACACAGCAGATAAAAACAAAGCTATATTAAAGTTTACCTGCTCCATGTTGTACCCATGTTTCTCTTTGGCTATTGCAATATACTCGTCCACTGAAGAAAAGAAAAACAACAGAAAAATAAAAAACACTAAAACAGAAAAGGATTTCTGTTTCTCTCAAACCATACAGCTTTAAATATATAGACACATTAATGTTATGTGGTGCAGCCTACACAGATTTCAAGTAATGTATTTAAATTCATAGATGCTATATCAATCGAAGAAAAATAAACATGATCCATTTTACACACCCACTGTGTGACATTAATGTGGTAGTTGTCTTTTTTTTTTTTTTTTTACTGTGGGTAGCGTGTGTAAAGTAGTTTGAGCTGTATAGTCTGTTTTTAGATATTCATCATTTTAAAGCTTAGCAATATTTATAGCACAAATATCAGGCTGGATTGTTCTTGCCAGTATTGTTGTATCAGTCTAGGAAAATAAAACGTGTTCATTTTAGAGCTTAAACTAGTTTACAAGTGTCGTTGGACAATGCTCAAGGTTGCAATATCAGTACTGGAAAAGCAGAAGCGCTATTTTGCTCTTTTAAAACGACGATTCTCACAGATAACTTACACTTTGCCTCTGACAAGCTCTGGCTGGGAATCCACACCAACATTCCAAGGTTTTCCCTCTCCTGGCTTGCCTTCGCTACTTCTGATAAAGAAACGGGCACAACGATTACTTGACAAATCCTAAACAATACACAATTTACAACATCATACATGCTACGGTCACCCTGTATCAGGCTAGTAGTGCCTGTTTCCAGACAATGTGTTCCTTCACCAAAGGCACAGCAGCACTTTCTGCTACAAGATCAAAATCCGCTGGCTCTCTAGTGATCAGAAAGGGTTTAATCCTGCATGAAACAAACGAGCATGTCTTTACGAAACAGACATGTATTTGACATGCAGTCATTTCTGATGTACTTCCCTGTTGTGGAGGACCTAAACACATGCTGCTGCACACATACAGCTGAGATCATAACCATCTAAATATTCACTCCTAAAAATGAAGTCGCACCCGAAGTGCCACTTCAACTGCCCAAATTAGGCAAGTCAAAAAGGCGTCTATTTGACTTACTGAAGACGAAACTTCTCCTTTTTGTTTTAATCTCTACTTAGAGGTGACAGTAACGCACAGACACATACATTCAGGCCGATTTATGTCCTAATCGGAGCACAATGAACGACTGTGTAGAACTAGCAGTTAGTATTTTGTGTCGTTTGGCGCTGGTCTAACTACAGTAACTATTTAGCTAAACAACGGGCTGTGTTTGAGGCTACTACTGTGAGGAACCTGTTCCGTCATCAGAGCCCAGAAAACTGAATTTCCACGCACCGGGATCGTAATCCGGCACGACCGCCTGGTACTGCGGACCCACTCGCATCCCGCCTGCACCTTTTAACAGACAGAAAAGATGATAAACTGCACATATTAACACCCACAAAAGTGTGAGAAGTTGTCGCGAATGACCGAGGCTACCACCTCGACTTACCATGCTCGTCATCACTTGAAGAGCCTGAACTTCCTTCCTCCCAAGAATTGTTACTGTTCCCGTTTGAAGTAAAACTTTTGGTCGGGTTATTCACCGAGTTTCTGCCTCTCCTCTTGCCAGAGATCTCGGTGGTGCCCTTTTCCAACATCGCGGGCATCTCGAAAAGACAGCCGAGCAACTTTAGCTGCGGAATCACGCAGCGCTGCTTGCTAGCTGCTGCTGCTAACGCAGCCGGCCACAGATGCTCTGGTGGCTAATTTGCGGAGCCTCCACTATAAAAATATACTCCAATTATAAAATCACTGGCTAACTCAACGCACAGGTTTCCCCAAAGCGGGCTTAAACCACCCGGAGTCGAGCTACAAGGGCTAAGAAAACAGCGAGTCTGTAGGGCTGTTAGCTGTGCACAGCACGCTAACGTTAGCTAAGTGAGCAGGTTACTTGGACTGATGGAAGTAAACGGATTAGCTAGCCGGCTAACTGTTAGCTCCCCGTAATGTCACACATACACCCAAGCTGCACCGATAGCCTGATAGCTAGCAAAAATAGCATTAGCTGACATTAGTTTTTCATATCGTCCAAAAAATTAATTCGAACATTTCCAGAGAAGGTCGAGAAACGATTGCCCTCCGCCCGTCCGGAAGTGCCAGTCGAGCCTGAAGAAAGGAAAGGTTTAACCTGAAACCCAACTCTGCAGAAGTGCTGATGAGATGCGGAGGGAACTTCTCTCCACTTCCACTCGCAGTGTAGTTCAGCCAGCCAGGCCTAGACACTATGAATGGGGTGAACGAACACGTTCACTCAGAGACTCAGCCTGCTGATGTTAATCCGAGAGGGCAACGTGATGGGGGATGGATGGAGAGTAACAGAGAGCGATGAAGGCACTCTGTGGAAGGACGATGATTCCCTGTGTTATATTTAGGAATAACTTCTTAACGATAAAAGGGGGAAAGATGATGCCTAAAACCTGCATTCCATGCACAAAGATGATTCCAAACTAGAAAACAGACTTCAAAGCACCTTCGGGGAAAAAATCTCTTACCACTTAAAATGAATCACTAAGCAGGTAGGGAGGCATGAGCAGTGAGTGAATTTAGTACCTGATCTGAATGAAGTTCCACATGGAAAATATGAAATGAGTACACATCATTTCCTCCAAAAAGGAATTAAAAAATATATATATTCATGCAGCGAATGTGCAAAAGGTCCTTAATGTACGTTTAATGACCATTTGAAGTAAATGACTTGCAAAATCATGCTATGAGGACATATAGATTCTTTTTGTGGTACATAAACTTAGACCATGAAGTTAGTCTGTTTCAAGTGTCTCGTTGCTTTTATAAGAGGGGGGCAATTTTCTAATGTGGATTCACAATTCAGTCTAGTTCAAATTGAATTTCCAAGATGATCCTATAAGATCCTCTGCAAAATTTCTACAGGATTCCCGTAGGATTGGTTACGAAACATAATACAAAACCTAGCTACGATCAGTACTGATGCTGGAGTCTGTTAGGACCCAATGCAAAAATTCACAAGGGGCTTCTCCAACCTTCTCCACTTACTGTCATTCCAAAGCAGTTTCCAAAAGTGTTTCTTTTAGAGAGATGGATTTTATGTCAAGCTTTTTCCCTGCACATAAGGAACTCAGACACAGATCTTGAAGCGCAAGGGATCCTGTGTACTGCATTTTTAAATAGGTGACATAAAATTTTGCTATGAAGAGAGAAGGTGTTTTTTTTGTGAAACATAAGCCTTAATAAATGTATCCTATTTAAAAATAGGTGAACCCTTTAGAATTCCCTGGATATCTGCAATGATTATTAAAATATGTCTGATAATTATCTAAGTCAGTTATAGACAAACACAATATAACTAAACTAATTACGCATAATCAATTGTACTTTTCATGTCTTTCATTGAGCACACTAAGAAAACATACACAATAAAGGCAAGGATAGGAAGTGAACCCTTGAGTTTAATAGAGCCACCTTTAGCACATCCATCTTCAGATCATACCACAGCATCCAAATAATGATAGGGTCAACCCTCTTTTTAACCATTCTTTAGGACTGTGTTGTTGGATAATACAAAATCTCTTTAGCTTGGGCTCATGGACTGCTGCCTGTAAATTCTCCTGTACAATGTTTTGATATGCCTTTTGACTTATTGTGCTCTCAACAATTGCAAGGCAATTCCCAAACCATGACGCTCCCTCCACCATACTTCTCAGTTGGTGAATGAGGTTTTGGTGTTGGGGTACAGTGTCCGTTTTCCTCCAAACATGGCACATTGTGCATTTCCAGTAACAGTTTTTTATGGCACCACTCAAAAGAAGCTTTTAAATGAGCTGCATTTCTATCAGTAAAATCTGCAGCACACAGCCAAAAGTGTGTAGACGCCTGAAAATCACATCTATGCATACGTATACTGCACGCATCATTTTAATATCAAGAGTGTCAATATAGAGTTGTTGTCCCTCTACTGCTATAACAGCCTCCATTCTTATTGAAAGACTTTCCATTAGATTTTGGAGCATTGAATTCTCAACAATTTAAAACTTCTCAGGAATTCCTAAGACTTTAATTGGTCCCAAACCATCAAAAAGAGCTTCAGACCAATTTAAATCCTACTACAAAATCACAGTTGTACTCTGCATTCCTCTAGGTGGTGTTCTCCCAGCATATCACAAAACACAGATTGATTCATCAGACTGCTGCCAGATGGTGAAGTGTGCTTTATCACTCCATAAACCACATGCTTATTTGATCATAAATTATTTATCAACCAAAATTCAGCGATTCATACTGAAATACAAAAGTTGATCTAAATCTTTTTTGTTTTTAGAATTGTTTTATGTTCACATGCAGATCACATGCTGTCTGCGTGTGCTGTAGATTAAATATTTTCATTTATCTTATACCCAATGTTTCGATATTTGTGTGTACTGTGTAAACAATGCTAAGTTTTAATGTAGGTACTGAATAAATGGTTTAAACAAAACACAACAGGGGCTTCTGTAAAACATAGTAGAAAACAACATTTCAAAATATACTGTATGGAAAGCTGTCAACCAGGTGTCATGCATAAGGCTGAATGACAACCATAAAATGTATTTACTGTATACTTCGATGAGGTGCTGCCTCATTTCAGGGAACTAAATCCAGTCATGCTGGTAGTTCAGGTTCTTAAAAGTGACTAGTTAGCTATTTTGATAGTGGCTGTAAAACAGACATACACATACAAGACATACAGTGGGGTGCGAAAGTTTGGGCAGCCTTTACCTTTATTTTTTTGATTTACATTATTAAGCATTGATTGTTTGGATAAAAAATTCCGTTAAATATATCATATAGGGGACAAACACAGTGATATTTGAGAAGTGAAATGAAGTTTATATGATTTACAGAAAGTGTGCAATTATTGCTTAAACAAAAGTAGGCAGGTGCATAAATTTGGGCACTGTTGTCATTTTATTGATTTCAAAACCTTTAGAACTAATTATTGGAACTCAAATTTGGTTTGGTAAGTTCAGTGACCCTTGACCTCCATACACAGGTGACTCGAATTATGAGAAAGGGTATTTAAGGGGGGCAATTGTAAGTTTTTCTCCTCTTTGCATCTTCTCTGAAGAGTCGCAGCATGGGAGTCTCAAAACAACTTTCAAATGACCTGAAAACAAAGATTGTTCACCGTCATGGTTTAGGGGAAGGATACAGAAAGCTATCTCAGAGATTTCAGCTTTCAGTCTCCACTGTGAGAAAATGGAAGACCACAGGCACAGTTCAAGTCAAGGCTCGAAGTGGCAGACCAAGAAAAATCTCGAATAAACAGAAGCGAAGGATGTTGAGAACAGTCAGAGTCAACCCACAGACCAGCACCAAAGACCTACAACATGATCTTGCTGCTGATGGAGTCACTGTGCATCATTCAACTATTCAACGCACTTTACACAAGGAGATGCTGTATGGGAGAGCGATGCAGAGGAAGCCTTTTCTCCGCCCACATCACAAACAGAGCTGCTTGAGGTATGCTAAAGCACATTTGGACAAGCCAGCTTCATCTTGGAATAAGGTGCTGTGGACTGATGAAACTAAAATAGAGTTATTTGGGCATATCAAGGGCCGTTATGCATGGAGGAAAAAGAACTCAGCACTCAGCAGATTCTGGAGACCAATGTCCAGGAATTAGTGACAAAGCTGAAGCTGCGCCGGTGCTGGATCTTCCACCAAGACAACGACCCTAAACACTGCTCAAAATCTACTAATGCATTCATGCAGAGGAACAAGTACAACATTCTGGAATGGCCATCTCAGTCCCCAGACCTGAATATTATTGAAAATCTGTGGTGTCACTTAAAGAGAGCTGTCCATGCTCGGAAACCATCAAACCTGAATGAACTAGAGATGTTTTGTAAAGAAGAATGGTCTAAAATACCTTCAGCCACAATCCAGACTCTCATTAGAAGCTATAGGAAGCGTTTAGAGGCTGTTATTTCTGTGAAAGGAGGAGCTACTAAATATTGAGTTAAGTTTTTTTTTTTTTTTTTTTTGGGGCCCAAATGTATGCACCTGCCTAATTTTGTTTATACAATAATTGCACACTTTCTGTAAATCATATAAACTTCATTTCACTTTTATTTTTTTTTTATATTAAAATAATTCAAATTATTTGTCTAATTATTTATTTTTTATAACAATTTGTGTATTTTATTATCATGCTTCAGAGCAACCCTTAACAGAGGTAAAATCACTGAAACGTATGAGGTCTAATTATACCTAAATCGATGAGGCCAATCATTCTCTGAGAAGCCATTTGTGCTTTTGTGTGAGCACACTTGACCGGAGCGGTGGCAGCCCTATCAACAGCGCCTGGGAAGCAGTTGGGGGTTAGGTGCTTTGCTCAAGGGCACCACAGTCGTTATTGTCAGTTCAGGGAATCAAGAACTAAGCTTATGACCAATAACTAATTAAAAAATATTTGTATTACTAAAAACTGAGTAAGTGAAAAGAATCAACAGTGTTTTTGTCTGATGAGACCTTACTGGACTTATAGTGCTGTGTTAAAAGGCAGCTATGAAAACAGTTTAAATATACTCATCTCAGCTGTAAGAGTCCTTCTACTGGAACTGTGGAAACTAATTCCTGACAGCTCTAGGATAATTAATTGTCTATAAGTACACAATTATATGATATTATTTTACAAATGTTTGGGCACTCCAGTCAAATTTCATGTTTTGTTGATATTCTGAGTAAAAATAAGTGAACATATCCTCTACAGAGAACAGTGTCTGCACATTTTAATGCACCATTACTGTTTATTTGCTAAATTTAACACTGGAAAAAATATTACGTAACATGTTACATTTACAAGGGTTAGGGAACATTTATTATGTCCCCTGTTCAACTCAGCAAATGAATAGATATTGTGCATTTTGGAATAATAATGGTGAGGAGATAATAATAATGAGCAGAACTACAACTGTAGTTGGATCAACTGTACCACTAAATTTATTTTTACTCTTCTCTCAAAATATTGACTTGACTTTTTAAACCACCTCGGCCTTTGAAATATTGACCTAAGAGTCTCAAAAACATATATACAACATACATATACATATAACAAAATATTGCCATGATATCGTCATAATATCTGGAATAAATAGATACACAGATTCCATTTCAGCAATACACCTGATGTAATTGAATGAGGGAATGGTTAGCTGTCTAGGTATTGGATGGTAACTATAAATGTTAGACTTCCTCAAGGAGATATTCATAAATATTAAATCTCAGTTTAATATCTGGGATTTTCCTGTAAGTTATGTAAGTTTTGTAAGTTAGTGCTGGACACTCTTAGTACCCTCCCACTATTATAAAATTGTAACAAATCTTTGAAAGAGAACCAATAAACCAGTAATTCCAGTAAACAAAGAATCTCAACCAATGAAATGCCAGCCATGTAGAAACTAGCAGTGACTAATCCTTTTGTTGTTACTTGGCATGCTAAGAGTAACCCAGCCCAGTTTCATCCCGTGTTCCTTCCCTCACCCTCCAGATAGCTGATGCGTCACCATGGCACATGCTGGCTCCTGTCACATCACCTATGTGGGTGTTCCTCAGAGTGATTCATTTCCATGCTAAAATATTTTGCATGCCCTAGAAAGCCCTGTTTCCCGTAAATGCAGTGACACCTTCATATAATCATTCCCAGGTGTCAAACCACATTATTTTGTATGTGATACAAGGTATCTTGCTCTTGCACACTGATGGCAAGTTTGTGTACATGTGTTGTGGAACTGTAACTGTGTATGCATATATCAGTCTTACTTTATATAGTGCATAGAGAGATCTATTAACTTGCCACACTCCTCAGCTTGGCATAATAGTATATTTCATCCCCAAACTGCTCTACAGCCATGGAAACAGTTCAAACATTCTCAAAAAATACAAACTCACATCCAAAAAAGTAGGGTTAGCTTGTAAAGTGCAAATTTTTAAATGCATGTTAATCTGTATTTAAACATAAACAGTGTGATTAACAAAAAAGTGATAAACTAATAACTTATTAACTTTTTTACTAGTAAATGATACACTCTTACTAATACTAATGCCTACAACTCTTTCCAAAAAGCTGGAACGTGGTAAGACTAAGAATGCTGTTAAATATTCAGAAAATATTTTACAAGAAGTGATGTAGTCATGCTTGGGTAACAAGGGACAAGAACTATTAAGAACTATTAAGAATTAATAGTTTCAGATTGCAAAGGTAGTGTCAGATTGCAACACTATTTGAAAGGAAGATAAAGGGTACGAGAAACAATAAATTATGATAAATTTAGATTAATATGGGCAAAGTTTACTGAGCTATGCAGAGTGTCTCTCAGTATGGTAAGACTGCCAGGTTTGCTAATACTACATGCCAGATGTCCTGCTATAATCCATCCCATGCATCTTGAATATTCTCAGTTCCTGCAATTTTGTAGTAGGTGATATAGTTGATAGCGTGTCCAATAGCATCGCCATAATTTTTCAATTGAAGATGCCACCAACAGCGTGTTAACACCATCCTGGTCCTACAATGCGACTCCTCTTGATCTCTTCCAACTGCTTGAACTGCTTTTAAACTCTTATCTGATGCATACTTTGAGTGAAAAGGATGCTACCTACACAACTGCACAAATCAGAATGGAAAGCACGTGCACCAGAATGACCTTATACATGATAGTCAGTTAGGTACAGTGATAAGACCCATCCTGGCTCATATCACATGCACAGCTGAGCATAAAACTCATGTTCCATTTGCATGTCTCAAATACCGCCCAAGGTTCATTCCTGTTGCTGTATTCTATATTCTGTTTTGTTCCAACCAATACATGAACTAGTACAGTGTTTTACCATATTTGTGTTTATTTGTATTCATTTGAATGTTGCATAGTGTACAAAAGCCTGTTTGGGTAAATAGTCGTAAACTTACATAACTGCTATTTCCAAAATGTTTGTGCACATAATATCGTATGTGGAATGTTTAACTTTGAACTAGAAATGCATCATGCTGTGCTCATTTTCTAATTCTTCTTAAAAATGCATCCAATACCACCTAAACCATGTGACCTAAGCCTAGTGTAAACTGCTGCACTAATGAATAAGAGGTTTTAGCTTATTTTTAAATTCACACAATCACAACTTTTTCAACAATCTGCTGGGTAGGCTAGCAAAATAAGGCATTTTATTATATACCGATTTTTCTTTGTTTGACTGAATAGGGGCCACATTTGCTACTATTAGTCAATGCCCGCTGATTCCACTGTAGCTAAGGCTGTACGATACTGTATGTATTTACTTTTGGAACAACATTTGTGGAATTACAATACTGTAATACTGCTTCTGCTGCCCTAAAGCCAAGAGACTACACTTACTGCAAACCCTTGTCTCAAACACTTGACCACTTGGTCAGAAAACAGTGTCAGTGCTGGACCTAACTATTATAAAGGCAAAACATTTACTAGACTTGATAGGCGATGGTTATATTCATTTTGGGCCCTTCTGTATGTGTAAAATGCTAATCCATTTAGGAGCTCACCTCACTCTCTTTAATCTGGCACTTCTTCATCTGTCACTCTTCCTTTTTTACCTTTTTATTCTTCTAATAGATGAGACATTTTATTCAAAGATAATCTAATGCTAGGCTTGGTTAACTATTGATAATAATTTCTAGTCCTTGTGTGTAAAATCTTTGTTATATTTACACTTATGCTACTCATAAAAAAACAACAACAACAGTAACACTGTGTCCTATGAAGCATTTATTTATTTATTTATTTATTTATTTATTTTTAGTGCCGTTATGCTGAAATGGGATGAAATGTCTTCGCGCTATTCAAACAACACACTCTGGAGCTTCACATACCGCACAAAGAGAGGTGAACTGTTTTACACACTATTTAGTGAGGCCATTTTCATAGCTGTATTTAGCAAGTGCTTCTATTCGTTGCTTAAAGACGACGCAGTGCCACTTGCTGCCAAAATGTGCAGACTTACCCTCAGTGTTGCATTTTCAAAATGAGAGTTGCAGTTTTTTCTTCCCCCAGGGTATAATTTTGGGTGGGACAAACACAAATGTTTCCAATACTGGGTGGAAAATACACCCCCTCCCAAAGTTCTTATGCCTGTGCCTGCTGAAACAGTCTGAAACTGTGAAACAAAGACACTACAGAAACAAAGTGACTACAGAGACTGATGAAAGAGAGTGATAAAAGAGGCTGATCAAAACTATTAAACTTACTTTTTCATTGTGTTGATCATGTCATCAAAAAGTAAACCAAATGAACAAATCTGTGTTGTAATTTTAGTAGAGAATTATTGGCAGTAAGTAAAAAAGATTCTCGAATGCTTTATGTGTTTACTCTGCTGTGTACAATGACTGCAAGATCTTTTACTGTTAGAAGAAGCTCAACTTCGTACACTGAAGGGAAAGCACATAGATACCAATGGTGACAACCTTTCTGTCAGAGTAGACATGAGTAAACCAAGCATATGGATTCCTATAATGTCAGAAAAGTCAGAAAAGCAGGTTCAACAGGTTAACACTTAAGACATTGTATCAGTCTGCTACAAAGGGACAGCAGAATGTTTTGCTAGAATGTTCTAGAATAATTTAGGATGGGACATAATGTGGCCATAGTTTTTGTTCAGTGGCAAATGAATGATCTTTAAGTTTAAGGAGTTCCATAATTATCTTAAAATATCTCTAAACATATTTGTTTTAAAAAGAACACATCATTAGGAATTAACCACAGGACTGATATACTGATTCCTCCCTGGCCTCATCCTTATTCCCAGTTTAATGTCATTCCTACTTGTCAGAAAGAGATTCTTAGGTTTCAGTGGCACTGTTCTCTTCCACATTTCACATTTCCACAATTCCAAATTTTAATTTCAACATATTTTTGCCCCCTATTTTTAAACCAAAAAACAATGAAACTATTAGTTTTCTTATTGACGAAGCATGCTAATGATACAGAGAACAGATCTTGTTGTCTTATAAACTAACATCAAACTCTCTATTCCCTGCTATTCTCCATTTTCACCTTTTTCTCCTCCAGGGAGATTTTCTCTGTAGAGCTTCTAACCCCTACATGTGACATCACAGTGTTATTTTGTGAATTAGATTGTGAAATGTCACAAACTGAATGGTTACAACTGCATTACTTGTTTATATATGCTATTTTTGCTAATTTCAAACACTCTTTGACAGGCATCTGCTTTTGGCTTCTCCTGAACAATAATTATAAACAGGACATTCTAAAACACCCGCCCATCATTTGTGCCTAGCTGACTCCATTAGCACCCATGCTTGGACCCCACAGATTGCCACTTGTTCTGTAATTTGTAGACAGCTTAGCTTCAATGTGTTCTACATCAGTTTTAGGTAAAAAGTACCTTGTTTTGGTTGCTAACATAATTAATGTAGGCTAGATATCTAAATATCAATATTAACATTTTTGCAACAACCTCCCTTAGAAAAGAAGCTCTGTATGACTTTAATATTCTCAAAACTACTTTATGTGTCACATGTATAAAACTATTATAGCATTTTCCTGGACATTTATTATATTCACAAATACTCTTTTTAACCAATCTGAAAGTAAAATGAAACCATGCTAAACTAAAAACCAACAAAGCAAAGTAGCAAAGTAGAATACCATGGTGGGGCCTCTATGATTACATTGTAACAGTGGTTAAAAACATGGTTTAACATTACTAGTAGATGCACAGTAGTAACCACGCCATAGGTTTCCTTCCTCCAGAAAACTATAGATACCATAAAACCATGAAAGAGATCCCACCATGCCATAGTGTTCCTTCTGATTAAAAAGCTATACTATGATAAGACGATGCTGGAACCATAGTTGTTCTTGTAAGGGCCGATCCCCAGAAGAACAAATTTAGAACACACATATATAATCTGCACACAAGACTCATTGATCAATTCAAATCTCACACATATGTGATCTTTCTAACTTGATGGTTCACACTGGTGTAGGTAAGACACTTAAATGTTTCAATAGTTTGAACCTGTGCCCTGAAATGACGTGCATGGAAACAACATGATCAATAATGTAATGTAAATGAGGCGTGTGCGTTATGGACAACAAACTAATTAGCATAGCTACTATTAACCAGGAAGGTTATGAGCTATGAGCAGCCTTCAGGTCTCATTGTTAGAGCAAAACAAAGGCAGCAAAATGTTCAGACGGTTTTACACTATTTCACTGGCTCTGACTTCAGGTTTGACAGTCCTGCCCCTTTAAGTCTATAAAGCTATTTTCACACTGCCAGCACAAATCTGTTTCAGAATCAGAATCATAATCGAGCTTTATTTACCAAGTATGTTCACACATACAAGGAATTTGTTTTTGGTTACAGAGCTTTTGTCTCTCTGTACAAAGAGTAACAACATTACACACACACACACACACACACACACACACACAATACCTCACATACCTGTAAACCTTACATTATGTGCATATATATATATCAAAGTGTGTAGTGCACTATGTCATATCTGCACTGTAACCAAACTGATTGATACAATGAATTTCCAATTATTGCAAATTAGATCCAAATCACATTTGAAGGTGGTCTCCAATCAGATTTTTTATAGATGCGTCTCAGTTCTCCACGGGTCTTGAATACCTACTAGTTATCACGAACAACCTAGGCAGATAGACTGGTAATGTCTGGACATGCAAATCTAATCTGATCACTTACAAATAACAGTGCAGACAGCCATCTCAAAAGATTGGATTTCAGAAACAAATCTGATTTGCTTGTAGTGTTCTCATTAGTCTCGATTCGGATATGTGACTGATTGGACTGGGCAAGGAATATCCAATTCCCAGTCGTACAATCTCAGTGAGAATGCTCAGATCATTATTTGTCCCTAACTGGCCCTAGTATGCAGTGCTTGGACCCCGAAGATTGCCACCTGTATTGCAATTTGTAGACAGCCGGGGTTTTTTTTTCTGTCTCCAAAACATTGTAAAAATACAAATGGAATCACATTTCAAACCACCTATAATGTGGCGATGTGGAAAATTGGATTTTGCGTTTCCATGGTTCACGTTTTATTTTAGCTGCTCACGCTATCAAACAATCAGCATGGATAGAATCTAGATATGCTAAAAATCTGGGTTGGGCTGACCTGACACAAAAGTGAACCATCAAGCTGCCAAGACCAGATCTGAGTAAATAATCAGTTAAAACTATGTGCATGTAGATCTACTATTACTAAGTATATTTGTATTTCCAATCCGCAGTGCCTTTACTAGTAAGCACATTTGGGAAGGACAAATCTAAACATTTAGTTACTAAATTATATTTGTGTTGAAGTTCATCAGTTCCATCATGTTTGTGACAGCATCTGTACTGCTTTGTGACTGATTACCTGACTGGACTGAGTAGAGAAGAAAAGAGACTCATGGACCACTCGGAAAAAAGGCCTTTAGAAAAACTTACCTACCTACAAACTGAAAAGCTGAAAACCAGATGTCATTCAGGTTTCGTCCACTAGGTGACACAGTTAGTCTTCCATTCCTGAGCCCACGCCTTCTCCTCCTGTTTACTAACACAGCTAATATATGCCCTTATGGGATAATTTAGGCAACTGCTGTTTATTCCATGTTTAGATATTCTTCCTAAATGATCTAAATACTGTATACATGCACATTATATTATAAACGTTAATTTGCATAAACAATACAACAATAAGTTGTAATATTACATTGAAGAAAAGGTGTGAGGAAGGGTCACCCTTTCGCTACCCTTATGTCTGGTCAGACTGCCATGTCCAGGTTCATCATTATCTTAATACGGCGTGAATACGTTCACGGATGATTGTAAAACACTTATCAGTGCTACAGATCACAGCCTGTGTTAGTTTACAGAGTTTCCATAGAACGTTATTCATATTTCCGGTGGCCAAGAGGACATTCTGGACACTGTGAGAGACTCTGTTGATTAGTTTATATGACAGAGTGACGGACAGCAGTAAAGTGAGAAGCCCCAGCAGTGTGATCGTTCCCTCGGCTCCAGCATTCAGCGCTCTGCACTATTAGATAAGGAGGTATGTAGTGAATGTGCTCTATGCGGGACTCTGCAGCCCTCAGCTAAAATGGGAAAGACCGGTGTGGTGTGCCTCGGCGTGACGTCATTGCACCGGGCCCAATGACATGCCGTCGTCGAGGGCAGGTGGAGGGGAGGGAGGGGTATGAGAGTTTAAGAGCTCTGCGTCCATGGCTTGGAGGGGGTTTGGAAGTGGAGAGCAGCAGCTCTGGTTACAGGAGACACTTCCAGAGTGCGTTGAAGCTTCGAGAACCACAACAGAGAAAACACCACGACCTGCAGTCAGTGCAGAGAGAAAGACTGCAGATGTTTTCAGTGTCACTCTGAAAGTCAAAACCAAAGAAAGAGCCCGTGTACATGAAACAAAAGAGGCAAAACAAAATAAGAGCAGAACTAAACAGAGAAGTGTTTTGGAGACGCTGACAAAGGCACAGTGACGATGCCGTTGGACGTGGCATGGCACGCGCGGGAGGACTATAAATCCGAGTCACAGTGCAAGCGGAGCTCCTTCGCCTTCTATCGAGCCGTGCGCGACCTGCTGCCCGTCTGGCTACTGGAGGAGATGCGCGAGACAGAAGCGTTACACTGGGAGGAGGACGGACGCGCGCGCGCCTTCGCGCCCTGCGAAGCGCTGCTCTATGCGCTTGTGCACGACCACCAGGCGTACGCGCGTCACCTACTGCGCTCTTTCTCGTCACGCGCGCTGGAAGCGCCGAGCCCGAGCTTCCGCTGTTGCGCGTGCACGGACGCCGCCGCGCCGCATCTGGCGCTCGCTGTTCGCCACGACCGCTCAGCCATCCTCGGTATGATGCTGGAGGTGGCGGCGGACTTAAACGAGGACGAGCGGCGCGCCTTTCTGGACGGCCGCGGCTGCGCGCACAGTGGCGGCAAGAGCGCGCTGCACGTGGCGTGCGAGCTGGCGCGCGCCGAGTGTCTTTTGGCACTTTTGGCGAATGGCGCGTGGCCCCACGTGACGGACGGCGCGGGAGACACGCCTCTGGACTGCCTGCTGGAGCAGATGGAGCGCGGGGGGGAGACTGATGGGGGCGATGCGCGTGCCAGACGCGCATGCCTGGGTTATCTCCTGCTCTTCATGCCCGCGCTGAGCTTCCGAAAGAGGTTGCAGCTGCTCGAGGACGCCGCGCGGTGGACGCGCCTGCTAGGGGAGCGCGCGTACCGCTGGCTGTCCGGGCGCGCTCCCCCTTCGCTTCTCGTGTTGTGCACACGCACGTTGCTATCGGCGCGTTCCGAGATGCTGGAGTCGCTCCCGCGTTTCCTCAGACCACCAGAGTTCAGACTGCAGCAGTGGGGAATGGTGGAGTAAAGCAGGAGGAGAGACATTATACATATGTAAATAGTTCTGTCTGTATAAAGATGTGTGTATATGTGAATCTGATGCGGTGAAATGTGTGAAATTATTTATGCAAAGATTAAAAGTTTATTTTTGCAAGAACTGTTCATTTTTAAGAGACTATAAACGTTTTCCATTAGTCACTTGCAGCGTGCGCACACACATGAAAAAAAAAAATCTTTCTGGTGTAAAAAACAAAAGAAAAACACAATGAACAAAACAACAGCAACACAAATAAAAACAACAATGGCCCAGAGTTTGGAGCCTTTAACTCAGCATCTGCTGCAATAATGACGCTTAGTCATCTTTGCTGTAAACCTTTTTTATTCTGGAAGTCTCGTATGGACTATACATGAAGTAAATACAGGTTAAGCATGGTTAATGAGATCACCTAGACTGCACAGGCGTAGAGTCGCTACTCTGTGGAGAGCCCCAAAGCGCTTACTGTTTTACTGTCAGGAACAGTATAGTGGTCAGAGGAGAGGAGTAGCAGGGTCACTCCCTGAATTACTGAATAAAAAGCAAAGATTCACATGGAAAAGGGTAAACAACAGTGGACAGAAGTAGCTATCGACACACCTGTATGATAATCCCTATCTGCTAATTGCATAATGACATTTCTGAGGTGTCTGAAGTCCAAAGTCTAAAGGGGAGTTTCACAGACAAGTCAGATGTTTGGAAGAAAAGGACGAAGATTATCAAATGTTCATTGTTTTGGCCTCATATTAAATAAGCTATGACACAAATATTCATTAATTATCAGGATGCATTCTCTAAACAGAGTTACATGAAAAATGCTTATACAGTTCACTAAAAACAGACTGAAAGTTTCACCAACCAAGCAGCTTAAAAGTGTGAAGTAGAATAAGACTTTCAACAGCAAACAAGAAACAAAAAACAAAAAACAAGAGCAACCAAATTGCTGAACGGAAAATAGAATGAACAAAAGAGCTGAAAAACACACCTTGCCACCCCTTCAGTCACCTCCCCGTTCCATAATTTAGGCATTGATATGATTTTAATCAACAAACAGCAGGTACATGGATCTCTATGTAACTGGATCTTACAGGGCAATATCAAAAGGTTTTACATAATTATATAGTTGAGATGTAAACAATGCATTCACATGCTTCATTCTAGAGACACTTGACGAGTCAGCATTGTTCACAGTGGTGGTAATAGTAACCAGATGTCCATAGCATTTCATTGCATGAAAGGGTTGTGAATACGTTGCCTGATGCCTGAGACAGTATGACTTTATGATAGTATTTAGTGATAATCATTTTACCTTACTAAAGGTACTAAAGCGCACTATAGGACAGCCAGTCAGGACAGAGATAATTTACCCATGTCAGTCTTAAAGACTCAATAACAATACAGGCTGTTTATGACTGTACTGGTAAATAAATCCATACAAACATCACAGGTGGACTTCAGGGGAATAGCCAGATAACCTAAGCCCTAAGTTAAGCCTGTCCAACAGGAAAAAGCTGGGAGACATTCCTATTGGACAGACCTTATCTTTGGGCTTAAGTAACAAAGTCGAGTCATATTATTATATATTCCTTCGGTTGAAGGTGGCAGCACGTAACTAATGAAGGAAGTCATGGTTTTATGTTATTTTCTGGGCCCAGCCATCCATGTAGAAGACACTCTCAACGGATTTAGGTATGAATCCATTCTTGCAGATCACATACATACATGCTGCTTGTCTTCTTTGGGCTGGATGGGTTCTTTCAGCAAGACAATGCGACATGTCACATGATTAGAAATGTCCGACATTAGTTGGAAGAGCTTATCAAAGTACTACCCTGCCCCCCTAACTCCTCAGACCGTGGAACCACCTCAATTGTCATGGTCATGGCTTCAGTTACCTGTGACAACCTACCAAATTCTTACTCCCAGCCAGTCTTGCTACTGTCTGTGCTGCACATAGTGGTTACTTTGGATGTAAACTGGTGGTCATAATACTGTGACTTGGAAACTGAGAAATCCTGCTTTGTGGAATAACCCCCACTTATGATGCCTGTGTGGATTTATTTACCATGACATTTGCCAACCTCTTTTTCCTTTCAGTTAAACAGCCTGTTTTTGTTACGGTGTCCTTAAGGCTGACAATGGTAAATTATCTCAGTGCTGATTGGCTGTCCTTTATTGTGCTTCAGTAAGCAGTCAGGGCTTGAACACTTTATGGCAAAAATGGGTAAAGCTGAAGTGCTGTGAGCTAAATAGGTGGATATAAAACATGCAGGACATGAAAATACTATATTTTCACATTTACTACTATTTTACCAGCACAATATCACACAGTAAAACGTAAAAGACATGCAGGTTCACTGATCGTTTTTCAAAACAATGACTACATTTAACCTCTTCCACAGAGGTCATTACCATTACCACTGTGAACAAAATGTTACTTGGCAAGTTTCTCAAAGTTTATCAATCCACTCTGAACAACTTTATTAACATCTCACAAATTAATTATGCAGAAACATTGAAAAATCTGTGGAATTTTCTTTCAAGTCCTGACATTTAGGACTGGAGTTCCTTGTAATTATTACCAGTGTTGATCATTTTCAGACATTCTGAGTCAATATTTATAGAGGTCAAGGGTAAAAAATATTGAAAAAATAATTTAAGAAACCTCATAATTTCCTGACATTATAACTGCTGAACACAATGCCAAGCTTTCCCAACAAACTAACCCTGTACTTGAATAGAAACACAGTCTACTTCCACTCACTGGACACTCATTTTGTCCACAACATAGCACACAAAAAAAAGAACTACAGAGGATTGTGAATTCTGAAGAGAAGATCATTGGGTGCTCCCTACCCGGCCTATATATTTCTTGTTTTGTTTACAGAGCCCACAAAATTGTTATGGACAAGTCTCACCCTGGGCACTTTCTTTTTTAGCTGTTACCATCAGGCAGATGGTATAGTACTAATAAAACAAGGACCAACCGGCAGAAACAGCTTTCACCCCACCGGTGTACGGACACTAAATAACTAATTATAAGGTCTTTTCAAGATTCAGTTTAACATAACATGGGTCTGTGCAATATTTCATTGTTTACAAAGGCAATGTGCAAATTTATCACTGCAATTTCAAATTTTTACTACTTGTTACAGACAGATGGTGTGTGTGTGTTACTGCTGTTAATTTTTCAATTTTAAATAAATTATAGTTGCTTAAATTTATTGTTTGTAAAGATATTCTGATTTTCAGATAATCTGAAAGGAATGCTGTTACAGACTGTTGGAGTTACAGACTATGGTCATACACAATCAGTCAGCCACCCTGTTTCTCACCACATGACCTCTGCTGAACAGATTTTATTATTTCATAGGTTTAGCAGTTCACCACTCAAACAGTGGTTCTGGAGTCAGAAACTGGTGAACAACTGGAGGATGGCTGACAGGGTTATGTAGGACAACAGAAGGACTACAGTCCTTGAACACCAGCAAAGTGTGGTTTCTTACGGCGGGTGAGTATATGTAGGCCTGTATGTTAAGCTATAGTATCAGGAATTTACAGGAGTGTTGTGTCCGGATATCAGTCTTGTCAGAATGGCACACCAAAGATGAATGAGTCAGCGTTAACATCCAAAGGCCCCAGGAATTTTGCTCCTGTGTTAATAGGGCTTTAGCTTCAGCATGATTCTATAGTTACTTTCTCTGTTGTGGCTGTGTATTTACAGGTAGTCAGTGGATGGGTTAGTTCGTCTTACTTGCTATTGTAAACGTATTTAGGTATGCTTTCCACTGAGCACCATGGTGACGTCTCCGGTTGCTACGCAGGCTGTGGATCATCGATTCACTGAATTTAGGATGGCATTTTACCGGGACGTATACAAGGCCTCACGTGCTGTAACTGTTTCGCCTAAGCGCATTCTCTAATAGCGGCTGATATACTGTTACCGCTTTCACTGTTGAAAAATCATATATGCCACATATTTAATGCAAATAGCAAATTTATCTTTTTACAGTATATTGAGAGTCGAACCATCCTAGTAAATTTTGGATTCCATAACTCCAGTACATAACGGTTTCTTGGTGACCATGCTCTCCATTTGACACAAGTGCAGATATGTGCCAAACACTAAATCACATAAACTATGTAGTGTTATTTACAAACAATCCAGCTTCCCTTACCCTCCTTAAAGACCAGGTTTTAGTCTAAATCCCTTTAACAGCCTTGCTTTGCAAATACCCTCTACTATAAACCAGGAGCCATGTTTACCAGCTTTTCAAAGTAAGTGTGCGCATCTAGAATCCTTTTGTCTCTTACATCACCATTTATGCATTTATGTTGGCAAGGGAATCTGATTCTAGACATGCAACCTTGCTCATTTCGTAAACATGGATCCCGGTTGTGAAGGGTATTATCAAATTCAACAGCTAATAATCAAAGATTCACTCACATTAAACTTTTCACTAAGTGCACTGGGGTACAAACCAGGCCAGCATCTTGAAAATCATAAAATAATGAATCTTACTAGTTTACATTAAAAAAATAAATAGGGGTTAAATTAAGTAAATAAAACTAAAATTCTGGTCACAAGGTGCACTGAGACAGTAGGACAACTGACCCTGTTGAGCCTGTCTTTCTAAATTTCTCTTTCCAAAGTTCCATGACAGCATTGTACACTCAGTGCACTTGATCACATTTGCCTCTGTACACAGGTTTAAAAACAGAAAGTTAAAGTAAAGTGCCCATTAGCAAACAAAACAGAACCGTTTTTACAAGAACAGCTTAAACTGTTTCAAAGCATCTAAATCACCTCCCACTCCTCTTCAAGTTCCTCCCCGCTCAGAGAGCCTGTGTTGGCATGGTTTTTGCCAGCACTATGTGGTAGGGTCTTGGTAAGCCGCTGCGTGAGTACACCAGCTGGGGTAACTGCCCATAGCTCATCCATAGGAGTCACTGGAAGAAAGTGGCATCATCCATTTATCACTCTGCAAAATAGTCTGCATTGTAGAGCTGGCTCATTAGCAACCAACTGCATATGACGTTAAAGGGGATCCTGGCCTAACCTCCTCGCATGTTGTAATGTTTCACGGCCACCCATGTTAAGTCAGAAACTGCTTGTTAATGGACTAATTATATTATTAATTGATTTAGAACATACAAGATACCAAAATAGGCAGAGCAGGAGTAGGTGAAAGTTCTGTCTAGGCACGCCCTGACTAGAACCTAACAAAATTCAGTCACATCATCCTGTTTTAAACCTGAAACAAAACTTGACAATAAAAAACTTGGTAAATTTAATTTCTGCTTCATTTACACTCACCATCAAAATAGCCTTATTTAAATGTCTATGCTAGCCTTCACTATCTTTATTTCACTGTGTATATTTCCAGCAGTGTATTCATGATAGTACTTACCAGTCAGCCAGTTGACCAGGCCTGGTACCTTCTTCCAGTAGTCACCAGCTGGATTCTTTTCTGAAATTCCATATCGTCGGGCCACCTCACCATTAGGACAGCGTACCCATGCAGTTCTCATGCTCAGCACCAGTTGACTAGCCTGGAGCCCTGCAGCACAGAGGTAAATTTGGTACTTTAGCCAAATGATGCTAATGTGACACACAGTGACACTTCCACACAATCCAGCTCCTACCAAATCAGAATGTTTTCAGTGTAGACAACAAAGTATTTGTCAAAAGTGTTATGGCCTAAGTCACAGATATTGCAAACAAAGCTGGAGGGAAGAAGAGAAATTAGTGATAGACTATAAGAGGATATAGTGATGGTGTACCAGGAATGTGCTCCCAGGCTGTTCCTACTGGCATTTCTTCGGTGATGCCGGTGCGCACATGCACATTTCCCCGGCTGTCTAGAGCCCACAGCATGCGGTCATTGGCACTGGTCTGAATCCTCACCAAGTGGATACCAACAGGCTGCTCAAGGTAACACAGCACAAGAGAAACTTTATTTACTCCTCTGGCTTTGGCAAGCCCTTCAGTTGCAGATAAAGGTATCTCTTATGCAATAGTGAAAAGGGTCTGCTACCAATGGCTTGGATTAAGATCTGGAATCTTGGTGCAAATTAGTGGTGAACAATATTGTGTAAAATAATGTCTATAACTATGATTACAACTATAACTATTACTAAAATAACTGTAACATTATAGTTTTTGTGATAAATACATAAAGGTCTAAACATTTAACCTAGTAAACTATTCTCAACTTCACAATATAGCGAGGGAGGAGGTGGATGTAGGCCCTGTGTTTATCTATTCATGTCATGTGACTGATATCTAAACCGTCTAACCACATGCATTTACACTTTGATGCATCAACTGATGTATGGAGTGTAATACACAAATAAACATCATATAAAGATCAGTTGCTTGTGCTGCTCCTTGTTTTCCCTATTCTCGTCAAAATACAGTTGCCGCCTTGAAAGTTACACTTTTGTTAAATTTCTTACATCTACAGTTAGCACAACAAGAACACCATTTAGAATCTTTTGCCTTCTGTACGAGTCATTGCGGTCATTCTAGTTAAGCCTGACATGGTGACACAGTTATGCCTATATTTGCCTTTCACACCTTGATGCATTCAAATAACATTAAGAGGATAAATCTAAATTTATCTTTATGCAACCCAGCTGGAAGACAATATACCTGCTCAGGGGGCTCAATGCAGATCCAGGCTGGGAGCATCATGCTAGGGTTCAGAGGTTGTGTTCCCACTCGGAAATACACCATGCCATTGGCGTCACACGCCCACACATTCTGACTGCCGCAGGAAAAGCTCAGAAGCCTCACGTGCCCTGCACACATGTGTGTGGGAGAGAAAAAGAAATGGAAGGGGGAAGAGGAAAAAAAAAGAGAGACATAATGTAACAATTAATCAAGAGATGAAGACATAGGCTCTATATCATAACAGTATTATGTTCACCATCTTAACCCCACGTTTGTCTGTACCTATATATAAACCCTATAACCAAAATGGAAAGCAAAACATTTGTTTTTAAACCTGAAGTGATTGGCAGCAGGAATGCTGACCCCTTCCTCTGCAGAGTGCCCCCATTCCAGGCCTTGAAATGTTAACATAGTACATTTGTCTCTGCTGTTTTATTGCTACCCTTTGAGTTGTAAAGTCATTTAAGGCAAACCCAAATCACGCACCCTTGCCTAATAACTCTCGATTTTTTACATAAAAGAATAATTACAAAAAGTCTGAAGTGATCCTAATCATTTTAAACAGGCTTGCTTTGCTAACTAATCAGCACTAACACCAACACTGTGCAATGAGAGCTGAGAACCATAAGTATCCTCTTTGTTAAATGGTTTCCAAGGCAAGTTTCTAGATCTCATGTTCCATATCAATAGGGTGACATAATTATAGGTCTAGGGACCTGGGAAGCAAGTTGGCTTGGTCTGATGTGTTTGGATAACCTTGAGACAACTTTGAACCTGCATCTGCTTAACTGCTAATACATGAAGTGCTGAAGGGAGATTATTATTTAGAAAATGATAGTGGCTCTTGTCATACTGTGTCATGACGCCTTTCTGGTGTACTTTCTGTTCAAGTGAAAATCAGTAATCAGCACTGACTGCATTCATGGTACGTCAAGGATCTTGTCTGATAATCTGTGAATAGGAAATTCAGTTTCTGGAAAGTTATGAGGAGCAGGCATGATTGGGACTAGAGTTGGGCAATGTGACAGTATTTTACTGTGTTAAACAATAGCAAAGCTTTTCTGAGCATATTGTGGATACAGTTTATACTTTAACACTGATCAACTGCAGGTTTCATTATAAAAAGAGCATAGGCCTGTTTAATTGGATGTTTTAATGCAGTGCAGTATGTAAAATAATGAAAACAAAATAAAAATAAATAAAATCCGTATCACGCACCCTCTAGTTGGGACTGCATATTTTTGATAGTATAGGTAATATTCCAATATTTTATTGTTACTGTTATAAATTACAATACACAATTTTATATAAAACACATAGTATGAGGCACTGTGTTGACAAGACAAGGCTGTTGTGTAAATTGTGATACAAAATTACAGTGTCCAAACACTTCTTCATTTTCACCTTGGGTTCAGTGTGTAATGACCTTAAGCTAAGATTTTACAATTAATTTACTGTTTCTGGAGGCTTGTCTGTATAGTTGGCCCCCTGAAGCTCTGCTGTAGGCCTTTTTCTTCTCTGTGAAAGTTTTGTAAAAGCGTCTCACGAAACCGAAAGCCTGTTTGATTGGATTTACAGGACAGACTACAGAGGTGATGGTGGGTTAAACTTGATTAACGATCCACATTTCTACCTTTCCAGAGAAAATGTGGCTGAAAATAAATCGTTTTGCTGATCATGGATGTATCAGATGTCGGCATAAATAACAAAGGGAGCTTTTATCAACAAGTAAGCAGGCTTAAATGCTGATTTCAATATTGGTAAAACGCTGAATAGCGATTACTGGTAGGGCTAATGATCGGTTGGCTACTTATTTGAATATTTTTAAAATTGTGTGGGTGGGCAATATGACATTTTATTATTATTGTGATTACATCTGATGATCTGATGATAGGTTACATATGTTTTTGCCCTTTCGTTGACCTCTACTTTTTTATTCAAGATTTCATCAGTTTGTGTCAATGTGAGTTAATACAGAAATGCTATACACATAATTTTACAAACATGTTACTTTAATTGGTAAAAATTTCCTTTAAGTTTGAAAGGCCAGTTTCCTGTCAGCATAAATTGCATCAGCTAAAGAAAGGTATGAGAGCAGATACAAACATGTTGATGAATTTCCTATTTTGTACATTCTTTTAGTCCAAACATTATAATATGACATGATTACCACATTGTACACCTCTACTTTCTCAATTTGTGTCAGTGTGAGCTGACAGCTAATGCAGCAACGTGTCCTTGAATCTACCACCCCATTACTATCTGATCTAGTGCATAACATTTAGTATACCTGTCAGTCTTAAATTAAATCATGAATTAAATGCTATGTAACTGATCAATGGCAGTAAAACAATCTAGCTTGCACTAAATGCTTAAATACTTCATGAATAAACAGAAAGGAACAATAGGTGTCATCTCTCTTGTGGATTTGGACCTTTGACCTTTGACAGCTTTCTAGGTACACAGTGCTGCTTAGCTTTTCAGAGAAGTTAACACACATTTATCAAATCCTCTGCTCTAAATCCACACCCAAAACCATCACGTCAACCTCTATGACATCAAATTAAAACAGAACAATCATTTGAAATCCTTCAAATCTCCTGACCAGGTCTTAAATTGCATTTTCAAAGCTTTGGAAACACTGTGTACTCTGACGTCTGTGTGCATTCTAAAAATGAGCCTGTATGCTCAAACTGTCCTGGGTTCATCTTTCACTCTGCTTCACGTCCACACCTCCCAAAACAGGCAAGGCTACAGCTGCCCCCATCACATGACCCTGTGTATTTGTACCCTCACCCCTCTCACAGTACACACCACACACTCACACATACTCCATAAACAAACACTAGACTGCAGGATGTTCTTACTGTGAAGTAACTGGAGTGTAAATCTTGTCAATGAGAGTTTATTACCGGTGTCAGTAATGATCGTAATCTGACAACGTCAAATCTGAATCAGCCCAAGTGTGAGAACTGGTGTAAGTTTAGCTGTTACTGGCGAGGACTTTAATCATTTTTTCAGTGCTTTACCAAATGTTCATCTTTTACGACTGAACACTGGGGTAGTGGAAAACTATATCCCAGAATAATTCTTTGAAAAACTAAAAATCTAGAATTGAGGAATGAGGGAAAAAAATGGCAGCTTTAACTAAGGAAGAAGGTGAACACAAAGTACTGAAAATGTAAAAGTATATTATAGTGTTGAGTCTCCTTTCGTCTGTGATTAATAGCTTAAAGATCTGAAAATTAAATAAAGAGTTGTCATCTGCACAGCACGGTACATATAACACATTACTTTAATTGGTGAAAATGTCCTGTAAGTTTAAAAGGCCAGTCTCCTGGCAGCATAAACCGCATCAGCTAAAAAAAGGTACTAGGTAAGAAACATGCTGAATGTGCATGTTTCTGATAGCAAACGTTCATGAAGTGGCTGTTTTGTGCATTCTTTTAGTTCAATCCAATATTCAGTAGATCAGCAAGTGCCTTGCTCTTTTACTGCCTCGAACCCTGACCCTCTGCCTTGGCGTTATGTAACAACCACCTTCTCATATAAAAACATAAACAAGCCCTGCAATGATGGACATGCTCGATATATGAAACCTTCCAAGTTGTCTGAGCATTTAACTGGCCTGTAAACCCACCCATCACTGTGCAAACTAAAACACAACCCTCCGGAAAGTTACCTTTAACTGCAAATAAAAGTATGCTTAATAATGTAATGCCTTCTCAAGAAGTGCAATTGCTGTTTGGCGAAGAAGTGCTGTAAAGGGCTGATAATGTAAATGACAACGTAAGGGGGTCAGCGGTGGACTGCAGTCAACAGGCAACTTTAGAGGGGTTGAAACTGGAGAGAGTCTATAAGGCAAGACATGATCTGTCACGCAGGGCTTACCCTAAAGGACTCCTAACATCTGACACATGCAGTCAAACACTGAGTCAAAACATTCACAGGGATTATTAATAATATAACAATCAATTTTAAGCAGTGAAGTTGGGACTATGGATGGGTACTTTTATTACTCAAATATTCACATTTTAAACGAATGCTTTTAAAATATTACAACGAGTAAATCTGTTATAAAGTTTTTGAAGAAAAAAAACATACTCTACTGCATACAGCGCTAAGACATAACCTTGATTGCATAATGAAGCACAGCCTTATCGTTAATGTGGAGTGTTGATTTAGCAATTTATGCTATTGTTTTAGGAGTACCAGTTGGTCTACAGAGTGATAACGTCTTGCAATAAACACATTTGTCATATCTTTGGTGTTTAGTGTTTCCATTTGCTTAACAAAAGCCCTTTTATCAGATACTTGTCTTCTCACATCCTCTGCATTGAGTACTAACCAAATGATACACAATCCCTTCAGAATTCCAAATTACACATCTTAATCAAATGATGTCCTGGGTAATAATTAGGCACAATTGGGCAAACGCTTCACCCCAAGGTCCACTTCATTAATCATTGGGAAGAGTTTAAAATCTTTAATAGTAATGCTTGGTTGGCACACTATACAATGTGTATCACTGATAAACCAAGCAGCAAAATCGCAAATGATGTAAACATGTTTCATGAACACAAGTGGATGTTTGAAGCTTTAGAACGGGGGCTATTTCACCAAACAGGATTTCTCATTTAACAAGACAACTTAAACTCAAAGTTCTGTCCAATAGGAATGTTTCTCAGCTCTTCTCCAATTGGACAAACAGTTTTACAGCATAAAGCAGTTCCAGACTATTGACATTTACACTACTTTGTAACCTTCTGAAAACATCCCTTACTACCGCAAGTTGTGAACAATGCCCACTGACAGTGCCTCCACAACAGTGAAGTAAACAAAGTACAAAAACGAAACAAAATATTGACACTGAATTGGGCTCAATGCAAAGCCAATGCAAGCCCTTTAAAATATGACTGCCTTAACTGTTTTTTTCAGTTTTACATTTTTTTAAGTTACTGCAATTAATCCCCATTTTACCAATGCTAAGAGCCACCATTATCAACAACCACCACCCTGTTTGACACCTAACTTAAAATTGTACATTCCTGATGCTGATAACCCTTGTATAGAGCTTGTAGTCTGGTGCTGTGCTAGTCTAAATTTGGCATACACATGATGCATTGACGCAGGTCTTTTGTACTCAGATGGGTCTACATACCAAGCTGGCTGAGGTCCAGAGGTGTCCAGTGCATACCAGTGGGACAGCTGGCTGAGAGGGTGCGAATATGTACACGGCCATGGTGGTCCAGGCCCCATAGAGCATCCCGGCAGGCAGAGAGTTGGATCATCTCCACATCTGGGGGAAGTTGAACAGTAAGGGGCCGCATTTGAAGGTCTTGGTCCCAAATACAGAACAGGTCTTTCCTGCTCTGACCCAGCCACAGAAAACTTCCTAAAGAGATAAACAGAAAGACATGATAAACACCACATTTAGGTTTGTCCCTTTATTCTAATGTTATAAATGTTTTTTGTCTTGCAAAATAACTATTTTTAAATCATTTTCATGGCTGTCTAGGATCTTTAAACAGTTTATGTTAGAGGTAACTGTACACAGAATTAATCTCTTAAAAATCTCAATATGATGCTGCCCCCCATCAAATGCTATTCTAAAGGGTCCTGTTCTTTAGCTATAAGCGGCTATGTTAGCACAAAGCTCGCACACTAGTAAAAGTGGATTGAAGACTTCTTTTTCTTTTTCAGCGTCACTGCTGGACTAAGAATAGGCCACCTACCAAACCTATCCAACGAACAATTCACTGGGGGCCATGTCCTGTGACAACCAATAAAGGACTTTGAATTTTGAAGAAGAGAGTCAGTTATTTAATAGCAGACAATGTTGTGAACTGATTTTAAACAGTTTTATCAGTGTAGTTATTTACAAGCCCTGACCATTTAATACACTCATCATTAAATCTTATACAGGTGTGGTAAATGTTGTCCCCTGAGGTAACACTACTTCATAGTCTTATTTACATACTGTTATTCCATCACTTTTTGCATGTCCGTCTGTGTGTGTGTGTTTACACACTAATTGTCAATAAAATATTTGCACCCAGAAGGAAGTGTGAGATTGCAAAGCTTTTCGGAAGGAAGATAAAAGTTACCAGAAACAATAAATGATGATATATTTAGATTAATATGGCCAATATTTACTGAGCCCCACATACAGAAGTTAAAATTGTGTCAGATATTAGGAGCCCTTTAGGGTAAGCCCTGCATGCCAGATCATACCTTGCCTTATTGACTCTCCTAAAGGTGTCCTGTGATAATCCATCACATGCTGCCTGAATATTCTCACACAGTCCCTACAGATATTATGCTAAGGGTGGAATGTTAATAGTAAATCCAATATCTCATACATTTTCAAGTGGGGATAAGTCTGGGAATGGCACTGACCATGGTGTCTCCACACACAGATTCCTTGGTCATCTTCACTACGACAAAAGCATGACTCATTACTAAAGATGACCTGCTGCCATTCTGAGTCATTTATGACACTCTGGCACAACATCAGCAGTCCTTGGCAATGTTGTCATGTTGTTGAGGGCAGTCGACCTAACAGTCTGCACACATGTAGCCCTGCATCAAGTAATCCTCTGCCAATGATGTTGGCACTAACAGGATGACTTATGGAGGGCATCACTGCTCACGGTGTTAATGCGCGCTCACTCCCTCACACAAACGCACAGACCAAGACATTAGCAGCTGATTCTGTACGTAAGTTGCAAGGCGGTGCCTCGACTGATCAGATTTGGTGTTCCTGCACATCCCACAGATACATGGCTCTGTTGAGATCTGAGGGATTAAAGGGTTGAGATGTGAGGCCAGAGCAGCATCTTGAACTGTTCCTCAAATCTTTCCAGGACAATGTGAACAATGTGTACAATGTGCCAGGGTACATAGTCACATGAATGAAGTCAGTGAAGAAAGTGTGTGATGCACTAAACAGAACACTGCCCAAAGCATCACACTCCCTCCACTGACTTGCATTCTTCCCACACTACATCCTGGCACCATCACCTCCCCAAATAAACATCACACACATACCCAGACATCCACATGATGTGAAGGAAAATGGAACGCATTAGACCAGGTGACTTTTTCCATTGCTACGAGGTCCAGTTCCAACATTTGCACACCCACTGCAGACTCTTTTGGTGTCAGCATGGACACTCTAGCATGTCCCCAGCTACCCAGCCTCTTACACAGCAGGGTGGATGCCTCATACACAGCAGGGTGAAAGCAACACTGAGTTGTGACACATTCCTCCAGTAGCCAACATAAAAAGACTTTTGCCACAGTAGTCCTCCTGTCAGCTCAGACTCACGGTGGTTTGTGGTTTGTCTCTCCTTGGACCACTGTTGGTAAGCATTCACTGTTACTGGAGGAGCACTCCAAATGCTTTGCCATTTAGAAGATGCACCAACAAGTTACTTTTTTCTATTTGTTTGTGAGTGTAGGCAGTTTATGACTAGTATAACTAAGCCTATTATTTATGCTTCCGGTGTTACTTACCAGTCTCCAATATTAAACATAACGTAGCGTACTGTTTGGCCCCAGTGCATGAGAATGCATACGCAACCATAGTAAATTTATTTATTACTGGGCTACTTTACGGCAGTCTAATCTAAAATATTCCACCCCTTAAAGAAATAAAATTTCATGGCATACACTGTGGTTACAGTAGATACAGAGAAATACAATCTGATATACACATACCCTCTTTGCTTGGAACTGCTGAGGAGAACACAAAGGCCCATTTAGTAGCAGACGCTGTTCCCCTGGGTACGATGGTCCTCCAATATGTCCCTAAGGGAACATTAAAAACTAAGAATAACTACAAATAATGAAAAAAAAAAAGAGCTATGTTCAGGCAGCTCTAGTAAACAAAAGATAAAATGGTTTAGCAAGCTTTCATGGTGAATAAGGTGTATAAGAGTAGGAACAGCTTCTCTAATACACATAATTAGCCCAAGAAAGCTTAATAAACCAATGTTTTTATTTAATGGGTTAAAGAAAGGGAAAAAGTGAACTATGTAGAAAACATTCTTGAATGAGAGAACATCGTACCAACAAGGCTGCCCTTGGCTACATGGAAGTCATTGCGTCCTGAGGCAATCCAAACCCCACTGCTGTTGGCACTGATCAGGCTGGGCTGGCACTGGGAATGCTGCGAGAGGAAGGCCACACGCAGTCGCTCAGCCACCCGCTCAACAGGGGCCTTAGTGGCCGTAGCAACGCTCTGCGTAGCCTGAATCAGCATCTGAAACAGGCCACCCTGCTCGAACACCACATAGTCTGTGATGCTCACCTACAAGAGACAGGAATATGGAACAGCCAGTGAAATAAATGGAATGTCAGTTACTGATGTAAAAGTCTAGTCTGTGACTAGCATTACGTTAACAAAAATAGTAAAATGTAAAACTCCATGCTAACAGAAGTAACAATAATAATCATCATCATCATCATCATCATCATCATCATCATCACCCTAACCTGGACAATTTCAACTACAAAAGCAAACTAAATGCAGTCCCCAAACAAGGAGAGAGAAAACTCTCTGACCACAGCGCAGAGTTACACCACTTGTGGACTAATTTGCAGTCACACTGCAAAATTCTCAGCTCACAGCCTTATCAAACGCTATCACAACGAAAAAGGACAGAGCTTGAGGCCTAGTCAAACTCTGCCAGTGAAGTAAAAAAAGAACCAGATCACGAGCCTAGTCAAATATACAGCACCGTGACGTAAAGTCTCCACCTTGCAGCCAACTCAAACTTCACTATCATGCTGCAAGATCACCAGCTCACTACCTCGTCCAACTCCTTTGTCTCAATGCACAGTTCCTAGCTAGCCTAGTCAAACTTCAGTACCACTGTGAAAAATGTCCCAGATTGCTGCCCATTCATATTTTGCCACTACATCACACTACAAAGTCTTTTGTCTGTAAGTAAATGATGAAAAACTCTTGGGCCAGAGGAAAAGTTTCAACAACACAAATCACAAAAAGCTTGGTGCTTACTAGTTAAAATCTAGTACTGTGGTAAAAATGTCCTGGGTCCTTGCCTATTTAAACTTGGACACTACAATGTGCTACAAAGTCTCTCATCTGGTTTTCAATTGATGATGGAAAACTACTGAGTCAGCAAGAACATCACAACAAAACATGTTACAAACATATTATTGTATTATGTATTATTATTGTATTATAGTATTGTTATGCCCAGTATTGACATGACCAGGCAAACACACTCAAAACATCTCCTAGCCTTTTCAATATATTCATGTTGTGGCAAACAATATATAGGAGTGTTGTCTATTCATATGCAGCTTGAACATTTAGTATTGTATTTAGTCTATTCGTTTTAACAGCATAAGTGCAACTATACGTATGCGTACCTGCCACCAGTGCTCGTCCTCGCCCTGAGGCTTCTTAGCTGTGACCCCCGTTCTGAACCATAAGCTGCCGCAGGTGTCCAAAGCCCACAGTGTGCTGTTCTCACCCAAGGCAATACAGATGGGCTCCAGACCCTGATTCTCACTGCATGAACATATACACATGCACACAGACATGATACCACATAAAACTAAACTACCATGACACTGAAAGCTCTCATAAACACATGAAGAAGAAAAGAGAAAACAAAATATGACTCTACGGTAACTATTAAATACTGACTGCATGGTTACATGCTGTAATCTGATTTAAGCACAATATTATGTCGCTATGTAAGAAATCTTACAGTGTTATTTTAAGTGATAAGGAATGCACATTAGAACAGTACTGTCACTTTGGAAAAATACAATCATCAGCCAAGTACATTATGAACTATGATAATGCACTGCAATCAGGTCTGAGTCCTCTTTGGTAAGCAAAGGAGACATGACTACATTCTTGGGATAGGATGTTCATTCATAGATATTCATACAGATTCAAAATCTTTTTTATTAGTAGGGAGACTTGAAAATGGATTTCAGTGCACAACTTTCAAACTGAACAATAACTAGTTTTGCTATCTGAATAAAAGATGGATATGATCATTTTAACACTGCTAATAACAAATAACCCATGAGCCATGACATTAAAACAACCTCCTTGCGGCTACACTCACTGTCCATTTTGTCAGCTCCACTTGCTATATAGGAGCACTTTATAGTTCTACAATTACAGACTGTAGTTAATATGATTCTCTGTATACTTTGTAATCCCCTTTTAATAGTCAGGACTCCAACAGGCCCACAACCGAGCACTGTGTCCACTTACAGTGTACTCTATAAGACACTACTACCTTGCTGGTCCACCTTGTAGAGGTAAATTCAGAGATGACGGCTCATCTGCTGTTGCAGATTTTCTAGTCACAGGACGCTGCCCACAGGGTGCTGTTTTTTGGATAGTTTTGGTTGGTGGAATATTCCCAGTCCAGCAGTGACACTGAGGTGTTTAAAAACTCCAGCAGTACTTCTGCCTCTGATCCACTCACACCACCACCACACACACTAACACACCATCACCAGACACAGTGTCACTGCAGTGCTAAGAATGATCCACCACCCATATAATACCTGCTCTGTGGTGGTCCTGACCATTAAAATAGTGATGGGGGCTATTAAAGTAGAAGTTAACAGTTGGACTACAGTCTGTAATTGTAGAAATACAAAGTGCACCTATGTGGTAAGTGGTAAGAAGACTGGGAAAAAAAATTGGGATGTTTTACAGCTTGAGTGTCTTTAGTCTTCTAGTGTTTGTAACAAGGGCCTCTTTGTTCCAACACTAAACTATAAAATTGGTCAACAAACATGTCTTAGCTTGGATTGTTCATCAAACAATTCCTTTAAAACTGTAAAGAGTACAGTCACATGCAAAAAAAAGTTAACCCCCTCAAAGTAAGCTAACACCAGGTCACTTTTCAAATGTATTTCCCCCCTGTTCTGTTCAGACCAGTTCAGCAAGTAAACGGTAATTGCAATGTGCAAAGGGATGTTCTCTGTAGATTATGTGTACTTATCGTTCCTGTCAGGGTGAAGTGTTTCTTGAAACTACTAGCTATTACTTTACCCTTAAAGAAAGGTGTACCTGACTTTGTCATATTTCCACTGCTCTCCCTCTGCACAGTAGCTGCTGAGGCCCTCTCTGTAGAACAAAGCCCTTTGCTCACTGAGTGCCCACACAACGCTGCCTCGTGCTGCCATCTGAGCCATGGGGCAGGGACAGTCCACCTTCACTGCTCGTGCACATGGCCTGTCCACGCTGAGCCCTGACACATACACAGGTAAAGTATTTACAAAGTTACAGACCAGATTCAGGCTTTAAAGCAGAGTTACTACATACAGAATGAACTTTCATTCTTTCTTAATAGGTAAACCTTAAACAAGTTTATTAGAGATTACTTTAAGGTGCTCCTCTAGCTCTTCACCAGTGGTCAGCTTCGGACTACAGGATAGCAGGATAGCTTTTAATTCCTGCTACTTAAATGTCTAAACTAAATGTTAAAATCTGTCAGTCCAAAACTAGTGTTTTACATAGTCATTTTCATTTTTCATTTTTGAAAGGAAGTAGGAATAAACAGGAATCAACAGAGAATGGTTAAAGTATTCAGTTCTCTTCTACAACTGAGATTTGTTTCCAAATGCAAATTGCTGTTGTCTTTCTAGAGCATTTATTTATTGATTTCAAACATGTAATACTGTGTACTGGCTGTGTAACTCTCATAACACCTGCTACAAAATACTGATTTCAAACTAGAAAGCACTAGGCACAACCAGGAAAACAGAATGTTTTGTGATACTTTTATTTTCAACCAGACATAACTTGCAGGAGCGTATGTTGTGCCTTGTTCTGATAGCATGCACGGTACAAAGAAAGGGGCTTCTGAAGGATTTGTAGGAACCCTGTCTAAATTTGGATCAACCTTTTCATGATTATAACCAGTGTGACACAGGCTGTTGCATCCTTTGGAATGTAACACCCTGTGTTGAATGGCTCTGAGAAACTGTAGAACTCAGATGTTCTGCATACAATGAAAATGTAGCTACAGTGTTAGATGGTGTAGTCATGCTTGCATGATCTGATAGTGAGCCAATGTATTTGCAGCAATAATGTGGTTATAGTTAGAGAGCCTTTTGCTGGGGATTTCCATAAACAGAGCTGTAAGGCGTCTGGCACGGCCAGGGTGAGAGCAGCTGCGCTTGATCACGCTCCGCACTGTTACGTAAGGCTTACTGCTGCACACAAGACACGTACTGAGCTCTGACAACAAGGCAGCGGCAGACGCCTGGAGTTCTCCAATTGACACATTCTTTTTGCTTCCAATTTAGAGCTCTAGCAAACTACTATTGTCAGGAAGATTTGATTGCCCAGAACTTTACAAAGGGGGCAACTTAATTATTTGCCTAAATATAGGTACTGGGGCGATTGTTTCAGCATATGCATGTGGCACCATCTAGTGGTCACACTGTACCAGATGGTTGTACTGCCCAGTCTTTCACACGGAGGCAAAACTTTCCTATAATGGTATTACCACAGGATGGCTGCAGTAACTAATGAGTGCACATGCCATCTTACCTGTCTGCAGATAAAGGTCTCCACTAGTGCGGATAATCCAGGCTGTGTCATCACCGAGCGCCACAAAAGCCGTCTCGTCCAGGGCTTTGTACCAGTGCCTCTTGCCTTTGATGGTGACTTTACCACATGCGTAGGCTGTCATGGTTTTCTGTTCCACCTTCCACAGCAAAGAGCCTGCCATAGGCATGACCACCCACAAGCACTGTATTTAGATTCTAATTTCTGACTACACAATAAACACACTGTAATTGCATATACTAGGCATGTGAAAAAAATGTATTTCAAGGATTGGAAATTAGACATCAACATGTTCAAATTTGAACATTTTATTGTTTACATCAAATGACTAGTTATTCAAAGAAAATGTTTATATGCTTATTTCGCAATCTGTTATGACAAAACACATAAACGTACTACAGTTTTGCATATGAATGAAAGAAATGTCTGTAGTTACCATTTGCCGTAGCCATCACATGACAATAATCAGATAAAGCAAGAGTTGAGACTAGAATGGCTTGACACACCTGAAGGGGACAGTGCCACCTGCTGGACATTCTCCTCAAACTTCTGCCAGCTCAGACTGCCATTGGGGAGTCCGCTGCAGTACAGACCACCTTTGAAGTCCAGGCACCATATATGCCGATCGGTCACCACCAGGCTGAGGATGCCACAGCCTGGCCCGCTGTAACCCATCCAGCTCTCAGCCAGCTGCACAGAGCACAAAACAAAATATTAAAGCACAAATAGCATGGGCTGCGCTACCTGATCGTGCACGATCTATATTGGGTTTGAGGAACAAGTGAATGTGAATTCACCAAACATGAAAATCAACAGTACACGAGATGCAGCCATGCGTTGGGTTGATGGAAAGGTCACAATGGATGTTACCCAAAACTTATTACATTTAGTCTTAATAGCACTGTCGCAGACAGAAGCATCTGTGAGGAACTTTACACAAAATAAACTGATAATAGACACTGTTAATGTATAACAGATTCTAAAATGATAGTTTATCACATGATAACACTTCCTGTTCATCAACCTTAGCACTTAGTATCAAAGCAATGTACTGTAAAACCACATCTCGAATAATCAAATTCTTTTAGTGCATATCAGCAAGTTGGAGTAAATTTATGGTTTAAAACTGAGGCTGGGTAATATAGCAATATTAAATACTACCATGATCAATTACATCACGGCAAATATGATTTGAGTATGAGTTATTATACTCTATTAGTATAGAGTCTAGTATAGATATCTAGTATAGAGTATATTAAAGATACAGTCAACAAAGCATAACTGAGTTGATTTGAAGGCTTAACTGTATTTAGTGCAGCTCAGCACATTAAACATTATTCCACAGATTTCATATGGGGTGCTATTGTTTCCATTTTCAACTTCAGGAACTTCTAAAAATCTAAATATCCTGATGTATGTGTATACACATATATCCATGCGTATACACACGTTATAGCGGTATGTCACAAAAAAAGCAAAGTGACTAATATTATCTCCTTAAGCTGAATGACAGAGAAGTTAGAAACATTTTAGCCATTTGTCCAAAGAAAACTAAATGAAAATGCAGCAGATACTCAATCTCCTCCCATTAACTGGCTTGTTGCCTTTGAAGTAGTATACTTTGTTTTTGAGGCAGTGAACATAAATCAATGGCTACTTCTTTGCACTTTCCTTTAGCCTAAAACAGGTCAACTAATGAACTTCTTCACATACTGGTTCAGAAACTCCCCGATTCAGTCAGCTACACAAGTGGTACTGAGTACATGAATGACTTTAATATTCTCCCATTTCCAGCAGTGTCAGACGACTTTATAGTTCTACCTTAAATGGTGGAGCGGTTTCATTCAGATGCCAGCACAGGTGCCAGTATTTATACACTGCTGTGTTTTAGGTGGAAGACGAAAAAAGCTATTAGCACTACTAATGGTGATATTATATGTTTGCATGTTGCCCATCCCTACTGTGCATTTCTCAGGTCTCTCACCACATACAAGCTAAAAAACAAAAAATAAACTTTGGCCCTACAAACCATATACCTTAGCACCACAGTCAGCTTCACTTCTCTTTGGCTGCTATGCAAAGCAACTCTTAGGCAGTTCACAATCTACCCCCGTCTTACCAGGTCTGCTTTCTGGAGCCGTGTTTCGTCTGACTCCGTCTGATGAGAGGCAGAACCCTGAAGGCTGAGAGTGCTGAGGCCATCTCCTAGACTACCACTGGATGGCATTCCATGTGCATATATGTCCTCCTCATCACTAGAGGGCAATGGCTCAGGTTCTGGTTCAGGGGAATAGGCCAGAGGCCTAATAGGGTCATATGGTAAATCCAAATCAAAGTCTCTGTGCAAATCCTCTTTTGACTTGATTTCTAAATCGTGCAGAGGTTCAGGACCATTTTCCACAGCTTCCTCCATCACTGACTTCTCGGCTGCTTGTACATACGAGAATGTGCACTCCAGGAGCATGTCCACATCAGGAGTACCAGTCATTTGTGGCTCACTCTCTCCAAAAGCATCTGCGGGGTCACCATAAGCCTGGCACTCCATGTCTTGTAGAGGGAGAGATGTTGGGCAAGGGGATTGAATGTCTGGTTCTTGGTTAAAGGGGCTTGGACTATGCTCTTGGTCCTGGTTCTCATTCGGCCTCTGAGGGAGTTCTGAAAGGTTCTGGGTCAGGAATGGCTCTCCACAGATTGAACCCTCTTGCTCAGGTGAACCACTGCTGTGGAGGTCCAGGCTGCTGCACAGAAGACTGGTGCGGTCTGAGGGTGGCTCACTAACTGGCGTCTGCAGAACATCGCTGGGTGTACCGTCCTGGCTGAACATGCCTTCTGACCAGCTGCTGCGCTCGTTCACACGATTACCACTCTCTGCAGACACACACAAACACACATAGTACTGCAACACATTACATTTCCCCTCTGCAATTATAAAATACATCATATAGGGAAAAGCAATATTGAAGCAAAGACTCAACTAGTTGCTCTACCAGGCCGAACATGCATGATATGAACAGACATATGAGACATTTATTATCATAGAAGTTGGGTTTCAACCACACCCACTGATGGTATATGTAATTGGCCAGAAGCCAGGTTCAGCAGGAGGCATGAGGCAAAATGCAGGAAGTATTTTGAAACAAAGGAGAAGGTGGGAAAATTGATCCAGGGGTTTACTGACATTCATTTTCATATAATGATATTATGCACAACATCCCCATAAAAGATAGAAATCAGGGCATCTAGGAGCAGGAACAGCTCAGCCATGAAGTGGTACATTGCACAAACTCGCAGAGCAGGGCCGCATAGAACTGCAGTGTGTAGTGCGTAAAATCACAATCTTTTACGGAAGCACTCACTACAGTCCCAAACTGCCTCTGGAATATCAGCACAGAAACTGTGCCATGAGTTTCGTGAAATGGGTTTACATGTAAGAGCAACTGGACAAGCAAGCCTAACACCACTGTGCACAATGCCAAGCAATGTCATAAATGAACTATGGAGTAGTGAAAATGTGTTCTCAGGATGTATCAGGACTGATAAATCACACTTTACTTTCTGGCACAAATTTTTGTTTAGCAGAATTCATGAGAACGCTACCTGCCAGAATGAGAAGAGCCAACAGTAAAGCTTGGACAAGGACAGATAACGATCTGGGGCTGTTGTTTCAGTTCAGCTCAGTCTCCCAGTTCCAGTAAAGAGCAATGTTAATATTTCAGCATAGATTTCAGGGAATGTATGCTTTTGACTTCATTGCAACAAATGCTCCTCTGACTAAATGAGCACAAATTGCCACAGACACAGTTCACACAAAATCTGTCTGAAGGCCTTCCCAAAGACTATAGGCTGTTATAGCTGCAAGTGTATATTTTTGGCCAGTTTACTTCCCTTGTAAGAGAAATAATTGTCGGCATCTATCCCATTAACGAAAGCTTGCCATTAAAACAAAAGACAAAATGTTTATGTAATAAAAAACAACTGACATATTCCACAAACCAAGCAGTACTAGTATAAATAAAGCCACATATCTTGGAGAAAGCACAATAAAGCCGCATAAGAAAAAACATGCCCTTTTGCATGTAAAACGTGCCCCTGTGCATGTAATGCTTTTAACGGCTTAATAGAAATATAAACACAAAACCCATTTTAAACTAATCAATAATTTAATGTACGTGTTCATCAACCAAATCTAGTTGTCAACAAGATTTAGCTGATTTAACATAGCCAAGTTTGAAGGCTGCCAGCCCTGTCGACTATAGCCCTCACTTACACTATAGTTTTTGTGAAACACACTAGACCACAATCAAAAGAAAACCCACAGGAGACAGAGGGGGAGGACCTGTTGAAATATATCAGTCTGGAGAGTCAACAAATTAAGAACCCTAGGAAGAATCTGGTGAGTCTTCTTAGCATCAGCCAGGCTACCAGTGTCTTCCAGGGCACTAAGGCAAATTAGTCAGAAAGTAAAGCAAGAAGAACATAAAGAAGAACAACCACAGAAATGCAAGTCTCTCTTGTTTCAGCTAAGGTCAGTGTTCATGACTCCACAGCAAGAACAACATTTCTTTGTCTAATGTTGAATTCTGTTTAAAGATCTATAGGCATTAACTGGGACAAATACATAGTGGGCATATACTCGTCACAGCACTGTATACTGTAACAATGATGGTCAAATTACAAAGACTAATGAAAGGTACAAACCATTAATCACAGGGATGAGAGTTATAATATTATCTACAAAGTCAAAGCAGTATCAGCCTTGAAATATGCTAAGGCGATGACCTAATATACATCATGACACTCACCCTGACGTCTCCTCTTGCCCTTCTTTTTCAGCTTGACTTGTTTGACCACCAACTCCTGCTGAAAGTCCTCCTGGGCGATCGCACTGTAGCGGCTGGAAGACATCTCAGATGCAGAGGCCTCTGTGGCTGGGGTGCTGGGTGTGAAGGCGCCCTGGGCGCTTTCCCAAGAGGTGACAGAGCTGCTGCGGCTTCGCATGTTCAGGGAGATCCTCTGCTGGTCCTCCACCTCCTCAGCCACCTCTAGTGCCTCCAGCGCCTGACTGAACTCCTCCTGCACCTCCTCGGAATCCTCCACCCCAGTCTGCTCCTCAGGGTTAGGGTCTGACTCACGTTCCACTATAATGGGCATAGTCCTGATTGGCTGCGCTGTTTCCACAGCGCCATTTGGAGGAAGAAAGATGGTGGGTGTGGAAAGAGGGGAGGTCAAACGGAAGGAGAGATCTGACACTGAATGGAAAAGAGAGGCAGAGAGAGTGTCTGAGTAAAAGTGGCAGTGTATGAGAAAACCTCTTAAACTCAAAGATAGTTATTCAATTAGTCATTTATTCAGACTTCAATACCTACAATGAAACTACTATGCAGGTTATGTAGTTATGGGAGTGAGCAACAGATGTACAGGCTCATACATATGATGTTAATAAACATAGAAGCAGTACCTACAAGCAATATTAAGACTCACAGTGCAACTTACCGTTGGAGATGAGTCCCTCGGGGGAGTTTGAGATCCGCATAATGTCACGATCTCCTTTTAAAATGAAGATTTCGTTTTCTGTGCATGACACAGACACTATGTCTCCACAGCTTTCCAAACCACCAATGATGACCTTAAATTGAGCAAATGAAAAGTAAAAAAAACAAACAAAAAAAAAAACACAACAACAATCTGCATTTGTTTTAACTTTGTCATTATTTATGTTCAAGGGATAAAAAAAACAACGACATTAAAATATTAAAAAAAAAAAAAGAGCCTTATTTTTAAATGCTATCACAACTTCATCCCAACAGAATAAACTGTTAAATATTATACCATTAAACACACAACCATAATACAGTAAAAGTTTAGAAAGGGATGTCCAATGATATCCACAAAATGCCAGCATGGTCCCAGGTTTTGACTACAAAAGGAGCACAGCGGATCTCATTTTTGTATAATTAGTTTATCACTCTTCAAAACACTGATCTGTTTCAAAATATTTAAAAAGTAAAACATCCAGCCACACCAGTCCTTTGTGGATAATTACTAGCTTTAAAACCATTGCACAGCACAAACTCTGCCCACAAAAATAATTTTGCAACTCTTATATATATATATTTATTTATTTTATTTTTTTGGGCAACAACCTCCTTCCCTCAGTAAGAGCATTGAAGGTGGGTCATGGCTAGGTCTTCCAGCATGACAGTGACCCGAAACACACAGCCAGGGTAACTAAGGAGTGGCCTAGCCAGTCTCCAGACCTGAAGCCAATAGAAAATCTTTGGAGGGAGCTGAAACTCAATGTTGCCCAGTGACAGCCCCAAAACCTAAAAGATCTGGAGAAGATCTGTATGGAGGACTGGGCCAAAATTCCTGCTGCAGTGTGTGCAAACTTGGTCAAGAACTACAAGAAATTTCTGGCCCCTATAATTGCAAACAAAGGTTTCTGCACCAAATATTAAGTTCTGTTTTTCTATTGTATCAAATACTTATTTCATGCAATAAAATGCTAATTAATTATTTCAAAATCATACAATGTGATTTTTGGGTTATTTCTGTCTCTCACATTTGAAGTGTACCTATGATAAAAACATTTCAGGCCTCTCCATTCTTTGTAGGTGGGAAAACTTGCAAAATGGGCAGTGTATCAAATACTTATTTTCCCCACTGTATATAAACACGGACATTTATTTATTTGTGCACTATTGGGGCAACTTTGGCATCACTTAAGATGGACCAAGAAAGCCATATAAGAAGAGGGTTAAGGGTTAAGGGTTAAAATCGCACTTTCTTTTTCAAAGAATTTTCTCACTACATCACTTCCAGTCTTCCTTCATTAGGCAAAATAAACAGAATTTCTATCATATAACTATAATCTTTAGCTATTCAAAACTAGAATAACTACCTTCAAGAAGGTTTAGTCTAGAGGTTGGTAAACTGGTAAAAATGTGGTTTGGGGAAAAGGTGTGGTGACTTGGACAAGCAGTTAGCACAAAGCTAATCGATGTGGCAAAATTTTCCATTAGTTGTTAGGTCCATTAGCTTCCATTGTAAAGACAGAAGCAAGCCATGGCTGATTAGCTACACCTAAAAGAACGGAGAAAACCTTTATGTTTTTGCCCTTTCTATAAGCATTCAGGAAACAAATAAGCAGGCAAACAAACAAGCAAACAGGCATACCTGGTTCGTGCAATCCACTATATAGACGCTGTACTCATTCCAGCTGAGCACCCAGCCCTCCTTTAGAAAGCAGCTGACCAACCCCAGTTGCCTGTCTGCGGGCCTGTAAGCACCAGTGGGGCCAGAGCGGGGGAACAGCTCGAATTGAGGTACATCCTGGTTGAAAAGGGGCTTAAGGACATGGGTCTCCTGTACACGGCCACGCACATCTGTCCTCCAGAGACGCAGACCTGGTCGTGCGGCATACACCAGCAGGTCACTTTGCTTACATAGGCCAGGCTGAAAACAAGCACCAAATTTGCCGGTGCTGGCAGGGAAAGAATGACACGGTGCATTAGGTTTTATTAAGTACTGTCAAGATCAGGGTGCATTGTGAAAGAATTTTTTCAGATCAACGGAGAGAATGAAAGTCGCTGTCACTGTGTGTATGCATGTCCATGAAACGCTTTCATTCAATTCAATCAATTTATTCAGCATGGCAACTGTGGTGTCACAAACGGCCAAACAAATTGGTTGTTATGCAAAGCTAGCATGTTATTTTATGCAACATGTATTGCATGCAATAGTATTAGTGTGCTGGAGTTCAATTTAAAACCCACTGAGACTATGAACAATAGAGGAAACTTCACAGCCTTTAAGGTTTTTAGTGAAGGCCTAATGATTTCTGTAAAATATGTGTCTGTAATTTTTTTTTCTTTTTTTACTTCATGTGGTCATTATGCTTTTTTTTTTTTTAATTAAACTCTAAAAAAACGAAAATGGCCCCAAAGAGTTTCTCCCACCTAGCGTTTACCAAGTGTCAGAAAAAACACAGTGACACGGTGAGGTTATGACACTGGAATGAAACGTTTATATTTTAAATTTAGAATAGGTGGGACCAATTTTCTGAAAAAAAAAAAAAAAATTGTGAAAATGAGTGGAAGCCTGTCCAATAAGTCAAATGTTAGAAATGGAAACTATCAGCAGAGTCTTCACTTCAAGAGACACAGTAACAGAGCCACAAGGTAAAATATGTGTTTGTCTATTACGTTTTTCAGAAACACTGGATGTCTTTTAAAAATCCAAGTAAAATTTATAACAGCAATGTGGCTCTAATAGTCACGGTTTGCAAAAAGATTTCAATGAGATTTCATGATTGGCTATTTTAAGAAGACTGCTGCAATGACAAGCTATTTCTAGGGTTTCACAATGTCCTGAAAGCTTCCAAGGTGTTACATATCACAGGAGTACAAAGTCACCTTTAATAGTTTGTGACTGGCCATAATGCAGGTCTCACAGCTCAAGCACAAACAGGCTCACCTTTTTCTGGGTTTGGTGCCCAGCTGCTGCACAGATTGCTCTTGTGTATAGAACAGGAGGGAGCGCTGACAGGTAGAAACAAGAAGTACTTTCTGACTGTACTCCAGCTGTACTATAGCAGAGGCCTCCTCCAACAGGACTACAGGGTTACACACACCCTGAAACACATGCATAGACACAGAGAGATTTTACACTTTGCACACAATAATGCTACTTTGGTTTAACCTCGACTGTAACTCAATAATCATTAAATTATTAAATGTTAGTTTCTTGACAGTAACTGAAATATTTATACGTAGCAAAAGTCCTTTAAAGAGTTTTATTTAGCTCGCTGAAACTCTCAGTGCCAGGTGTGGTTTAGACTTCAACCTAGTCTAGTGATGCTGAAAACAAAACAATAACAATGCTGATCACTACAGTTTATAACATGCCACTTGGTCCTTCTCTAAACGCGCTTTCGGTTTTCAATTCAGTGGCAACTAGGGGTGTAAGAAAATACAGAAAATATCAAATGATATCTTGATCTTATAAACTGTGACACTGTATTGATTCTAAAAAACAAAGTATTGTTTTTTTATCAATAGATTACAATCAAACATTTGTGGCAGACTGTGGATCATTCTGTGATGTGTTTAAACCCCTGACCAGTACATACAGTGGAGGAAATAAATATTTGATCCCTTGCTGATTTTGTAAATTTGCCCACTGACAAAGATATAAACAGTCTATCATTTTAAGGGTAAGTGTATTTTAACAGTAAGAGTAAAAAGAAAATCCAGAAAATTACATTGTATAATATATATTAATTTAATTGCATTTTGCAGAGAGAAATAAGTATTTGATCCCTCTAGAAAACATTAAGAGTTCTGGCTCCTACAGACCAGTTAGACGCTCCTAATCAACTCGTTACCTGCATTAAAGACAGCTGTCTTAAAATGTCACCTGTATAAAAGACACCTGTCCACAGACTCAATTAATCAGTCAGACTCTAACCTCTCCAACATGGGCAAGACCAAAGAGCTTTCTAAGGATGTCAGGGACGAGATCATAGACCTGCACAAGGCTGGAATGGGCTACAAAACCTTAAGTAAGATGCTGGGTGAGAAGGAGACAACTGTTAGTTCCATTGTAAGAAAATGGAAGAAATACAAAATGACTGTCAATTGACCTCGATCTGGGGCACCATGCAAAATCTCACCTCGTGGGGTATCCTTGATCAAGAGAAAGGTGAGAAATCAGCCCAAAACAACACGGGGGAAATGTTTATGATCTATCAACGGTTTTCTTGTCACCAAGAAAACCATTGATAACACATTACGCCGTAATGGATTAAAATCCTGCAGTGCCTGCAAGGTCCCCCTGCTCAAGAAGGCACATGTGCAGACCCGTCTGAAGTTTGCCAATGAACACCTGGATGATTCTGAGAGTGACTGGGAGAACGTGCTGTGGTCAGATCAGACCAAATTGAGCTCTTTGGCAATAACTCAACTCGCCTTGTTTGGAGGAAGAGAAATGCTGACAATGACCCAAAGAACAGAGACATTATGTTTTGGGGGTGTTTCTCTGCTAAGGGCACAGGACAACTTCACCACATCAATGGGAGAATGGATGGAGCCATGTACCGTAAAATCCTGAGTGACAACCTCCTTCCCTCCGCCAGGATATTAAAAATGGGTTGTGGCTTGCTCTTACAGCACGACAATGACCCAAAACATACAGCCAAGGCAACAAAGGAGTGGCTCAAAACAAAGCACATTAAGGTCACGGAGTGGCCTAGCCAGTCTCCAGACCTTAATCCCATAGAACACTTATAGAGGAAGGTGAAGGTCCGAATTGCCAAGCAACAGCCTGAAAATCTTTATGATTTAGAGCTAATCTGCAAAGAGGAGTGGACCAAAATTCCTCCTGACGTGCGCAAACCGCATCATCAACTACAAGAAACGTCTGACTGCTGTCCTTGCCAACAAGGGTTTTGCCACCAAGTATTAAGTCTTGTTTTCTAGAGGGATCAAATACTGATTTCTCTCTGCAAAATGCAATTAAATTTATTTATTTTATACAATGTAATTTTCTGGATTTTCTTTTTGATATTCTAACTCTCACTGTTAAAATAAACCTACCCTTAAATGATAGACTGTTCATATCTTTGTCAGTGGGCAAACTTACAAAATCAGCAAAAGGGACCAAATATTTATTTTCTCCACTGTAGTAGCATTCTTAACCATTAGACTCTTACACTCCAACGTGAACAAATACTATATGGGCTCACCACTAACGTTAGCATTAGAAAACCTGTGTATACGCTGTTGTGTTTTTAATATTATAACAATTAAAAACAGAAAATAACCTAACCTATAAAAAAAGACATGAAACAAAAAAAACAAACAAAAAAAAACTTTGATATATCACCTTGATTACAGTATCGCAACATATCACAACCTATCAAATCATAACCCCTGGCCAGGTAGGGGTTCCCTCTTTGTAAATATTTTGGGGAGCTTCAGTCTTACATTTGGTGAGACCAAGGTCAGGGTGCATAGCATCAGCAGAACAAGCTGTATATGGGGCCTGTACTCTGGCATGGTACAGTATATCTCGTTCTTTGTTTGTTCTTGAAGACCATTGCTGGTTTCAGAGAACACTGTTCTAAGAGGTCTAAACCAGGTTGAAGGCATATGATCAGATGATGACAGGCTGTGAATTCCTGGTTGTCCCCAACAAATTTACCATCTTTTACTTACAAGTGTTAACACGTGTGTATAAATGTTACCATGTACAGTGGGGGAAATAAGAGTTTGATACACTGCCCATTTTGCAAGTATTCCCACCTACAAAGAATAGGTACATGTCAAATGTGAGAGACAGAATCTTACAGTTGCAATTAATACAGGTAATAAGTGCAGAATAGAAGAGCTTCTTAAAGAAAAACTATCAGGTCTGTGAGAGACAGAATTCTTGCTGGTTGGTAGGTGATCAAATACTTATTTCATGCAATAAAATTCAAATTAATTATTAAAAATTCATTTATTCATTTTTAGTTTCTGTCTCTCACAGTTGAAGTGTACCTACGATAAAAATGACAGACCTCTCCATTCTTTGTAGGAGGAAAAACTTGCTAATTCGGCAGTGTATCAAGCACTTTTCCCCACTGTATGTAAAAATACTCTGCTTTAGCAAACGAAGGTCCAGAATAGAAAGTTTCACCTGGTCCAGGTCCACAGCAGAATACACCACTTTTCCTTTGTCATCACCAGAGAAGAGCTTCATGCCGTTTGCGCTCCATGCCAAAGCTGTCACTGTACTCTTGTGCAGGCCAACAACATCGAACCGTCTCAGCTGCAAACAAACATGTTAAGGTGTGAATTCTTTATAAAAAGAATTCTCTTCTGAATCTACAGGGAAAATTTATTTCATCTTAACTGCCCCCATGCAAACTATGCAATTCTATATGTATGCAAAGAAATTGCTCAAATAGTACAGAGAACTATGCCAAAAGAATATTTTGTTTTGGAATGGTATGCTTAAAATAAAGGCCATATTATTAGTATAGTACAAATACTCATTGGTTCCCACTGGACCCATTATTTTTAAACTGCAACACATATCCAAGTACTGCCATACTTCAAGACTTACAAGCACTGCAGAACATCATAATTGCAGTGCTAACAAAATGCAAAACAACCACTACTTAAAATATAAACAGTAACTTATTCAAAATTCTACTCAAATATTTGTACCTGTTTATTCCTGCCTGGCAGCTGCGACACCAACTGAAAGAGAGCGACTCTACCAGATGCCGTACCCACCGCTACCAGATCGTCAAAGCAGCTCAGCAGCTTTACTACAGTAATGGCCTCACATTTTCCCTATTAAGAGATGATTTAAAACATGTTAGAAAACACTGCTGAATAGCCTACAACCTGGTCAAGTGAATTCAAATACTGGCCATACCTCCAAGTTGTATTTGTTCATCTGGCTCACTCGCCTGCAGTAAAGATAGAGCATTCCAATACTGCTTCCCACGGCTATGTAGTCATTGTTGCTGTCCAGCGCTGTAAGATAAACTAAAACCGAACGGAAGCCTTTTTGGACTTTTGCAGGGATGGCATTGAGAAGGTAGTAGAGGGGACAGAACTCCCTCAGGGGCACAGCAGGTGGCTGGCTTGCCATGTCTGAGCAATGGGCTAAGGAGCCTGATGTGTACTGTAAATGACAGGAAAGAGCAATTATGACATGCATTTTACATGTGCCAAGTAAGTTCGAGATAGTTTGCATACATTTCAGATGATGCTTTCTCTTGATGCTAATGTTACATATGTAACAGTGGAGAGTAAAGATATGATCATCTCAGTAAAATATATCTCCATTATTGACACCTCACTCTACACACACTACATAGATGTTCTGTATGACCTGGTTCATTCATCACACTATCCATCCACTCAATACCTGATGATAAGGACAAAGACAATAACTGCTTCCCTGTTTGTTGCAAATTTACAAATGATTGTCTTCTGCATTTATGAGTCAAAATGTATTACCAAGTTTATGAAAACAATTCACAATAAAAAGAAAATCAACACAACTGCTTAACACAAATTAAAGTGCTTTCATTTTTTTTGGCTATTGACCAACCTGTCAGAAAAGGACAGGCCTGCTGGATGCTGGTAGGCTGTAACATGATTATATGGGCAGTTCTACCTCATGGATACATGCTGATTAAAAGCTAAATAGCATAAAGCCTTTTTGATAGCTGACAAAAAAACAAAACAAAACAATAAACGTAGTACTGCAGTGCTGTTCTCTGTGGTGTGCCTGCTCTGTCTTTGAACAGACCACAGTCTTGCTGCAGAGTTTTGACTCTGGGTTGCTATAATTGTAATTTGATGATCTAGTTGTTTACACATTCATAACTTATATATTTAAACTCATATTGTATCTGTTGCAGTGGTTTATTCCCATTCTCACACTGTCCATATGTAAATATCTTAACTGTCTATACTGTATAGTGCTACTCTTTTTATAGTTTCTTCTTGCAGAGTGTCACACTAAATTTAATTGTATGCAAGTACAATGACAATACAAGGATTATGTTGTATTCTATTTATCTTTGGTTGCGGTTTATTTTGTTGTACAATTTATTGTTAATAAAGTCCCAGTAGAATAAGGGACAGTCTAGTCGCAGGTGTTCTGAGAGGCTGAAAACTCATTACAAGTCATTTCTTCGGGTAGTGGGGCGAACACACCCCCTCAAACTTAACACACTATTTTATCATCGATTTAATCAATGTTGTCTCCTGAACCTCAATCTAAAACACCCGAGAACTGTTTCAAACGACGAATTATATTCGCAGCTAGTCAGAGAAGATAACGGTAGCGTAAATCCATGACGCAAATGACAGTCAGCTAATGCTAAGTTAACTTAATAAATTCTAGCGACTGTTTAGTGATTTTACCACGACCATTTGTAGGCCAGCAGCCCCATACCCTGGTCTAATATGAGATTAACCCAAATGTGTTAGTCATCAAATAAACAGGCTTTTCTTTCACAGTGAGCTAAGTTCTTTAGCAGCAGCAGGCTAGACTGTCAGATGCGAGCAAACTACAGGCCAAGCAAAGAGCCTCTGTAACTTACCACATCCAACTTTCAGTGAAGCGGACTGGTTATCCTATTACGGTGCAAAAAATAACAATGTCGGCATTAAATTCTCCGTTTGACCACAATGTTTTGACATATGACATGAACAAATCATAGACATGTCTGCTCTTGTTGACGTTCTCCGAGTACTTCTTCCCTGTAACGCCTGAGAGAGAACTTCGACATCAGCGCCACCCACCGCGCAGGAGCCGCACCGCGCCTCACTGATAGCAACTCACCAACTGTAAGATGTTTTAAAGGCGACAAAGTGGTGACTGTTTTAGCAGTTTAAGTTCATCTCTTATGTCTGCACAAAAGGTTTGAGTTTGGTTTATTAAAAGCCCGTTTATTAAACTCCAGTTATTATGGTCTAGAATGAAGCGGGCTGTTTTGCCTTTGGTGTCGCTCAGTGGTTAACACCGCTACCCACCAGAGAGCTACCACCCAGTGTGAGAGACGGGGGTCCGAAACCCAGTCTGGGTAGCCAATGCTGAGCTACACCAATAAGAGTCCTTGGGCAGGACTCCTAACACTGCACTAGCCTACCTGTAAAACGAATAGTCTTGTGAGTCGCTCTGGATGAGAGCGTCAGCGATGAATATTTTGATGAGCTCTGCTCTAATTGGCTGGTTTAAAATCAAACGTGTCAAAACAGACACAGACAGGGAAATAAAACGGACCTCGACATTACCACCAAGTAAATTAAAGTGGCTACTCACTATGAATCTTCCAGTTAAAGAAAGCCTGACTTTAACCAGCAAACAGTTTCTAAAATCATACAGCATGTCTGACACTACAGGTTGATGTTGGGCTCGTGACGCTATTTAATGTGGAACTGCGGATGTCCTTCCGTCTCTTCACCGATGTATTGTGAGTCAAATGTACAGTGCAAACTATTTTCTATGTTATCTTGTCACGGATCTTGCTAAAAATGTCATCGTTAAAATTCCCTTCTTTTCGCCAGCTTGTTTTGCGAAATGGTGCCAGTCACAAAAAAAAAACATTAAAAACACTCCGCTGCTAAAAGACCTGTTTGCCTGATCTTTTTTCTTCATTGTGTTTGCTTATTTATCAAGACAGTCTTGCGTCTGTGAGTTTACATCTGCCAGGCAATCACAGTTCTGTAAGACTACTACTGAAGTGTCATTGCATCGTCCAGCATGATCTGATCTGATTCAAGTCCAACTCTCGTGCCACATGCAGAAGTTCTCGGACGATACTGCTATTGTGGCCTGTGTAAGGGGAGGGCAGGAGGCGGAGTACAGAAACCTGGTGGAGGACTTTGTGGCATGGTGCCATATGAACAACCTGCTACTGAACACTTCCAAGACTTAAGAGATGGTGGTGGACTGTCGCAGGGTGAGGCCACTCATACAGCCGGTCTTTATTGAGGGGGGGTGGAAGTAGACATGGTTAAGACCTACAGGTGAGTGGCGGAGAGGAGGACACTGCACAAACTGCTGTCTGTTATGGATGATGATGGGCACCCACATCATGGACAAAAGGAGCAAGTTCAGTGGCAGGCTGCTGTCACAGAGCTGCTCCACGGACAGACTCAGGAGATCCTTTGTCCCGAGAGCCATCAGGCTCTTCAACTCTTTCCAGCAGGGCCGGAAGAGAGACGAGGACTGCTGAGGACTAAATTCTCTTTTCAATCATAGGCTTATTTATGCACTATTACACTTTACTGTATATACTGTACATCCTAACTCCTGGGCACTCTCAGACACTTTACTGTATATACTGTATATCTGAACTCCTGGGCACTCTCAGACACTTTACTGTATATACTGTATATCTGAACTCCTGGGCACTCTCAGACACTTTACTGTATATACTGTATATCTGAACTCCTGGGCACTCTCAGACACTTTACTGTATATACTGTATATCTGAACTCCTGGGCACTCTCAGACACTTTACTGTATATACTGTATATCTGAACTCCTATGCACTCTCAGACACTTTACTGTATATACTGTATATCTGAACTCCTGGGCACTCCACTCCACTTATATACCAATATATGCACATTTTTATTATGTTAATTCAGTCATTTATCTGCTGATAACTGCGCCCCTTGCACAATCATGCACATTTATTTATTACTATTGCACTGTCTTTTCTACAGTATACAGGTATATCTGTATTTTCTTGTATATATTTCTTGCCTCCTTGTGAAGTAAGATCTTTTATATTTAGATATTTACCCATAGTGACCTGTACTATGTATAGTTTATAGTTAACAGTTAATAATACTGCTGCCGGTACCGACCCATTTAGGTTCTTCATACTGCACAACCCTGTTTTTATTTTTTCTAATTTGTAGTAGTATTTGTATCTGTGATGTTTTCTGTGAAACCGCTACTGGCTGTTAAATTTCCTTCGGGATCAATAAAGTATCCATCTATCTCTATTTATCTATCTCCACATCACAACCTGCTTGTAGGACTAACCCCACTTACAAACATAAAGCAGTTTGCTAGGCATGTGAACATTATTTCTGTCTTTGCTCAGTCTTTAAGTGGTAGCGTATATGTATGTGTAAGAGGAATTCTTATTACAGTAAGCAATCAGTCTGTAATATACTTCTATGGACGGTAGGTGGCGCTATGAAGAAGCACTAGAGGATAATTGCAAATCCATTCGGCGCTGAGTGTGTGAAGAGTTCCTAGGCTGCCTTTGCTAGAATCTGTTTGTCAACAACAGCACGTGGGTTAGTCATATGTAATGACTGTGATTAACAGTCAGTGTGTGGAAATATGATTCCACGTAATTTAAACTCTTGAATTATCATATTCAGCAATATTACAATGCTTGTTATAATAAACACCATATAGTTTCTGATAACTTGTTTCTAACCTGATGTTTAATGCATTTAATAATGCATTATTCAGGAGATCCTGATCCCATGATGAATATTTATATCAAGTATGTTACATTCAAAGTGTTGTATCATTTGTCTTGTTGAGTACACTGGGAGTAAACAATAAATAAACATAAGTGCAGTCCCATCAAACCACAGCACTCATTATATAAAGAGGTGGACTTCCAGTGCTAGTGCTTTAATACAGTATCAGGTGTCGTCCCTGCACTGTGAATATGTTTTGTATCTTTAATGTTGCATTATGTTATGATTATAATTTTATAATGTAAATAAAGTAATTCAGTGTGGATTTATGTGGAATTGTAACAATAAGCAGTAGTTAACGGAGCAATATGTAAACCTTTCAGTTTAAAAGATTCCAAAATGAACTAAAATTATCAACAGATAAACAGATAAAAAGATCTGTGTATTGTATTGCAGACATATCTACAGAAGTTACTAACAAGCTAGCCCACGTCCATCCTGCCTTCTAAAGGTGCTGTTCCCGGTTAGATTGTTTAAGAACAGGTAGCCAATAAGAAGAACAGTAAACGCAACAAAAGCTGAAGCTCTTGTCAGGTCACTGTTATAGAGACCAGCAAGAATGTATAAAGGCACAAATCCATGTTCTGTACCCAACAAAAGCAGTAATATAAATAGAAGCAAAATAAGATGGTGCTGCTTTCCACTGCTGAACTTGAACTGAAGGATGAGGAAGAGGGGTTATGCTTTTTCTGGTAATACAGTATCTCAAAAAAAATGACACATATTTGTAAATATTTTATTATATCTTTTCATGGGACAACACTGAAGCTATGACACTTTGATACAATATAAAGTAGCCAGTGTACAGCTTAAAAGTGTACAGCTTGTGTAACAGTATAAATAACTTGACACACAGCCATGTGTGTCAAGTTATTTGCCCAAAGTGTCAATATTTTGTGCGGCCACCATTATTTCCCAGAAATGCTTTTGAGAATGCCCCACAGATGCTCAACAGGGTTTAGGCCTGGAGCCGTGCTTGGCCAGTCCAGCTCGTGTGTTTGGGGTCATTTTGTTGGAATATTGCCCATGTGGCCCAGTTTCCAAAGGGAATGGATCATGCTCTGTTTCAGTATGTCACAGTACATGTAGGCATTCATGGTTCCTTCAATGAACTGTAGCTCCCCACAGCCAGCAGCACTCATGACGTCCTAAACCATGACACTCCTACCACCATGCTTGACTGTAGGCAAGACACACTTGTCTTTGTACTCTTCACCTGGTTGCTGCCACACACGGTTGACACCATCTGAACCAAACAAGTTTATCTTGGTCTCATCAGTCCACAGGACATGCTTCCATAATCCATGTCCTTAGTCTTCGGCAATCTGTTTGCGTGCTTTCTTGTATATCGCCTTCCTTCTGGGACGAAAGCCATGCAGACCAATTTGATACAGTATACGACGTGTGGTCTGAGCACTGACAGGTTGACCTCCCATTCCTTTAACCTCTGCAGCAATGGTGGCAGCACTCCTATGTTTACTTTCAAAAGGCAACCTCTGGATTTGACGCTGAGCTTGTGCACTCAACTTCTTTGGTGGACCGTGGCGAGGCCTGTTCTGAGTGGAACCTGTCCTGTTGAACCCCTATATGGTCTTGGCCACCGTGCTGCAGCTTAGTTTCAAGGTATTGGTCCTTCTTATAGCCTTCTTATATTCTTTTTTTCAGATCTCCAGAGAGTTCTTTGTCATGAGGTGCCATGTTCAACATCCAGTGACCAGTAAGAGAGAGTCTGAGAGCGATAACACAAAATTTAACGCACCTGCTTCCCATTCACTCCTAAGACCTTGTGACACTAACAAATCACATGACAGGGAAAATGGCTAATTGGGTGTACTCACTTTCGTCGTCAGCGGTTTAGATATTAATTGCTGTGTGTTGGCAATGTGAGGGCACAGCAAATTTCCACAGTTATACCAGCTGTACACTGACTACTTTACACTGTATCAAAGTGTCATATATTAAGTGTTGTCCCATGAAAACATATGATAAAATATTTACAAAGTGTGAGGAGAGTACTTACTTTTGTGAGATACTGTATGTAGCCCCTTTGTTGGAGTTATGATTTTGCTTTAGTTTTGCGCATCATCTTACAAATTGTTCCCTTGTACAGAAATGTACTGACTTTGATTTCTTTACAGTAATAGTGATGGAGGTCAGGGGTCACAATGTTGACAACACGAGAAGTAGTATCATGTTATTCTATGTAGTATTTTATTTACTATCCAAAATATCATGTAAAGACTTTTATATGTAATGTTGATTGTGAAAATAGTTATAAGGTTTGGTGTTGATGCTTTTTTTTCTCTAAAATACCACTCCACCAAAGATGGATTAAAAAATCCCATATCCCAAAATATTCAGCATATTTATTGTAGGTTTGTAATAGCTTTTTTTGAGACAGCTTATAAAGGCATTAAACGCATTAGATGTCGGGTTTCTATAACCACCACTGTGAGGAATTTTGATCAACTGTCTCTAAGAATAAGTGTCTCTAGAATGGAGCATTCTACGTCGAACCACTCTGATTAAGGTTCACATCCTAATGATTTAATCTTGCCGGATTTAGGAGGTCCCTTTCATTGTTTCTTACTGATTCATAAATTACAAATAAATACAAAGAAAGGAAGCCAAATATACACTAGTACAAGTCAAGAAACACATTACTCATAAATTTACTTCAGTGGTGCCCTCTAGCACCATCACGCTCTTTAGGCAAACAGCTAATCCCCCCAGTGCTGGTGCTTTCAATGTCCTGAACAAACCCTTATTATTGACTATGTAATACAACATAATCATCTACCAACACCATAAAACATGGTCAAACCGGTGGTCAGCAAATACATCACAATCTCTATAAAGTACCGAATGACTGATGGATTTAGAAGCTGTGATATGGTGAAATCCATGCTGCGATGTGGCATGTAAACACATTAAGGTTTGATTAGATGAGTGGCATCGCAGAGAAACATAACATTTAGGAGGGCTTCATGGGAAGAGTGGTCCTGCATTCTAACCTGTATTGATCATGCTTTTTTATTGACAAAGAGCAATTGCAAGTAAACCAAGTCTGATTGATCCAGGGAGTAGGAAGGTGATGTCACTGCTTGTTATTAATGGGTTGTCAGTTATATGTCTATTAACACATTTGACAGTGAGTAATGGTCCATAAAGCCTTATTTAAGCCCATTTGATAAAATGTGTTAAATTGCTACGGCAAAAAGATGCCCCTTCTTTCCACAGAGTGAAAGAAGTGAGCTGTTTAATGTAGGACCAGAAAATGCATCCATACTGCAATTTATGTTGATGGCAAAAAAATCAGCATATTGTCAAAATCTCAGTCTAAACTTTAAATAAAAGCTAATGGTAAACCTGCTACTTCCTTACATGGAAAAAAATTAATAATAGATTGACTAATAAAGTTGTGCCAAGTGTTCCCACATCAATCTGATGAGTAGCTTGATATTTGATAAGTAATATGTACTTGAATTAATTCATATAAATCAGTGGTAAGACATAAATCAAACTGACTGCATGCCTTTCACCCAATGAGAGCTGGGATAGGCTCCAATAAGCGAGTTAAGCAGTATGCAAATAAATCACGTCAGGAGCCTAGCACTCCAGGAGCCTCCTCAAACACTTGTGAAGTTAATCTGGCATCTACCTTAACTTCATTAATAAATAAATCTGGCTCAGTTTAACTAACTAACATACATTTGTTAACTATGCCATAAGATAATTTTAATGGTATTTTTTATAAGAGATTTAAAGGTATAAAAGTGCCAACATCCTCAGAAATGTTTTCTGCACATAATCCAACATTTTTGTTGCTGTTGCTTCACTGGTGTTGTGTTTAGCAGTCTAAGAATTAACAACAAAGTGACTGCATCTTTAAAAAGTAAAAAGTCAATTAGACACAGCTCTGCTGGTCTTTTCATGTGGGAAACAAACAAATAAACAAAAATTGAGATACCAGGGTTTGTCCAGACAGCAAAAGTATGTATGCTTGAACTTATTTGATTATATTCTGTTTAATGTAATGAAAACATGTGACATGATTAAATGAAATTCATAAGAGGGTGTTCATGAGAGGTCACAGCTGATCTGGTATCTCGGGCGTTCTGTCTAGTGACACAATACAGCACACAGGTCTGGTAGAGCTTAATAGGACCTAAAATACAGACAAGCTGCAAATCTGAAATACTTCATTGTGTGAGTGTGGGGTGGCACCTAAGCCGCATTTTCTCATGGCTAATCTAGTCATCCCTGTGGTGAATGTGGCACTGTTTTGGGCACACCAGCAAAAACAACAGCTGCTCTCATTTAGTTAGTGAAATTTGCACCAGGCCTCCTACAGTAGTACAGGGGGGCCACTATTTCATACCTCACCACCCTGCCACTCACACACTCCAAATTCCTCTGTACCCCCCATCTCACATTACTCTTAATCCTAGTCCCTGAGCCCTTTCGCCCAGCCTTACAACTTGAGAGTTTGCTGCATCTAAGACTTGTGGGGCATTCTGGTGGTTTCAGAGACCACCATCTGTTTAGAGGTTAACGTAAGGTCATTTGGTACAGAAAAGTCCACATACTTAGATAATATCATTACGGTTTTTAAGATAGTATGGTCTTTTTGGTAACGCTAATACATTAAAACATTAGTTAAACTAATGTTAACTAAACATGTAACAACTGTCACAACAAGTTACATGTTACACGTTTTCTTAACATGTAAACCTGTAGTTATATTTTTACTTCAGCTAAGGTAAGCATTGTAACCACTGTTAAGATATTACTTCATGTAAACAAATTACTTCATGTCTAAGACCACTCCACTCTTCCACTGTTTAACGCTCAGTCAAAATAGCAACAAATTATTTAGCAGTACCAATTATTTATTGTTTAGCATCAGGAAATATCGGAAAGCACAGATTTGAGCAAAAATTAAACAACAGAGACCTCAACAACTAAATGTAACACCAAAGTTTCCATTCCTCCATCCACCCATCCATCCTTTGCTTTCCATTTTTTTGTAAAACTTGCTTTTAGTTTTTCAAAGTAATTTTTAGTTCAGCTTTAGAAACTGTCTGCATTTTTCTGTTTTCTCATAATCAGTTAATCCACAAGCAATAATGTCCAGTTTATCTTTAATTGTTTACCCAGGTATCCTTTCACACTGTTGAGATGTCTTCAGTTCCTTAGCTTGATTTTCTCCTCTTTCTCAAAAGATCACAGCTTTAAGTATTGTTTACCAGAAGGTAACAGGTTTGGTGGTCTACCAGGTCTTGCATGGTTGTTTGGATTTTTTCTGCATATCTTTTTTTTTCATTTTGTTTTCCCTGACCTAGAGTAAATTAATATATATATTAATATCCTTTATCTGAACTCATGAATATCTCCTAAAAAATAACTTCTATTTAATAGCAATTTTCACTAGAAATCAAATAAATGAATTGTGGTTTCTGCCTTTTACACTGCACTGTATTTAAAGTGAATAACAATAGTTTGGTTGTAAACACAAATTCTTTTCTAACCCTTGATTTTAAAACACTAATGAAGGAGGCGTTTACAGTTTACCCGAGGCTTTTTGCAAACACCACTAGCAAAATTCACTCCATTTAATTCTGCAGTGAAAATTCACAAATAATTCAATATGCTCTTAGGGCTTACATGTGCCTGGAATCAAGCCCATGTTCAGAAAAGACCAAAATATCACAGATCTATTGCAAATGCTCTGTCTGGGTAATCATTGACTGGAGTCCCAATAGAGAAAATAAGCAACAGTGTACATTATTGATCTCAACTGGCCCCCATAAATCTCCCCTCCCATTACTTCCCCAGCCAAACCATCACTACACTCACTAGAAATCAAACAGATCTAATAGTCCAGCAAGCAGCCAAAGAAGACATAAATATCAAAGATTATGGACATTAATTAAAAGATGAAACCTCATATCTCTCAGTGAATATCTTCATGTAGGCTGAATGAATGAATGTAAAGGGAATGGTGTGGGCCACAGCTCCCAAACAGTGCATGTTTGTGTTGTTTGAAGCTTGTTTCATACTTTTTCAAACTGTATTTTGTCTTTGAGGTCAAGCATGTGGTTACTTTAACAAGTTTTCCAAAACCCTGAGGGTTATATGACAGCCATCCTGTCTGAATTTTGGTCACTTTTCCTGGCAAAATTAGGGGTTTATTAATTAAACATAACCAACATATTGCGAGGTATTACAAGGTGAGAGAACTCCCTTTGGGCTAGTGGCGACAAGTGGACAAGCTGTTTTTGATAGACAATAATTTCAATTTGAAAGTCAGCAGAACACTGTGACTGACGCTGATTTCCTCCCAAGACATAGCACGCTTTTTTGATATTAAAATGACTCTGATATTGCAGAAAAGCATGCAATAGTCAAAAGTGTGGCACCATGTATATTTCTCTTTGTCTGAATGTTGAAGCGGAATCATTTTCATATAACAAGGAGCCTAATTAATTCATCCCTAAATGAGCCAGTGCATTCCACATTCTCAAAGAGACTATCTCTGGTAAATGAGGGCATGTCATGCTGTAAAAAGTCAAAGAATGGTTTCATTTAAATAGTCATTAAAAAAAGGAAATCAGTTATTCGTCTTAAAACATATTATATTTAACAACTATACATTATTCACTTATGTGGACACATATATAGGTCATTCGCATTTAGAGGGTAAGTGTGTATTTCACTGATTGGAAGCCTCTCAATGACGTTTTAGATTACACTTTACATGGGCCCTGCAACCAGGGGTGAATTTACGAATTCAGAATTCTAGGCAGAAGAGACCAATAAGGCCCCTAGATGTATATGAATGAATTAGTTGGGCTTTGAAGGTTAGTAGCCATTTGCTCTCAAACAGTAAATTAATCTTACCTGTAGTCAATCTGTCTTATAAACCTAAAATGATCTCACCATACTGAAGAAGAAATAGTCCTCAAATGATTTGCCAATGTGGTGAGATAGGGAGTATAAGCAGTGAGATAAGTAAAAAGTAATGAATTTCCATCTTGTTAGCTTAGTTTATGTGCTTTAATTTAGAGACTAAATTAATCATGGGCATATAAACTATATAGATTGAGAAAGGGTTGATTGGGTGTTGTTTATGTGGACGCTTGATTGGCGTTAGAATAATTTAGTGTTTAAATTACTGATAACCTGCTGTTGTGTCTCACAACACAGTATTTCCAGTAGACTTTCAGCATTCGTAAGTCTATTTCACCATGTATAACTCTGTTCTATGTGCCTCAGCTAATCATTTCTGGACTCTGTACAATCTGATGTCAATAAAAATAACTTGCACTTGCATCCAACCTTGTTGCTGCAATCATTACAAGCTCTCTATGCTAAGATTAACATTAGCACTGTACACGGCCTGCTGAGCCTGTGCAGCACTCTGTTCTGACTGAAAAAGCCCCACAAAGTTAGCTTTGGAGGTGCAGTGACTGTAGTGTAGTGTTTATCTGTTGCAAAAATCACACAGAAAAATGTAGATTGTCGCTTAATTGCTTTTAACATGCCTTTTACATACCAGTTTGTCTTTAAACAGTTGTGTCATCATTTATCAACATAGAATAGACCGTTATAAACATGACTGCGGTTGGGACAGCACTGAAATTAATAAATACAGTTGCAAATTATTTTTATTGCCTTTGGCAAGCAGGCAATAAAGCAGGACCCCTACTTGCCACCTAACATCAATATAACCAAGTTATATATACAGGCAGATGTCACATGTTGTCATGAACTGAGTTTCTGTTCAGTAATATAACATGGTCATGTTAAAATTTCCATTACGGACTTAGTGATGTCATAACATTTAATGTCATCACAGCTTATGCAACAAACTACACTCAAGTGCACTCTAGTTGGCTTGGTGAGTGTAAACATTATGACATCAAATGTAATCAGAGTAGTAACAATGCTCATTGTAGTGTCAATGTAAAAGCTTATTTATTTATTTATTTATTTATTTATTTATTTATTAAGGCATGTCAGTCAAATTAAACCTAACATTGGTCTTCGTATAGAAACACTTTAAAGGTAAACAAGCTCTCCCTTGCTGGTTTTACCCAGACCCAGGCATTGTATACATTGCAGAGCTTAAAGGAATTAAAGGGATTATCCATTCACTTGTTGGCTGGTGCAAAGTTAATGTAGTGCTAAGTACAGCATTAAGTAAGTCTAAACCATGCAGTGTTTAACAGATAACTACACTGTTACAATAATTAACACACACATACTCACACACACACACGCACACACACACACATATTTAGAAATATATATATATATATACAAGAAAATAAACCAACAACCCTGATCATCAGCACTGAGAATAATAACTGATCGTCACACTGATTTATTAGTAAGATTCAGAGCACAAAATAATTTTACATTAAATTACACCAGGCTTTTGTAGCTGCAGGGGTTAAAGGTAATTAACGCTGACCCATCAGCATGGTGACTGTTACTATTGTACATGGCTCTTAACAAAGCTCCCATGCTTGAATTTGGGTTCTTTGGGAGTTTGATGGATGCCGTGCAGGGCTGAGGTCACACATAGCTTTAATGTCTACAGTAAAACTGAACGGGCATCTGGCCAGTGATATCTGCGTGCTGATATAAATCAGGACTCAGTCACCTGAGCCCAGGCTGGTGAGCCTTAAACGGCGCACCCTTCATACTCTTGTCTGAGAAGAGGAGGAGGAGGAGGAGGAGGAGGAGGAGGAGGAGGAGAGGCAGAGGAACGAGTAAACATAATTTATGACCCCAAGAGCTTTCAAATGGCCAAAACAAAACAGCGCGCTCGTGTTTCTGCCATCAATCTTTCATGGGTTTTCTTTTACAAGGTCACAGGGTGGCATCCTACACTGGACAGTGGCCTCATCCGTCCATCTGAGAAAACAAATGAACTAATAAACAGGTAAACACAGATAAACAGAGATGGAACAAACACCTCTAACAGTAAGGTAAGTACCTAATGGGCTTCCTTTGGGCCACACTGGTGGCCACTGTATTCTAGATTTGTACGCTGTTGTTGTGCTTCACAACTGAGCTTGAGTGACCAGTGGAAAAAGCCACAGAGTTTGAGGCTTGAGGGCATATGAGTTAAGAGCCTCCTCTCTCGCTCACGTCCACACAGTGACGCCTTCCACCTGATCTAAATGACAGGCCGTGTATAGCCTTTACTGATGGTTATCCAAGGCTGGATGGAGATCTCCATGACAGAGTTTCGAGTTTGAGTGGATTGTGATTGATGAGCGCTGTCCTAGTTGTCCATCCTGTTGCAGGAGTATGTGTGCTCTTATGTGAATAGGATCAGCGTGCCACCAGCATGCGTGAATCACCAAATCATATGCCTGCAAATGATCCAGAATTTATAAACTAATACTCCTTTACCTTGCAGTATTGTTTTTGGTGGGCAGTATGATATTTATACATATTATTTATACATATTATGTATATATATATATATATATTTATTTCAGTACGGTCAGCATGAATTGGAAATCATATATGCTTTTTCTTTTTCAAGCTATAACATATTTCCAAGTGAAAGCATGTATCAGTGGGAGCCTCTGAGCTAATTGGGAGTTTACACTCGAATATTACTTTTCCCAGGACACTGGTGCATGATAATGTAACACAGAAGTTGAGAAATTGTATACTGTGTAGAAGATTTTGGGGAAATAAGAATTTTGTCTTTGGAACTAAATGATATAAATCAACTGGGCTTATTCTAGGTAGAAACTGTCAAAGAAAGGAAAGAGATCCATATTTAATTTCAGGTAAACATTTCTTCACCATGAAACATACAATAGCTACAATCAGTAATTAGCCGTACAACATATCACATATTTTATACAGTAAAAATAGACTTTAAAATAAATTAAATATTATTTTTACCTTGCATTGTAGCTGTCCATTAAGAAAGAGCAATGGCTGTATATAGTACAGTGCAAAAGTCAATGACGCAGAAAAACTGAAAAAAGGAGATACGTGTTTTTACATGGGCCACGATGATATGAGATAATTCACTCGCATAAGAAAGAGAAAAATCGTATATATGTACAGGGATGTCTTCCAGCTGCTGGTGTTCTCACAGCAATGGACAGACCACCCCAGAGTTCAGACCTCAACATCACTGAATGTGTTTATATTGATTTCGATTGTGAGAAGCTGAAGGTGCAACCGACTTCTAAGGCTGAAACTTGATCCAAACTTAAATCAGGTCTGTCTGGAAAGAATGAAAGCTGGACTAAAGGTAAAGCACTGATACACACAGTTATGAAAAAATGATATAATATTCAGCCGCTGACTAATTATCTTGTATTAATGGTTGTTTTGACTGGAAATGAAATAAATGGTGGTCTCTGATTTGTACAGTATTGTATGTGTGGGTGCCTCTGTGACAGAATGTGTGCGTATTGGAGTATGATATGTCTTTGTTATTGTGTATGCAGGTTTCGGGGGCTAAGCAGCGCTCGCTCTTTCCTCAGACGTGCCGTCATTGCAGTCAATGACATCACCCAGTCTGTGGGTATGTGTATGTGAGTATGTGTGTGTGTCTGAAGAAATCTCGCCCGTCTCATCCCGTCAGCTGTCTCGTCCTCTGCAGTCATCCCGGGCAGTGGACTGAAGTGGGTCAGGTAGGAGCGAAGCAGGTGGCCATGGACACTTGAGCAGAGTGTAGAAAGCTGCAGTGCCCGCAGGGGGTCCGTTGTCCAGCACTGCAGTACTAATCCCATCTAAAGCAGCTGGAGGGGGAGCAGGGGGGTGATAGCACCCAGGTGTGAAGAAGCCCACTGCTGCCACTGATTACAGTTCCCTCAGCACCGGCCTGCATGACAATAGAGGTGTGAGGGGGACAGGGGCATTGTGGGTAAGCTGTGAAAACATGAAGACAAAAGCAGAGCAGAGGGAAGAAGAGGATACAGGACAGGGAATGAGAGAGCTGCAGAGTGTGAACGAGGAAGAAGAATGTGCTGAAATAAGCATATAATGACCAGGGCAAATTCAGAGTAATGAGTTTATGGGGCTTTAAACTCCCATGAGCTCTGAAAAAGAGGAAACATATCAGGACCAGGTTTAACCCGTGTAAACTAAACCGTATTACTCACCTGTTAGTGTTTAAAAAGAAAAATTCCAGCCATTTTTTCTGCATAATTAACTCAAAGTTAAACAAAGGTTTATTTAATGTGAATTTCTATGGAACCTCACAGAGTGAGAATTGCTCACAGTGATGGTGATAGTAACCAGACACCTAAAACATTTGACATCACTAAAAGTTCTTTTGCCAAAAGTTTCTTATGTGTGACACCAGACTTTGCTGTGCTTTACAAGGGTTGTGAGATCTTAAACATAAATGCATTTACATATTAGAACATTTATGGAGGAGAGGAACTTGTAATTGTAAGTAGTGACCAAAGCATGATTTACCCTTTAGCCTTAATTTACATAAAGATATGAGTAGGCTTACTGGTTGTTTGATTCTGTACATTTCTTAAAAATGCACATTATACCGAAGGACTTTGTTTGCACCTCAGAGACTGAATTATGCAGTAGCATCTATCCCAAAGGCTTGTTCTTCATAATCTCTAGAAGGTTTAATAACTATAATAGAACTAAAACATATGTTTTCTAGCTATGAGAGTGAGGAGCCATTCTGTAGTTATGAGAGTGAGTTACTGCAGTGTGGAACCAGGGGATCTGGGGGTCCCAAATAAATCTTCAGGACCCCTTGAATGAAAATTCTGGTGGTCCCTGAAAATAAACATACTATGACATTATGCTGTTCAGTAAGCAGCTGGTCTGTCTCAGGGTGACACTGTAGCAAACTGATTCATCTAGATGTTCCTTCATGGAATCACAACAGTCACTACACTCTACAATGTTGGTTTTAATCTTTTTGTTTGTTGACTTTATTTAATAAATATATGTAAGTCAGTAGAACTGAGTCAGTTGTGTGGGTTTAATGAATTTAACTGTGTTGTTAGATTTAATTTATTCATGTTTGTTCAATGTAATCTTATGGAGTAAAATTCAAATATTGGTATTATCTATTTGCATATACTTTAATTTTGTAATCACCACCTTTGTATTCTCTTTTCCCCAGCCTGCTTCTCATTGCTTGTGCTTTATCATTATGTTCTATAGTTAACTGCCTAGCCACATTGATGTTGGCTGTAAGGAAAGGTTATGCACCCTACTGCTGAGTGTAACTTTATGCTCAGTAGCACAGTAGTAACATAACAAAATTACAAAGATCTATCTTCTACTCAACTTTTTCTACTTTTATTTAAGAACACAACCACATTACGTTGAATATAGGTATATATATAAATATATAAAATATATAACATTTAAAAAAACGAACTACGTATAATAAAAAAAATGAGTTATTTTTATTTCAATTCACTTGAATACATTTTACTATATAGAGCATTTTAAAAGCTGGTGCCTTTACACAGTACTTATTTAAATTTCAGGGCTTGTGGGAGTTTAAAACTCCATAAACTCATTACTCTTAATTTGCCCTATTCATATGGAAATGGATTTAATTAACATAACATTGATCACTTAAATCCAACGAAAATAAGTAAATTCAACATTTCATTTTTTTAGAGTGTATGGCTAGGACACCTCTAAGAAACTATACGCTTCAGGATTATATACGTAAATCTGAAAACTTGCCCAATCTTCCAAAAGATTGGTGGGAGGAATAAGTTGTTACTCATTTCTCAAGCTGAAGACAAAACAGAACCATGTAAGATATCAATACATGTGTGGAAGCTAGCATTAGCACTGCTATAGCAAGTGTGTTAGCAGCCAGCCAAAGCTGGAGAGGCAGCTAAGATAGGACTCCATGGGGGTGGTTTGTACACTGATAAGGAGCCTTGCAGTTTAAGGGGTTAAAGGTTAAAGATAGTGGCAGGAGTTAGGAACTAAAGGTTTGTCACAGAATAAAGCCTTTGAAGATATCTCTTATAACGCATTTTGTATTGTCAGCTGGGTTCATCTATGAATATAAACAGCTTGTGACCGTCTTACTGCAGACATAAGTTATGTTAGGATGACCTAACTTAATTACAAATACCATGGCACTAGTATGTAAATTATGTAGTCATAGGAAGAACTACCCATTCGGGGTAAGGGGGAAGCTTTCAGGGGACCTGGCACTAGATGGGGCCCTAGAGGCTTAGCACCAGAAAGCATGGCAGAGCTTTATTCCCTTTAAAGTATAACACTTGTCTTGAAAATGTTAGGGATCGGAGTCAAGGTACATCAGTGTGTGAACCTAGGGCTCGACTAGGGAGTACCGGTGTACTTCTGCTTTATGTTAACACAACCAAAAATGAACACTGATAACTCCATCAGCTCCACAGGTTTAGTTTGTTAACCTGGCTAGTGATGTCTGTTGGAAGGCTGAAGTTTGCAGCTTGGAACACTTGTCTCTAGCATGTCATTTCATCTGTGTCATCTGTAAAATGTCTTTACCATCAGGTAGAAGAGTAGCTGCTCTGAACATATGGTTAAAAGGAAATTAAAAGTTCTTGATGTCATATGTTTAAGTTAGATGTTTAGAACAATGTATTGTTTAAAGGCCTTCAGTGTTTAGGCTATTAATTTTAATAATCATGTTTTCATGATACGCTTTAAATTATAAGGTAGCCTATCTAATTTAGGGGTGACCAGGTTAGACCATACCATTGTATTGGGTAGAAACCTACCAGAGGAAGAAAGGTGTGAGGTAACATGACAACGGAATTATATCTGGCCGTGTAGCAACCTAAACCTAAACTTACACTATGCACAGGAATCTGATAAAAAGGCTTCATAAGACTCCTTGGCATCTTGACTACAACCCTAATCTAATTATATGGCTTTTTCCTCAGTTAACTCATCATCTAATCATCTTAAATCTTTTTATTTTATTTTGTTTTGACTTGATTTTTTTTATGTATACAATGTATCTGTGCTAACAAAATTGTTCCCACATTGTTTGACATTTGACAGTTATTATTATTATTATTATTATTGTTGTTGTTATTGTTATTATTAAAAATAATACAAATATTTTTTCCACTGCCCCAATGTTTTCACTGCATTAAGTAGACAGACGTGTTGTTTGTTAAGTATACATTTCAACATTTATGTCTTTCGTTCATTAATTTTCAATTGTACCCCATTACTGTTAATCACTACTGGAAAGAACTGCAGGGGGCAAATGAAATACGTTTGATTTATTTTCTCAACTGTGAAGTAAATGTGAAAACAGATTTAAAGCAGACCATAGCATGACATCACAACCCATGCTGGAGCCATACGTTCCCAGTGAATGGGGCATTCTGGTAATGGCTTTAAATTAGTAGCAGGGAAATAACAGCATGGTCAATGAGTCATTCAGTGTGAGGCGTGTCATTCAGATTCAGACCTTTTTTGGGGGAGGTGTGCTCATTTGGACTCCCAAAGCATAAGATCTAGTCAGCAATGGGGCAATGTCAAGCAAGATTAATTCTGTATTCTCTGACCTCACTGTACCACACAAAGAGCAGGTTACAGCCAGAGAAACTCTGATTTTCAAAAGGTTTTCAGGATAACAAATTGAATTGTCATTTAAAGTTGTCATATTATTTGTATTTGTATTTGAATTGTATGCAATTCAAACATATACAGTAAAGAATGAAATATCGTAATCTAGAAGCTAGAAATGCTTTATTTAATATTTTTGGAGGGAAAATCAGGATGCAATTAAATCATAAATAATATACTGGTATTGTATATTTATAATTATGCCTTGCTTGAAATGTTTGTATATAGGATAGGTAAGAAGCTGCCAATATTAATGACAATCCCAAGAACCAATAATTAGTTGTTTGTCTTGTTATTGATTACACTGCATTAATACATTGGTGGATGATAAAAGATAATACTAAACCATGAAATAATATCCTGTAATTATTTTTAATAGTGTTGCTAAAAGATTGCTCATCATTCTTTAAACATGAGGCTTCATTTTTAATGTTTTACAGCTTTGTCAGTCATCATGGAGTGAGCTACAGCTGTGTTTATAATTTAGGATATATTTCTTCTATTTTCACAGCTTTGATCCCAAACTGCCCTATAAAGAAGATACCTAGTAAAAGATGTTTGTTAATTACAGTGCTGAGAACCAGGTCACATGTCTTCTCTTTGCTGTTTGAATCCCATGAACTCTTTCATTTTGTTTATTCAGAGCTTACGATGACACTTGTGATGCATCAGATGACCAAAGACAAGCGGGATGTTTTAGAAGTTCAAAAGCAAAGCGCCTGAAAACTGGGTGGGGGACTTCACAGCAGTGGCCAGCGAAAAGGTTGGGGGTGAGTGGTGGGGGGGTTGGGTGTGGGAGGCCTCATCTGTGTTGGGGGGGAGATGTGGTTCACGGCATTCCAGGAAAATGATGTCATTATTGTCTGCCTGGGTCCAGCTGCAGGTGGCCAGGAGCTCTTTAGAAGCCCAGTGTCAGCATGTTAGCATTAGCGTCTGAATGGAGCAGATTAAGAGAGAGGGCTAGAGGTGAGAGACACCCTGCCGAGAGGAGCTTTTTTTAGGAGGCTATTCAGTGTGTTCACACAGGCCTAATGCACAGGTGTCGAATTCGGATCCCATGAGAGTACTGTTGGAGTTCATTCATATTCAGCCACCTTCTCTGACTCGTTTTGGCTCGGCAGAAAAGGTCGGGGCGTGTTTACTTTCAGCATTACACGCTTTGTTATTTCTGTCTTTGTGCTCAGGTGTAACATAATATAGAAACAATACGGCAACTATGAACTGTGCTAATTACGCTGAATGTAGCACGTCCACACAATGCTGCGATCTCTTCCAGATGCTCATTTATATCATTTGGGATCTTTGGTTCCCTAAAGGACCTGTCAGGGGATGTTTTTTAGTGAAGCATTTCTGTGAAAGAGAGAATCTTTTAAAGATATTCATAAAATTTATGCAAATGTTTAAAATTAAAAAAAGAAACCATCCCAAGGTGTGGCCTTTGCGAAAATATATGAAACATTTGATATTTTATCTTAGATTTTATTAAGTATGTTCCAAACAGCCATAAAAAGCTTTTCTACAAGCAGATACAGCAGTGGTTATACATCGGACATTAAATGAATTTTGGTTTAAACTAGGGTTAATGTCAAAACCCAATTTTGGGTTTGTCAGCCATCGCTGGATATATGATGAAACTGCAAATCACATTGACATAAACATCTAATGTTGGCTTGATGTCAACCTTTAATGTTGGTTGTACATAAAATTTTGGCTAAAAATGAAAATCAGGTTGATGTCAAAACCTGAAGTTGGCTTGACATCGACCTACAAAGTTAGACAGGTGCAACATCTGTCCAAAGCTGTATGCAGACATCAAGCCAACATTGGGATCTGACATCAACCCAATGTTCATTATCAGCAAAAATCAACATTTGACCGTCACTGAAGTCCAACATCTTTCTGATGTGGAACTGCCCTCTGATGCCTGCCGGGGTGTCTGGGAAGAATGTTTATGTTGAGAAAGAACCTACTTTTCCTTGTATGCAAAAGTTTTGGGGCACTTGGTCAAATTAGGTCATATTAATTTGAAAATAGAAAAGAACATACAATGTGGCTTGTGTAAAAAGGAATGGCATATTATATACGACTTTAGATTTAGTTTTATATGTTCCAGATATGCTTTAAGACATTCAAATATGATTAATATAATCAAATATACATATTTGAATCAATTCGTTTTTTAATTTAGAATAACAAACACAAATAAACAGATAGATTATATAGTAAATAAATATTTAAATTATATCCTTAATTAATTCAGTAAATCATTACTATTGTAGTTTATTATATGCAAAAAAATACCCAAAAATTAATAATACCCATTAAATTGATTGAACTTTCACCATCAATCAATTACGCACCATTTGATCAGTGACAAAATATAATATATAAATTGTATATTATATCAATACAATTAAATGTATCCTATTAATCTTTCTATGTACCCTGATTATTTCATAAAGTTCCTGCATTTATATTTGGACATTTTTATATTTGGTTTAACCCCCCACCTGCAGCAACAGCAGCAGCAGCGATGACAACAAGATTGTTTTGTTAGTAAGCCACTCTCTATTGGTGCTGACATGAACACTTGTCAAACTCCTTTCATGTTGTGTTGTCGACACCACTCATTAAGCCTCAGCCCTTCTACTGCTCTCATGCACTCACACACACACTCATACACGCATGATTAGTTTACACAAGGAAAGGCACAACGAGTTCAAAGAGAAATTCTCCGAGACAGAGAGAGAAATGTGTGTGTGTTTGATTTACAGGACTTCCGCTGATGTAGAGCACACCAGCCAAGAAACATTTACTTGAAAGTAATAACTGTTTTTTTTGTGTGTGTGTCTGAACTGAAGCTTCACGGTCGCTCAGATCGCATTTGTCTGTTCTTCAATCAATACTCCTGCTTTCATCTGCCTCCTTGGGATGCCCCCCCCCCTCCACACACTCACACACACTTATTAGCGCAGCTGATGAAGGCTGGCGTGTCTTTACAGATTGAGGATGCTGTAGCCAGAGGCCAAGGTGCACAGCCAGAGCTTGATTCAGAAACCATTCTTCTCTTTTCCATGGGAATGTGGAGAGGTTCCCGTGGAGGAATGAAGCAGAATGCTATTAGTTCACCCCGCATGCAGTATTGATAGGAATCCGTATGTTTCTACACATTAATATTGAAACACTCCTGCACCCCTTGGATGCGGTCCAATAGTTCTTTTTAGTAAAGAGGGCGAGAGTGGGCCGTCGAAGCCTCCCTCCCCGAGTGGAACGGACGATTACAAAGCAGAGAACAAAAGCCAAGCCAGTTCAGACATGGAAGCATCAGACGGAACTGTGGCATCCAGCAGAGAGGAGGTGCTATTGATTGGGATCGGGACAGAAGCTGGAGTGTAGGACTGCTGGATGTGTGCACCTTTCATCTTATGAACTTTCTCACCTACAGCATGGCTGGATACACGCTGAGTGCCTGGGCGGTTTTGGGATGAGGTGGACGAGAGCCCCAGGCTGTCTTCAAGACCCGGAGAGGTGTGAGACAATACCAGGTCCAGTCAGAGCTAAATCATAATAAGGCAAAAATGTTGGGGGCACAGTTAGCGCATCCCAAAAAAAGAGGGTAAGGCTGGCATTAGCTATGGTAGCCTGCATTCTTTCAAATATAGGTGACATGAAAGGTTCTTTTGAGAAAATGAGTCTCTGATAGTAAACGGTGGGAGGAGTGGGGAGGGAGTCAAAGGGGCTGTGTGGAGTATGAATTCGACAGATCACGTCCTCTTATGTACACTCATCATCAACAAAACAGTTGCACAAATAGTTGGAACCAAAAGGAATCGACCGACAGGAACGAAAATAGGTTAGACATCACGATAACATGTTTATGATTTAAGACATGATTCAAGTTTAAGACAGACTTTATTGCTGTACCTGACAGAGGCAGCAGTCATGATTGGGGACATTCAGTGAGCAGTGATGCCCTCCATGAGCCATTTTGTTGGTGCCAGCAACATTGGCAGATGGCTGCATGACGCAGGACTACATGCACGCAGACACCATGTCAATGTTGCCAAACACTGCAATGGTGTCATGCTAGACTAGATTGACTCATAATGGCAACAGGTCATCTTCATTGACAAATCCTGCTTTTGTCTTGATGGAGACAACCAACGAACCCATTTGTGGAAGCACCGTAGTCAGCACCAAGGGGAAAAGCTTGTTGTCACACACCACAAATCCAGAAGGTCTGGTGTCATTAACCACCCCCCGCAAAATCTCCAAGAACTTTGTGAGAATATTTAAAATGGATTATCACAGGACACCATTAGGAACCTCTTCAACTCCATGCCGAGACGTCTGCCATAATGTTTTATTAGCAAACATGGTGACCTGATGCCATACTGAGAGACACTACTTCTGTATGTGTAGCTCAATAAATATTACCCATATCAGTCTAAATGCATCATCATTTATTGTTCCTGGTAACCTTTATCTTCCTTCCCAATAGCACTGCAATCCAACACTTCCTTCTGGGTGCAACTAGTCTTTTGATGATGTGTGTGTATTAAGTTTGTTTGTGTTTTAATGTTATCATTAAGTAATAATTGTCTTTTTAGTATCAGTGAACAATATACAATGCGCTCTTTAGAACGGTCCCAGTCAAAGAAGAACCACTTTTGATTCCTAATGAACCATATTTTTAAAAAGATTGTGGGTGAATGTGAAGCACTTTTTCTAGATTGAAAGAACTTTCACGCAATGTAAATGCTCTATACCAAATTAAAGGCACTCTCAGAAGCTTCACATTATCGAAAGGTTCTTCAACATTAAAAAAGATTCTGTCTACAAAAAACCTCAATTGAAAATTTCACCAATACGAGTGGACTTATTTCAGCATTTGTAGCTGCATGTATGGCTGATCGTATGCCGTGCCTTTATTTAAAGTAAAGTAATTACATTGATGTGCACTCAATTACAGTTTATTGACACTCCCAACCTTAATTAACTTTTAAATGTGACGTGTAATGAATAATTAAGTGATTAACTGAACAGAATAATTGTTTTAAGTTAATCCTATTTATTTAACTCCAGCAAAGATATAATGAATGTGAAATATTGCTTAGGGATAATCAGCAGAACGGTTAGTCTCTCCTCGTTGTCACGGTTAAATCAAATTCTCATTCAAGTGTTTGTATCAGATCAATGCCTCAAGAACAGCCCTGAAATATAATGTGTGATGCTGCAGCAGAGCGAGACTTTCTCTTTCTCCAATACAAAATAAATAAAGGACCTCTTACACTCTGTTAATGAAACAGGTTTTGCGAAGGCCACACTCAAGCGCCGGAGTGCTTTTGATGACGGATTTGTTTTTCATCCATGCGTGTATTGATTGCCCATCTGATAGCGCAGCTCACTTCAAAGGGGTTTTTAACTTCAGCAAGGCTTCTTTAACTGTGTTGCCTCATGACCCAAGAATGTGGTGGTGCTCTCAAATCTTTAATGCCCTGAGCCCCATAACACACACACACACACAAAGGCAAGCACGCTCACACTACCTCTTTCTTCTTATGAACTTTATCACCTTCTATTTCTTTCTCTTTTTTTTTATTTTAACAGTGTATGTGTAAATGCAGGTCCAGGCATGGTCTTATAGGATAATGAGGACAACTTGTACATGAGTTTAACTTAAAAAGGGATTTTACAGAGTTAAAAAAAATGCTTAATTGCATGATTAAGATGTAAACGACCTAATTCAGACTTTGAATGAATGATACCTCCAGTTAAAGTAATTTTGAGTAAAACTAATTGGATCAAATTTTTAGGTTGTACTTTGTGGAGGTAGTACTGGGTTAAATGGTAATGGTTATTGTTGTGTTGAGGATTTTTTTTAAATCACACACTGAAACTATTCTTAACAGGACCCCTTCCCTAAAGCCAGACATACACTGTGCTTTTAGCCTGATTTTAAGTCTGATATGATTGGAGCCGACTGAATTTTCGAGACATTTTTTGGCATTGTTTGATGTGCAGTGGAAACCATGTCCAATGAACTGCCAAAACAAGCTCTGATTTAACAGTCGGATGATCAGATTAATTTCTGATATGTCTTGTCTTACAGTTTGAGCCGCTTTACCAGCAGATGTGTCACAGAAAGGCACACACAAACAATCACAACAACCAGTCCTGCACAGCCGAACTCACATAACCAGAAGCAAAAGAGTGGCTATGCAGTTTTATATCGTCTGTTGGTGGTTTTCAGTTTCAGTGCCGTGTGGTAAAGTTAACAAAGCTGTTTTAACACAGTAGCACGCTTTGTGCTGGTTTCTTCACAACCCCAATGTCCGGTATGGATTTGTGTTCACATGGCTGAATCCCTAAAGGCTGTTTATTAGACATGGTTGTTTATTAGATGCACTGGGGCCTTCAGGAGCCACTAAACCTACGTTGTGTACTATGTAGGGAGCATTTGAGATTCAGCCATTGTTTCTGCTTGGGACTTGGACTCGCAGTATGTTGTTAAACAGCTTTACTGGAAATGGTCTGTAGGCAGAGTTGAGCTATCTCTATGGGCTGCATTTCACGTGCAGTATGAGCACCCATGTCGCATCGTGTGAGCTGGCCTAACACTATAACATTATGAAAAACTAGAGCACATTAGCATCAGCTAGGTCAATGCAGAGTGTCTACATTTCACACTGTGAGCCCCACGGCTCCCATTACAGCTTGCAAGCCCCCCTCAAACAGGCCTAACTTCAACTAGGCTAATAGTGCTATCAGCTATTTGGTGGACAAACGTAATCAGACTCAAAGAACAAGTAAGATTAGTATGTGGTCTGTCTGAGCAATATGTTAGCTGGTACAACAGGCTGCAGTCTTTTTTTTTCATACGCATTAGCTTATAATGTAAAGGATTTGACTGGCCTGTTCATAAAGAATAAAATCTCTGCAATTCCCCTGAATTTTGTCATACAGCTCAAATCAAAACCTCATTGCCTGGACCTTGCGTTAGGCTAGTAAAATGCCTGGTCATTTATGCCTGTACAATTGCCACTCAAAAGGACAAAAATCATTTTGGCTTGAGAGATTTTTTATTTCCTTTTCTTTCTAAATAGCCTCCATCAAAATGCTGTAGATTGCAGTAGCCCTTTATGCTTCAGGATGAAGGAACTTCAATTATTTCAGTGATACACTTTGGCTCCCGGTTACCAAAAACCTGGCACTGGCATATGTTTCCAGGATTAGCTATTATATTACCATGAGATCAACATGAACATGATTACTGTAACTGAAGAAGTGGTCTGATGGTATAATTATTACTTAACAGACTTTATCAAAATGGAAGTGAACCAAAATCATGGTTCACTTTGGCAATCACTTATTGTGTATAGAATCCCCAGTGAAATAAATCAGTTGCGTTCTTTGACCTACAAAACCTGTATAGACTGACTGTTTAGAGTGTTTCATTACGAATATTTGGCTTTTCTCTCTTTGAAAGCCAGCACTAAGGTAAAGATACTGGGCACCAAACACATCTTGGCGTAGTTCTATGGGCATCCGCTAAACGTATATGGTTACAGAACGTTGACATCTGCAACCCCTTTTATTATTTGTCAATTTCTGACCACAAGACTGCTGTTGATACCAGATAATATTTGTGTGGTAGGTGCTCTGACAAAAGTAGTGTGTGGTGATGTTATGACTGTATACATCAGCATCAGTTCTATGTTCTTCCTCCACATCCAGCAATGAGCCATTTAGTTCAGAAACTGAAGGGCTGGGTGGATGACTAACACAAACGAGTACATGGTCAGTAAGTTGAGGCTCTGAAGTTTGGGTCTCTATTGAAGTAAGTTTAATGGTCCATGAAGTCAGCAGCAACACTGCATTCAGTTGTTAGCATCCGCACACATCCTCAACACTGGGGCTCACGAAACCGCCCCCCATTAGGCTGAGATGTGTCTTTACCTCATCAATATCATATAAGCAGAGGGAGCAAATTAAACCCAGCCTAAATGGCATTCTCCTTGAGTTGTTGATGAGCTGTCTGGCTGCGGCTGATTGACAGCACTTTTGTTTTCCATGTATTAGAGAATCTGACTTCACCTCCATGCCCACAGCGGGGCTTCACGTAACCAGGCCTGCAGGCCACTGCACGCCAATAAACCCTCATCTTCAGCAACAGCACTGATCAAGTGTGCTTCATTTTGAACAGCAAAGAGGCCGCCACATTCTCCCCTCGTATAACCCGCTCAACCAGACACTCATCAGCATCGCTCTGATTCTGTGAGGTCAGCGTACTGGACACTATATCAGTAGCCAGTCTGGGGACCTTGGACCCTGTCTCCTGCTTCTCCTCTGCATGAACAGTAAATAATTGATGAAATATACATTAAGAGGCATTCATGGGTTGATATACGATGTTCATGGGCCAGCTAATATTTCACCAAGTCTGGATCAGAAAAAACAGAGACTGAGTGATTGATTTCTCTCTCTCTCTCTCTCTCTCTCTCTCTCTCTCTCTCTCACTCTCTCTCTCGATCTCTCTCATTCTGTTTCGCTCTCTACATCTCATGCTCGCTTTTTTGCTTTAACTCTGCCTCGTTCATTCTCTCTCTCTCTCTTTCTCGCTCTTTTTCACCATGTCTCTCTTTCTATATCTGTCCAAGTGTCTTTTACTCTCTCTACCCCATTTTGTCTCTAGGTCTCACCCTGTTGCTCTTATTCTCTGTCTGTCTTTTTTCATCTTTGCATCTGTATATGTCTCTCCCTCCGTTTCTGACTCACTCTGTCTTTTATCTCTCTTTCTCTCTCTCCTGCATCTATGACTTTCTTCTGTCTCTGTCTCTGTCTCTGTCTCTGTCTCTCTCTCTCTCTCTCTCTCTCTCTCTCTCTCTCTCATCGATGGTGGTTTTATGATGAATAATTGAGTGTTATACCTCGCGACACCTCTCTCATATTCATTACCGTAACTTAACCATGTCCTCGCATTTTATTTCTGCCGCATGATAATATGACCATTATTTGAAACAGGCCGAAATGAATAAGTGACGAGGAACAGATCATTTGGACAGATAGAGCAGCATTGTGTTGCTGTGTGACGGGCTCTCGGGTTCTAAATGGTCCTGGGAAAAGTCTATGCTATGGTGTGTGTGTGTGTGTTCACATGTGTGAAGTGTACAACACCAATAATTAAGTGAAAGAATTTTAAACTTTTTTTATTCA
>JAMWET010000858.1:800000-1001329 GCA_024036415.1 Prochilodus magdalenae
AGAGCCAACTCTAGCCTTTTGGCGGTTAAGGAGGATTTTTGGGGAATCCAGTATACCTAGCATAGCTAACAGCAATGACCAACAATTGCCATCACAGTCTAAATTATAGAAATATATAAGAGGCTAATTACTGTTTATTACTGAAGATGGGATTCTCTTTGTGGATCTAAGTACTGGTTTAAGATTTATGATCCAGGGCTCGTTTTAAACATGCAGTATTTCTTGTTTAATCAGCTAACTTTAAGATTAGTTGGATCTAGCAGCCTGAGTATCGAAACCTGGATTAATCCCAGCCCAAGTATCTAAACTGGATAAATCCCAGCCTTATATTTAAACCTGCATTAATGCCAGCCTGATTATCTAAACCTGGGTTAATGCCAGCCTGAGTATCTAAATCTGAATTGATCCCAACCTGAGTATCTAAACCTGGATTAATCATAGCCTGAGTATCTAAACCCGGATTAATCACAGCCTGAGTATCTAAACCTGTATTAATGACAACCTTAGTATTTGAACCCGGATGAAACACACTCTGAGCATCTAAACCCAGATTATTTACAATCTGTGTATCTAAACCTGTATTAATTCCAGTCTAAGGAATATAAACCTTTATTAATTTTTAGATTTTGCCAGAACTCGCAATATGCATGAAAGCACTGACTGTGGGACAGATGTTTTACGCCTGTAATTTTTTCATATTCATCCATTTATGCTGTGCGTATAGCTTTTGTGTATATGTTTTCAATTGATGGTAATAATGATTAAGCTGCCCTCATAGTCCATCTCCCTTGCAGGTAGTTCTAGGCTGGAAGTATGGAGATGCCACTGATGAGAAAGCCAAGACGCACCCCATGCTGAGATCATACAAATCACTTACAGAGAAGGTAAAGAACAACAGAAGATGGTCACGTAGCTCACTGCATTGTTTGTTCCTACTGATTTGTGTATCTGTCTATGGCTGTTTCTGTGGTGTGTTTTTGGTTTATCAGGAAAAGGAGGTCTACCGTTTTCCAGTGAAGGAGTCTTTAAAGAGCATGTTAGCCATGGGCTGGAACATTGACAGGACCAAGGAAGGAGAGACCATCTTTCAGCAACGGGAGAATGAAAAGATGCGCAAAATCTCCCAGGTGTCTCAGGTGGGCACCATGTGTATAGGGTCACCATGCATGCTGTATAGTAAGAGCGGGCAGTATACTGGTGCATTAAACCAGTATGCCAAAAATAAATTCCTGGTTGACTAGTGAATAATCAGTACCCAGTACTACACATTAAGAGTGTGGTTAAATATTTTTATCATGATATAATTGAAAATACTTATAGTTTCTTTATATACCAAGGTGTATATCAAGGTGCTGTTTCATAATAAACCTATTTTGCAGTTAGTAAATCCATTTAGAGAGAGAATTTTTTTTTTTTTTAAATGCTAGAGAAAAATTTACGAACAACTGATAAAAAAATGTCAATATTGCTTTTTAACCATAACAAGATGAAGGTGAGTGTAAGCACACAACAGCATCTTCGAGCCCAACAAAAACGGTGTTGTTTTAATGCAACATACCAACAGATTAAACCAAGCTAACTCCTTCTCTTCATGTAGTGGGAAATAGATCAGAAGGATCAGAAGGATAAGATGGTCAACTGGGCTTAGCTATTAGCTGCCCTTAGTCTAGCATGGAGACTAGCTGCTCTTCCATGCGCATCCCTGGGGCACTCCTGATTCAGCCACTTGCTTCAGGCAATGCCACAGTCTCAGACTACAACCCGAGAGGATCTGCAGCTTCTCAGCTAATGACAGAGTGAATGACTGTAGTATTATTAACCCAGTCCAGCGACCAGCAAAAACAGTTTAGAAGTGTGATCAGGCTGCTGCTTATGGATGTAACCAAACTGTACTGGCTTCAAGAGACACGTTTAGAGCTCATTAACAAAGCACTGTTCTTAATAAAGACAATATAGGTGCAGACTGTCTGAGTTTATGGAACTGGGGTCAACTGAGGTGGTCATGTTTCACAGTATGATGGTGCTGCCATTTCAACCACCCCTTTTCTCACCATCTGCCTGTCTACTCTACTAGTCACACCTACCTTGTTGGTCTAAATGGTAGATATAAATTCAGAGATTGTATGTTATCTGTTACTGCACGGTTTGTGTCAGTCATCCCCTGGTCTTCTACCTACAGGATGCCGTTTTTCAGTCCACTAATGACACTGACATACTCACACACTCGTAACAGCATAAAACATACACGGTTTCACTGTAGTGCTGAGAATGATCCTCCACCCAAATGATACCTGTTCTGTGGTGGTCTTAACCATTGAAGGACAGGGTAACAAGGGGCTAACATTATGTGAGAGAAACGGATGAAACGGATGGGCCAAAATCTGTAATTGTAGAACAACACAGTGCTCTTCTATCCTAAGTAGACTTGATAAAATGGATGAGTATAAACACAAGAAGGCATACTGAAGTGTATGTTAAATCCATAAGTGTTCTAGTTTCTTTGTTCTGTGTTTTCAGGGTAGCGGCTTTAACCCAAGTCCAATAGACATGAGTAACGTGCTTCTGTCTCGAGAGCTGCAGGTAGGTATTACTGACTGCTGGTACTGGAAACTCCTCAAGGCTACTTATTCATATGGCAAAGCTGACACTATCAATGTCTTCTGATGATTTTATTCCCCAGGGAGATGGGGAAAATGTTACCTCAGAAGGTTTTGAAATGCTGTGATGATTAGATCAAAGACATTTTTCTCTTTTGAAAAGAACAGTTATTTATTTTGAAGATTAAAAGGTTTTCTCTGGGCATTATGGCATTTTAAGCTGAAAGTGTAGGTAATACGTCCCTTTATCATCTATAAGCAGATATAGTGATAGTTAATAGCAAAACTTCAAACTTCACCTTTGTTTTTACTCTGATGTAGCAGCACTGAGCCTTTAGCATTCTGAATTCCATTATAAACAAGTGTGTAGTTATTCAGGACCATGGAGAGCGTCCGGTGTCCTCGGGATGACATTAACATGCTAGGCTGATCTTTGGGTTAAGTGGCCTTACCCACTGAAACTGTGCAATCTGCACTGAATCTGTTTTATGTTGTTTAAAACAGGCCATGGTGGAGCTGCTGGCAGAAAACTACCACAATATTTGGGCAAAGAAGAAAAAGGGTGACCTAGGAGCAAAAGGTTCTCCATTTGTATATAATGTTCTTTTACGTTCATGTTTTTTATGTTCTCTAAAATCCAAACTCCCACAATTTGGATCGTCATGTTTGAAGTGATGTAATTTAATGTATCAGTTCAAAAGATTTTTAGGTATTTTAGAGTTTAGCATATAGATTCACTCAGTAATCACAACCTAGATAGGTAATTGCGCTGAACATGCTTTTCTGTGTCATGATTTGTTGTGATTTGAGAAACCATTTGGCCAGCTAGCACTGCTGTGCATATGTAAACAGATATTTTGCTCTGTTGACAAAATATAACATTTAGTTTAAGCTTGTTTTGATCATAAATTTATTCTACAATGCCCCATGTACAAACCATTAAATGATAAACACAACATCTTCACTGTTGAGCAACAGTATCTATGTAACATGTATCTGCCCTGAGCAGCACAGAAAGCAAAATGGAAATGAAAAGACATGATACAATCTTTTGATATTTCTCAGTGTAAAGGCTTTTAGTCCATGAAACAGTTTTTAGCAGTTCTTGTATAAAAACTGAAAATGCCATTTTTGGCCATTTCTGGACAGTAAAAATGAAAGTCATCTCTAACCTTAAATTGTAAGGTTCCCAATTTATTAACCCATAAGAGCCCACAGTATGTGTCACAAGCCTTTTAAAAGTCTGTAAGGTTCTTTATACAGCTGTATCCTTCACCTAAACACATGGAGTCCCTGAGTGACCTATACCCAACATCCTGGTTGTCATGCAGTCACATGTCAGTTAGTGAACATATGACCTCATTTAGAAAATGGTGATGTGCCTGGTTAGTGCAGTTAGAGACAAAACCAGCTCATTTTAAAGTCTTGTTTTTGTATAAGGTTTCAACCCATTTAAGAGCACCACCATGATGGAATGCCAGTTATGAAATTGTTGTTGTTGTGACATATGCTACCAGCATTGTGACCCTATACTACTTACAGAAGACACCATGTGACCTCTTTGTCACAATAAGACTGATCTTTTTTGATCTTATAACTGACCCTTCATTAGTAGTAGCTGGGACTCTTTCCAGCACTTCAAGCTACTTAGGACCTTTCTGTTTTTTCCTTTGCTGATCCCTGCATGCAAGCACACCACATATAAAGTTGCTAAAATTGAAACTGTGACTTTTCTTAAACAGACTATATTACCTAATATTCACAGTAAAATATTTCAGCATTCACTGTCAAGACGGAAATGATCAGTCAATACTGTAAGTATAGAATATGTATAATGCTTTTGTTGATGCAGGTGGAGGAACACATCCGTTGTTGGTGCCATATGACACCCTCACAGCCAAAGAGAAAGCCAGAGACCGAGAGAAAGCACAGGATTTGTTCCGCTTCCTACAAATCAATGGCTATGCCATTACCAGGTGTGTGTCTTCTGGCGTACCTGTTCGTGTTTGTCATCACGTATTGCAATGCCACTTATGTAGATAAGTTCAAATCTTTAACAATGTGTTTGATCACTGCCAGGGGTTTAAAGGATATGGAGCAGGACTCTTCCTCGATGGAGAAAAGGTTTGCTTATAAATTCTTGAAGAAGCTGCTGAAATATGTGGATTCAGCACAAGAGTTCATCGCACACCTGGGTATTTATCTTCATTTTTGAATAATTAAAATCAGCGGCTTTGCCAGCAGAGATTTCTATTTTAGTAACTTAAACTTTGGTAAATATTCTGTAAAACGGATCCTTGTTTTCTTCTTTATATTCGTCTTCTACAACTTTCCAGAGGCCATGGCCATTAGTGGAAAGAATGACAAGTCACCTCATGAGCAAGAAATCAAGTTTTTTGCCAAGGTCTGGAGCACAGCTCTACAAAAACAGGCACCACACATTACACTCAAGCCAACACGAAAACCACACTTTTCCACTTTACTACAGAGAATCTACTTTACTAACTACTCCTTCTTTGTTTATAAATACATCTATAGGTGCTTCTGCCTCTCATAGACCAGTACTTCAAGAACCACTCTCTCTACTTCCTCTCCTCACCCAGCAAGAACTTGAGCAGCAGTGGCTATGCCTCCAACAAGGAGAAAGAGATGGTCACCAGGTACTTTACCCGTGCTAATTACAATGTTATAAATGTATATACACTATATGTAGCACCAGTCATAATGTTTTTTTACTTTTTGCCTTATTTTAGAAAATGAATAGTTGACTTCATGTATAAAACTGATATAAAATATGATTGGCTGAGCTACAATCAAACCCCCGTAAAATATTTTATAAAATCTAAAAAACATATTTTATAAAAAATATGTTATAAAATCAACGTAACTGTCACGTGGGATAGCGGACGAGGAGGCAGGATGTAAGTGCAAGTGTTTAATGAAATACAAAAGGACAAAACAAAACCAAAGATAGCAGCAAACAGAGGGGACTAGGAACAGGATTACCAAACTTAACAGATAAGGAGTCAAACATCCAACAAGAACACAAAACACTGAGCAAGAACACAGGGGACAACAGGGAGTATAAATGAACAAAGACTAACACTGAACACCTGGGAAGGGGCGGAGCTACAAACTAAGGACAGGTGGGGGGTCTGACAAGAGGGCGGAGACAGGAGGAGCAACGACCAAAACAAACAGAAGCACATGGAGCAGGACAACAAAGAGCACATGGACATGACGAGACAGAAACAGAAATCCAGAGAAGACAGACAAACATGAACTGGACAGGGCAGAATGTGACAGTAACATATAAGCTTTTGTGGCTTATTGCTACTATTCAGATTCTTACAAATAGCCCCTGCCATTTGTCACAGAGGATTTTAGATCATAGCATCTTTCAGACTGAAAAATATGCATGTTGAGTCCAGAGTTTTGGCTGGTACAGTAATTGATCTGTTATATGGTCTGTATGATTCATAACTGGTCCCCTTGAGTAATAAATGCCAAAGCGAGAGATAAAACGTTAAAAGAATAATCCAATCACAGTCATTTTGCTTTGTAACATACTGTCTGTGAGATATTTATCATGAAATGCATGTGATCTCTGATCTAAATCTAAGAATACTTGTGTTTCACCTTTCCTTCACCTTCATTTCCTGTATTAACTCCTCTGTGTGTTTCTTTCACAACTGCTCTCTTTTCCTTCTCAGTCTTTTCTGTAAGCTGGCAGCTCTTGTCAGACACAGGATTTCTCTCTTTGGTAAGAGGTTCTCTCTCTCTCTCTAGCTTGTGTGTGTTGTGGTGCTTGGTATAATTGGGTGAATCTACAATGCCTTACCGAATCTGCTTTTCATTGTTGTGTTCAGGAAGTGATTCTGCTACAATGGTCAGCTGCCTTCATATCCTTGCCCACACACTTGATACCAGGTACATCATATTTAGTATTCAGTCTGTGTTTAAAACTGTGTGTGCACAACCATAACCTAGATTTATCTTAGCCCTCAGGTTTAAGCTTTTAAGACAATGTCAAAGACTGCCATCTAAAAGACAATCAAAAATGCTTAAACGCTTTGATTTGAAATGTTTTATTTAGTCCTAAGACTTAAAACACCTTAAGAAACTATGTTTAATCTTATATATCATTTTCCTACTACCATAGAAGGGTGTGAGGATGATAAGGAAGCAAATACCACTCTCTTCATAGCAATAAGGTCAGGTGGGTTGTAGTCAAGATGATAGACAAATCTGTTTATGTTAGGGCAGACACTGAGCTTGGTCAAAGCCTGCAGAGTCCCTCCGTGCCATTGTGATCGCATAGCCACTGCAGAGACTAGAGAGCTTCCCACAGCAGGAAGCCTGTGCACTGCAGAATTCAAGTTTAGCTGACAGAGTAGTTTGTTTATTAAGTGAGATTAAATCGCTTTAGTCATGTTGAATTGCGACAGAGCGATGCCGTGTCATGTTTATTGGCAGAGCTGTAGAATTTGTGATTACTGTATGTGTGCAGTAGCCATTATAGTAAATGTAAAGTAAAGTAAGCTACAAAAATGTGATTTGCATGAATAAATAAAAGAATGCTCTTAGTGTGCCCCCTTTGTACAACTAGGAAGCAATAAATTGAGGAGCTGCTTACACTAGAACCTCAAGGAAGCATTATGCTTCCTAGAGCAGTTTGTGACTGGAACATCCTGTCTCCAGCCATGTGTTAGAGGTTTGCTTGGCTGTAGTAACAACCATGTACCAGGTTGGTTGAGTTAAACTAACTCATGAAGCTATGGTTACTACACCAGCTTTGCTCAAGCAGTGTTTAGCGATTCGTTCATTCACAACCAGATGTTCCAGGTATATCTTGAAATACAAAGGTCACGTGGAAATTACTGTGGAGAAGCACTAACCTGTGCTTCACTAAGACAATATGTATTTGAATATGTTATTAACTTGCATTGAAGCCTGACTTCTGCAAACTTCTGTGGGCTTCCAAGGACTCTTTCATGTCTAGCTCACATGAAGTAAACAAGCAGTGCCAGACTGCAGTAGATTCCACACTGTGTAATCACTAAAATATTGCAGAGACATGTTGTTAACTGTTTCAGTCTTATGGTGAAACTTTAGGACCTATTATGCAGTTCTGGTTTCCCTTTTCCTTTAGTGTGTTATGTAACTTTTATGCATGTAAATGATCGTTAAAAGTCATAAAGCCCAATGTATAGAGCAGAGAGAGAAACACTTTTCTTACATGCCTGAAATGCCTCGTTGGAATACCAGCCTTTTCACTTTCACAAGGTGATGTTATCTCGTAACACGGTTCTTTTTGGCCATCTGTAGCAGCTCTAACAGAGAGTAATGGTGCCTTGAACTTGAGAGTGAAAAGAAACTGGGTTACCCGGTCTATCACTGTATACAAGATGCTAGAGGCTTCATCTATGGTAGGTCATGCTGTAATGTTTTGAAGTGAGCTTTATTAAGAGTGCTTGTTGTGAAGATCCAACACGCTCAACACGTTACTGATGTTATTGATGTACCTATTCAAGTGCTTGCTTCTTCAAACTTTATAATATTTAATATTTAATATTTTTGGTTTTGCAGTTCCAGTCAAGGTAACAACAGAGACCTTACAATAATAACTGGGGCGTATTGAGTAAATGGCAGATATACTGACGTGTATCAGCGTTTAAGCTCTGACTGTCTGTCTCCTCCAGAACAGTGATGAAGTCCGGCTCCGAACTGGTGAAGGCGGGATTGAGGACGTTCTTTGAGAATGCAGCGGAGGATCTGGAGAAGACTCTGGAGAATCTAAAGCTAGGAAAGTTCACACACTCTCGTAGCCAGATGAAGGGCGTGTCTCAGAACATCAACTACACCACAGCGGCCTTGCTGCCCATCCTCACCGCCCTGTTTGAGCACATCACTGAGCATCAGTTCGGGGTGGACCTGCTGTGTGAGTTGGGCTCCCTTTCATACACTGGCCACAAGGTGTTATCTGTGTATCACACTAATCTGTTCTACACTTTGTGTTTATTGTGTAATGCATCACTGAAGCTTCTCCTGCAGGCGGGGATCATGACATTTGATGCTGCATATTTGTAGCTAAACTCTGTAGAGCTGTCTGTTGCTGTGTTATCCCAAATGTTTGCTAAGATGTTGCTTGGCCACTGCATTTCTATCCTGGGAGTTGCTAGGCTGTGCTTCACTTAAAAAACGGTGGTTCTTTAAGGGTTCTTTATTAAAGGCAGTAGTTCTGTTTAGAACTGGGATTATATAGAACTTCTATATATTTAAATAGTTATTTGCATTGTAAAGAATATGTTTATTTTGTATTTTAAATTTTTTCTGTTAATAGAAGGCATGTGATGGTTTTTTAGTAGGGCTGCCCTCTAGAAGTCGACAAGTCGAATCATCGGTCAGAGACCCTTTTAGTCGACTGAGAACCTTCAAGTTCTCAGTCTTGTTAAAAAATGAAATCCACATGACAACGTGCGCTGGCGGTTCACCGCTGAAGGCTGAGAAACATGGGTGGAACGATGTCTCAGAAAAAGTCTGGAGGAACTTTTGAAGAAGAGAATCTTTACTCTAACTTGCTGGTTTACAGTGAGATGCAGTGATGATCACACAGAAGCAACATGTCGAACACCACACAGACAGAAAAATAAATTTAACCTCGACATCAACACTAAGTAAATTAAAGTTACTCACTTAAAAAGTTTTGGTTTAAGATGATCTGATTCAGCCAGCAAACAGTGATAATATCACACAGTCCGGTAGCTACAGGTTAGTAACGGTGGAACTCTGGATCTCTTCCCCCCTTTGCACTGCATGAAGCCTTGTTGTTTAAGGTTTGTTGTCTTAGATCTTCTTACAGATGTGGGTGCCAATGGGCTGGTATGTGTAAATGCTTGGAGGTATCATTTTGGATGGAGTCAGGATTGTTACATAACAGGATTTTTGGAAACAGCTTTTACCCCGATCTTTTACAAATGTGGGATTTGCATTTAAGGGAGATCAATAGTGTTTGAGGAACAATAGCTCCATGTACTGAACTCATTATTCAACAATGCCACTTTTAGCCAGTGCTGTTGTTAGAAACGTGGTTTCATTTTCCATACTGGGTGAAGATGAGTTGGTTGGGGCCAGTTTCAGCCCAAATATTATACTTGAAACTTCAGGTCAGGTGTGGAGTGAAAATCGCTGACTTAGTTCTGATTGGTGTTTTATTGGTGTTTTACAATTCTCAAACAGTATTCTGATTCGGAGCAAGGTATTAGGCTAGATAGCTCTCGAAATATGACTTGAGCAAGTTTACCTGTACAGTGATATTAAACTGATGCTCCGCTACACTAAGCTATTTAAATACTTTTATTGACTCATTTTTCTCTAATAGTTGTTGGTTGTTTACTGTCTGTTGTAGTGGATGATGTCCAGTTGTCTTGCTATCGAATCTTGACCAGTCTTTATTCACTGGGAACTGGGAAAAATATCTACGTTGAAAGGTACAAATACTTTCCTATGTTACATTTTATATAGGTAAAACAGCTCGATGCCTGTTAATTGTAATTTGGACAGTCACACTGTTAGTTGTTTGTAAATCTGAGATACTCATTCTCTCTCCATATCTGTGTGGTTTGACTGTAGACAGCTTCCAGCTCTAGGGGAGTGTTTGGCTACCCTGGCAGGAGCCATGCCTGTGGCCTTTTTGGAGCCTCACCTCAATACACACAACCCCTGCTCTGTCTTCAACTCCAAAACAGCTCGAGAACGAGCCAGTGAGTGTCAGCTTCTTTTACACTACACTGCCTGATTAGCTGATCAATAAGGTTGTTGCCACTGGAGTAATATCTGTCAGGGTTTGTTCACTGTTAGAGTTCCTGATTTGACAGTTTGAGCTGCTGAAATAACAAATGTGTCTAATAACTGTGTGCTTATATAATGTCCTGGTTATGTTAATGGAACTCCCAAACCCCCTGCCCCCCATCGGAGCATCTCCTCCCACGATTTAAAAATAACCTTTGCAAAAGGGCAGCATTTTATCTATACGCCAGGCTTATGTATGGGCTAAGAGCTAAGCTCAAGAACTGCTCTGTTGTCTGCTGCAGCTGACTGGATAAAGTTCATTTTTGCTACAGTGGAAAAAAGCCTGTAAGTGTGTGCTGGCCACTTTGTGTCTGACACAAAGCTGAAGTCAGCTTACATTTACAGCACTTTTATCCAGAGCGACTTACAAGGGTATTCTTATTACAGGTAGGCCAATGTAGTGTTAAGAGTCTTGCCGAAGGACTCCTATTGGTGTAGCATAGCATAGTTACCCAGACTGGGATTCGAACCTCAGTCTCCCACATGTGGTGGTGGCTCCCTGGTGGGTAGTGGTATTTATCCGCTGAGCTACATCAACCACGCAACCGCAGCTTATTTAGATTTTCCCGTTCTGCGTTAAATGGTGCAGCAATTATCGTGATGCCTCAGGCTACCTGTCAAGCCTTTTGGTCTAGTTTTCCCCATTCCAGCCTAAATTGTGCAGCACTTTACATGCTGGAGGCGAAGGTGTTATAATAATAACTGCTGCAGTATTTAAGCTGGAACGGGAAGATTCAAACAAGAAGCAAAACTACAGATGATGGAAATGTAAATAAGTTGTTTGGCCATTTAACACTAGCTGTCGAGGAAATATTACCTCCATTAATGTTCCACAATAACGTTAATGCTGTTAGTCTGTAAATTGAATATCTGCAAAGTGAGCTTCATGGTGAGGGTAGCGCAAAGCCATTCTTGCTTTGGCAATCCATGTGCATGGAAGAGGGGGGCAGGTTTAGCACAGTCTCTCTGACCACCCATTTTATACAGAACTGTTAAGACAGCGGGGAGAAAGGCTGCTCTGCTCTGCCTTGTGGTATTTTGCCCAAAGAATGAGATGTTTCAATCACAGATGTTTCAGTAAGACGTTTGATGTTAATTTCTTAAATAAGGATGTACTACATTTAGTACTATATATACTATATCACTTTAAATAGGAAGGCTGCCTTAATTGACATCAAAACAGCTTTCAATTTTCAACCCCTTCTTTTCCCTCGTCTCAGTCTTGGGCATGCCAGACTCTGTAGAAGAGATGTGTCCAGAAGTGCCTCATCTGGACTGTCTAATGAAGGACATTAACGATATGTCTGAGTCTGGAGCTCGCTACACTGAAATGCCACACGTCATTGAAGTGGTGTTGCCCATGCTGTGTAACTATTTGTCCTACTGGTGGGAGAGAGGTCCTGAGAACCAGCCAAAGAGTGCAGCAACAGTCTGCAGCACCACTGTCACCTCTGAACACCTCAGCGTCATCCTGGGAAACATCCTCAAGATCCTGAACAGCAATCTGGGCATTGACGAGGCATCATGGATGAAGAGGATAGCAGGTAAGGTCAAAAGTTGTAGATAGCAGGACAGGATTAGGTAGAGAGTGTAGTTAAATCATATACATCTAAAAAAAATGGTTTGTAATGATTTTATATTTGAAATATTTTATATCATAAACCAAAATGAAGGGCAGATTTAAAAATATTAATGTCACTGAAACCCGTTTATAAATTCAGATTTTTAAAAACATCACATGCTGCGACTTTAAACAATGTACCTGTATTCTGACATGCTTATAAGAATCATATAAAAGACTTCATGTGACCTTCATGGTGCAATACTGAGGTCAAGTACAAAGTTCAAAGTTCAAGATTTATGCAGGGATCCTGACTACTATGTGTTTTCATATGTGTTTTCAGGAGTGTATATTATATTTGCATGAATATGTTGTAAGCATATAATACATTTCAATTTGAAACCAGGTCTGTTACAATGTGGTTTTGCCACCTGAAATTCTCTGGGTGTTAGAATTGGTGATCCTGTTATAAAAGCAGTGGCAGAAATGTAAATACTGTCAAGTCCTGTCCAGTCTAGCCCCTTATCTACGGTTTCTCTGGATTTCTGTTTCTGTCTTTCTCTTGTCATTTCCATGTGCCTTTTTGTTGTCCTGTTCCATGTGCTTCTTTTTTTTTTGGTTATTGCTCCTCCTGTCACTGCCTCCTTGTCAGGCCCCTCACCTGTCCCTAGTTTACCCAGTTTCCCAGGTGTTCCTTGTTAGTCCTTGTTGTTTTATACTCCCTGTTGTTCCCTGTGTTCTTGCTTGGTGTTTTGTCTCCATGTCATTTTTTATACTGTGTTCCTTGATAGTGTTGGTTTTTGTTTTTTCTTATTAGTTTAAAAACTAGCACTTGCACCCTCCTCCTTGTCATGTCCAATGTTACAAACACATTAAATTGATTCTTACAGATAAAAAAAAAAAAGTATAACATTTTTTAAATAATTATTATGAAGGCCGTCTATTCTATTTGTATTTGACTCTTAATGGTGTTTTTGTAAAGATATCAGAATGTCATATTTTGTTAGAAACCATATTAGCAACTCAACCACAAACGCGAGATGCTAAATGTCACAATATCACAGTTAAGCTAAGATGAATTTGATGGGGTTTTCTTTTGGATTTTAAGCATAATGATATATCATTATAATATAACTGATGAATAAAACAGCCTCTGTGTTTTATGTCTTTCCTGATTTGTATAGTGTATGCTCAGCCAATTATCAGCAAAGCCAGGGCTGACCTTTTGAAGGCACACTTTCTGCCCACGCTGGAGAAGCTGAAGAAAAAGACTGTTAAGGTGGTGGCAGAGGAGGAGCTTCTCAAGGCAGACAGCAAGGGTGACACCCAGGAGGCGGAATTACTGATCCTGGATGAGTTTGCAGTTCTGTGCAGAGATCTGTATGCCTTCTACCCTATGCTAATCCGCTATGTGGACAACAACAGGTGATGCATTTGCATACAATTCTATCAGTTAGGGTCAACCTGTCTTTGATTAATACCTTTGATTAATACAAGGACTTAATGCTAAAGAGCCTAAATGTGGGTAATGTGGTGGATTTTTTTAGAGTAGAGCTGATGGCTGTGCATTAAGCAGTTATGGGTTGTAACCTTAAGTTTCTCCTTATAACCCCGAAGTGTATGCTACTTTGGTGTTTTGTTTGTATCCAGCCCTTGTGCTAATACTGCGGAGGAGGCACTGTCTGTTTCTTATGATAGTGGACACCTCAACTCTGATGTTTCCCTTCATTATTTGGAGAATGAATTTGACAGGTTGCATTATGAGTGTCCACATAATTGTGGCCGTTATATGTGGAGCATAAAAAGGAGAAACTGTGAAGAAGAAGAAGGAGAAAAAGGAGAAGTGTGAAGTTTTCTAGAAAACTTATTCTGAATCCTCTCCAGGTCACGGTGGCTGAAAGAACCTGATGCGGATTCCAATGAGCTCTTTAGGATGGTAGCAGAGATCTTCATCCTTTGGTGCAAGTCACATGTAAGCTGTTCTCTACTCCATCACTCTTTACTGGCCTATTTAAAAAAGTGCACTTGCAAGTAAAATTAAACAACAAGAAAAAAAAAACAGAGCATTGGTTTAACTTCAGACGTATGCATCATTTCCACATGAATGAAATGCTGTACATTTCCTCAGCACTATTGTGTTGATGTGGTATCTGTAATGTATTATATACGCATTACAAATTTATGTCATATGTATTATTCATGCTGGAATATGTTCAGTGCACTGTGGCCAAAACCATATCTGCTCTCCGAGGGCATTTAGCATAAGGTCCTGCTGGGACTGTATGATTTACCAGAAAACATAGCAAACCTTATTAGATATGTGACGTATGGCAGTATAACTAAATTAGGGGAGTAATTTAGCAACAATCTGATACAGAGAGTGTATTAAATCCAGCAAACCTGAGCATAAAGATCATTCGAATACTATATCACACCTTTAGCCCACTGCATTAGCAAAGAGATTGAAATAAAATGCAATCAGGAAGAATAAGCCTTCCTCACTGGATTATTAAATTCTGTCATAGCATTACATTGTTGTGCTTGTGGAATCCAGAATGTGAAATGAATAGTTAAAGATTATAAATTATAGTTATAAGAATTGGAGAGAGAACTGGTAGAACAATGAAGGATATGTGAAGGAAGCATATGAAGTCTAGACTGATAAGGTCTTTCATCCTGGATGAAAGCAAATTTGGTCCACCTGAGAAAAGGAAAAGAAAAATTAAAAACTAGAAACTAAATTGAAAAAAAAAACAAAAAAACAAAAAACAAAAGTGAAGTGGAGAGAGTAATGGAAACTAACCTCCAACACAAAACAGCACCTGTAGAACAAAAACATCTGGGAACTACAGAACAATAACACAAAGCATCTACAGTTACGGAGGGTAACACACAAGACGCAGGTGAGGGGCTAGATGAACAAAACAACAAAACAAGCCCATAGCTAGGGACTGATTACAGACTGGACCAGGGCAAATCTCTTCAGATTACAAAAATCATTTTAGGCTGCAAAATGATTTCCCACACCTAATAAACACAAGCGTGAGCGTGAAATCTGAATCATTGTGCTTCTCTTGTTACTTCTGTGTACTTTGTATATCTGCTACTGGATGACTTGAAGTATCTATCTATCTATTTGCATGTCCCACAATGTCAAACCCACCCACCCACAAGTTTGATTCCTGTCTGTTGATTCCTTCTGGATGCTTTTTTTGATGACGATTGTTCTTTATGTAGAATCACATACAGTTTGGGGTCCCCAGTCACCACAGACTTATAGTTTATATAAGTTGTCCATTTGCTTCAGTGCACTAATCTGCATTCAATCTTTCCAAGCATAGATTCAGCTTTTCTTGTTCTCCTGCAGAACTTCAAGCGAGAGGAGCAGAACTTTGTGGTTCAGAACGAGATAAACAACCTGTCTTTCCTGACGGGTGACAGCAAGACCAAGATGGCGAAGGTAGGAGAATAGGAGGAGCTGAGGAAGACCCTGCGTTCTCATTTCTCAGAATTCTTCAAAAGAGAGAGCATCAGGAGAGAAGCATCAAACAGTGGTTTAGAGATGTAGGCTTGAAAAACCGATTCATGTGGAGATGGAGAACCGTAAAGGGTTCTGCTCTCTGTGTGTGCTGTCACTTTGCATTTAAAGGGGTCAAAGTTGTTTCAAACACGGGGTTTCAGCTGTAACTGTGTCCCCTGATGTTACTGTCAGTGTCCACAGAACAGTCCAGCTTTGACTGGGAACAGAGAATGGTTTGACTGAGGTAAACAATGTTAGACTCATAGCTCATGACATTAATGTGCACTTACCCCCACAGAGCAATGCAACTAATATCTGTCCCTCAGCACTAACATGGGCGTTAAAGCAATAGTTTGCTGAAAAATGTAGTTTACAGTTTTTCCTTTTACCACAAATGAATCACTAGGGATGTTCAAATCTGCTCAAAAGGATCAGGACTGGAAGAGATTCCTCTTATTTCAATGGGTGGGATATCAGCCCAATCCTGTTTTGATCAGTTGGTCAGTACTTCTGTAGTTTGCCTTTAATATGTCAGTCATTTCCATCGTGCAAACAGTATGCATGTATTATCATGCTGTTTGTATTTGGGATTCGCCAGGTAGTGACAAAACAAAGCTAATTTTGGAAGTTTAGGGAAATTATGTAAACTAGATTTTTACCCAAACTACCTTCTTTAGCGCCATCCAGTGGATTCTGCGCTTTAACAGAACAGCACACCACAACCTTTAGATTTGTTTTCATAGGAAAACAAAGTTTCTGCCGAACAGCACAGATTACACCTGAGCCTTAATATCGCACAGTATAATGCTAAATGGACACATGCATGGTTCATGACATATTTAACCTGTGTTTTGACCCTCTGGGTGCTTCACATGTGTAAATAATGTCAGCACATCCTGTAACCCTTACAGGCAATGGACTGCGTAACAGCGTGTGCTGTTTGTTGATTTAAATGAAGTGTATGTTTAGTGTTGAGCTCACTGCAGCTTAATTCAGCCTGAGGAGATACAGAGCTGATTTCTCCAGTCCAGTCTTCATCTCCTTCATCTGCTGAATTAACACTGCAGTCTTCTCAACTCCTTCCTGTGACCATGTGTTCTCTAATTCTGATTTTGCCTATGCTTTCTTTCTTTCTTTCTTTCTTTTTTACATACCTTACTTACCTCTCTCTTTCTCTCTCTCTCGCTCCGTCTCTCTCTTTCTCTCTCTCTTTCTCTCTTTCTGTCTCTCTCTCTCTCTCTCTCTCTCTCTCTCTTTCTCTCTCTCTCTCTCTCTCTCTCTCTCTCTCTCTCTCTCTCTCTCTCTCTCTCTCTCTCTCTCTCTCTCACTCACACAGTCGTTTCTGCCAAAGGTACAGTGAGGGTGCATGAGTAACGTGTTGGCTTTGTCTGATCTCAGTGCTTTCATTTAGTGGGAGACTCTCACTGCCATTCATCAACCAGCCAAAAGCCAATAACTATCACTTCATCTGTCATTACTTCCGTTTGTCTCTATGACAACCATCTTAAGCGACTTCAAAGCTGCACAGCAGAATCTCCACTTCTGAACTGACATTTTTGGAATTACACCTGCCGTGTTGAATTAAGACCTACGGAACCTCATTTCAACCTACTGTACATTCTGCCTCATCATTGTTGGTTCTACCCTATTGGCTGGTTTCTCAGCTAAATTGAACAATATTTGCCAGTTCATCCAAGTCTAAGTTTAATCTACATCAAAGAACCAGCTTTGTAAGTCTCAGTTCAACACGGTTATATGACTGTGCAGGATAGTTTGCTGTGTTTATTGTTAGGTAGCAGCTTTAGCAACAAATTTCAGACATTCTGCTTTAATCTTGTGCGCTATGGACAGAGCTCATATTAGAATTTTTGCCCCACCAGTTTTACGAAATCCTTTAGCTTCACCACTCAGTGTGTGAATAGCTGCTGCTCATATCTATCTAGCATCTTTTTTTATAACTAGAAAATTTAGCAAATTATTCTTTTCATGTTGCACAGACCTAATGGACAAACAGGCTCTTTGGTAAAGTGAGTTTAACATGCATTTGAATTGGGATCCTGAGATGGCAACATCTAAATAAAATTAGAATCATATAAGTTAATAATCTAAAACTAGCTAGATTGTAAGTGGTTCAGCCTGACTACATGGTTTTATAAGATTGGTGCAGTCAACCAGTTATGAGCAGCTTTACTTCATGTAGTTAGTAAAGCTCTGTTTTTAGATAAAGCTTTCTGTTTGAACAATTGTTAGCGCAGTGCTGTCCCACATCGCTATATTCCTTATGTCACAGTTTTGTATTGATTAGGGCAGTTTGCTTCGGCTAAGGCTGCTTGCAGGCTGCAAATGCTTAACTGCGATTAGTTGCATCAGTAAAGCTTTCAATTATGAAAACAGAAAAACTGTGCTGCCTTACACAAATACCTTTTATGCCTTATTTAGATAAAATGATGTGAAACAGGTATCAGCAGGGGGTTGCAGTAGGGCTCATTGTGTGTCATTGGGTATAATGCGTGGTCTGGTCTTTCTGTGGTCTCTGCTCACCGTGTCTGGTTTGTTATGTGTTATTATGTCGTACTGTAGCATGGTGTCTGGAGCCTTTCTTCTCTCTGTCGTTGTGCTGTGCTCCTAAATGCCTTTATTCCAGTGTGATTTCACATTTGTTTGGTGTTTTGAAGCAATGTTTCGTGCTAGTGATTGTAGCATACCATCAGTGAGAAAGTGTCTGTGTTCAAGATATCTACAATGTTACATTCAAATGATTTGTAAGAAGGTAAGGGACACAATAGTTATCATAAACATCATAGAAACAGCTTTAAATTTAAATTCTTTCTTTTAAAATGTCATATTTTTTAAAATAAAAACTTGTTTCTGTAGCACTTGAAGGGAAAATGTGCCGTAGCATAATATTAGAAGTGCTCCTCACATCTCCTAACACATTCTGGCAAGAGGTGTTTCAGACATGATTAGGCACAACAGCCCTATTTTGGTCTTGTCTGGTGATAAACCTCAGTCCATTTACGTCACCTATTTTCTGAATTCTGCGTTTGTATGCATATTGACATGTTTGCTCTTGTTCTGCTTTAATAAGCACACAGATTTCTTTCCAAGTTGTTTGTATCTGCTGTTGAAGGCATGCTCTCTAGCTTTCAAATTATCACTAAAGGTGCCTTTTCTGAACATTTGCTAAGCAGTGTTTATGGAGTCCCCTGATGTGTTAGTGTAATTTTACTGTACATTTTACTGCCAACAAATTCTCCAGTAATGCAGTGTTTATATACAGCACTCATAGTGTATGAGGAAAGAACTGTATTTCAACATGCAGGTGATTAGTTTCCTGTCCAAGGGAACACAAATGCTGCACAACTACAACTATACCAATGATAAACACAGCATAGAAAACTGATTAGACCTCCCTGTTAACTGTGAGCATGGCTAATACGAATCTTGTTTGACTCTAGCCTGATCCAACCCTAATACAGAATTTCAAAACCTGATTTTTGACCAGGGGTAGGTGCATTCTGAAGTTCTACAATTACAGACTGTAGTCCATCTTCCTCTCCGTATACTTTGTTGTTCCCCCATTTATTCTGTTTTTCCACAGGACCACCACAGAGCAGGTCTTATGTGGATGGGGGATCATTCTAAGCACTGCACTGACACTGACACAATATTTTTCACTGTAATGTAGCACTGCTAAAGTAGCACTGGTGTTATGTGGGCCCAAAGCAGCTGCATATACTTCATAAAGTGTCAGTACCTGATAGGATAGTATTAAAATTGGTTATAATAGAAATATAGATTGAGTTGTTTTAAAGTGACATCAGACACTGTTGATGAAGTTAGTTATTGAGTTTAATTTGAGTGTAATTAAAAATTAAGTAAACTTGAGGGGTCCAGTGGGCAGTAAGGTGATGCTATAAAGGCGTGAAATTACCTATGGCATCTTATGAATATGTGATGTCCTTTTGTCTGAAAGTGTCAGGACAATTTGTAATAGTCACTTATTATGTAGGTAACACTGTCCTGTCCAGTTATTCCAGAGGCATTTCAAAACGCTAGAATATGGAAGGAGATGTGAAAAGCTCCCTTGTTGTTGTTGTTAATGCACTTTTCCCTTAATTGGCCCAATTAGCACATCCATATTCAGTATTGTGCAAAAGCCACTACTCTGCATTTATTTCCCTTCTAATCAAAGTGCTGATTGGATACCATTTATTTATTTCTCAGGGTCAGCAGAAAGCATATAATTAACAAGCAATGATATAATTACTTAGAATATTTCTTCACTGTTTGATATGTCCACCCTGTACCTTGAGGGGTTACATTTCTTTTGGATCTTTTAGTATGTATTTCAACTCCAGTTGTAATAATTAAATATAACTATTTACTGTTTTCAGTTCACTTTATGTCTTAAACAAGCAGCTTATCTTATCTCTAATCCCCTCAGAAATAACTCTGTTTTTGCTGGCTGCTTTCACTGGGAATTAAAGGAATGAGCAGAACAATAAGCAGAGCACTGTCGGTCCAGGCTAGGCAGCCCAGCAAATCTAAGTGCAATTAAAATTCTAGATACTTTGCAGCTGAGTACTTGCCCTCTGGATGTCATGTTGTCATTGTGGCAGCAAATACAGTGTGTGTGCGTGTGCATGTGTGTTGTACCTCAGCTAGTCTGTGTATGAACTGATGTCTCTGCTCAGGCAGGAGGACAGGATCAGGAGAGGAAGCATAAGAAGCGGCGTGGCGAGTTTTACTCCATTCAGACCTCACTCATAGTGGCCGCTCTGAAGAAGATGCTGCCTATCGGCCTCAACATGTGCACACCCGGCGATCAGGAGCTCATCTCACTTGCTAAGGGGCGCTACAGCCTGGTGAGAAGGGGTGGGGTTAAAGGTGATGATTTGTGGTGGATTGGCCTCAGAGACGAATATAATATGCTGCCTCCATGTGCTGTTCTTCATTTAGAAAGATACAGATGAAGAGGTCAAAGAGCATTTGAAGCAGAACATGCACCTGCAGGAGAAGGTGAGCCAGATTCAGCCTTAGAAGTGTAGACTGAATTTTTTTGTGCTGCTGAATACATTTAAATGTAATTGCTAGGGGTGCACTGATACAGTTCTCAGTATCGGTATTGGACATATACTGGATAAATTGGTCTTTTTAGTTTAAACTATCATATAAAAACTTAACTTTGCACAAAATTGCACTTTAAATTTGATTGAAATGTGTGATGGTGATCAGAAATGCTGCAAAAAGGTCTGTGTGAAAAAATATGTGTTTTATGTATTTCTTCCTTCAGTGGGGCAGAATATTGTTTCACAGCATGATGCTATTTAGATGGGTAGGCTAAGCAAAGCGCCTCCAGATAAATGTATTACGAACAGTTTTGATGTTTGAGAGGAGAAGAAAGATGCTGTTAAACTGTATTGGATTAGTAGTGGCAGATACTCCAGTTTGCGGACTCACTATTGGCATGATAAGCGTAGGAGTTAGCCAACCCTAATAACTGCATACTTATTTTATGGAGTACATTTACCTTTTGATTTATACTACCAATCTTACTGCAATCCTTATATTAACAAAATGATTGCTGTTTATACAATAATAGCAATGCGAAAACATTGCAACAAATATTTCAATAAATCGTTAATTACGGTATAATATACCATAACTGACAGTTTACATTATATGTTTATATTTACCTAACTTTTAAATTCTCTACCTTTAAAATATGGATATAAATAATATTATAATAATATTATAGATCGATCTATCTGTCTGTCTGTCTTTGAAACTGTGTCTGTTATATATCTGTCGGTCTGTCTGAGAATCTGTCTTTTATGTCTCTGTCTGTCTTTGTTTCTGTCTGTTTGTCTTGCCAATTCGTCTCTCTGTTCTCTGTCACACTCACTCTCACTTTTACACATGCATACTCCTGTAGTCTGAGGACCCTGCAGTGAGATGGCAGCTGAACCTGTATAAAGATGTAGTGGTGAAGAATGAAGGGCCTGCTGATCCTGAGCGAGCAGTAGACCGTCTGCAGACCATCTCTGCTGCAGTGTTCCACCTTGAGCAGGTTTGACAGCCATGCCATCTCAATTTATTACTCCATCCTTCTCATTCAGCTTTGCGTCTTGTGATAAATGAGCTCGCCATTAGATTTCTCTGATGACCGTGCATATTAAATGAATAGATTTTTTAGATTCCTATGCATAGAAATAAAGCACTGAGCAGAAGTTTGACCCAAATAAGTTCCTGGATGGATTTATATAACATCTTCCTTCTCCCTCTCTTATCTCTTATTCTCACACATGCGCACTTTAGGTGGAGCAGCCACTGAGGTCCAAGAAGTGTGTGTGGCAGAAACTACTGTCCAAACAGCGTAAGCGTGCAGTAGTGGCCTGTTTCCGTATGACACCATTATATAATCTGCCCAGGTATACCCCTCTTTCATCATTTTGTATGACACTTAGTGTGGATGATTTCAACTGGAGTTTAATTACCTTTCAGTTTTGGATCCCAATCACATTACCCATAAAGACCCAAACCCTGCACGCTGACATTTGTGCACTTTGTTTTTCTTTATCAGTGATTTTTTTCATCTCGTTATGAATTTTGATACTTTATGATCTTGCTTTTAGGGCTGATAAATGATTAATATGAGTAATAACATTATCATCTGTAGTCAAATAAGACAATCAGTCACATTTATCTTATTTTCTGTGATTTGGCCTCCATGATTCTAGCCTCTCGTTCTTATTTGTACAGCTCCTGGATTCTTGTTATAATGTTTTCTATTTTGCTGCTGCTTTTGTTAGTTAGACCCCACCAGCACTGCTCAGCATACTCTCTGGAAGATTTTGCTTTAAAAGCCACTTACAAACTGTATTTGTCTTAACCCACGCAGACGTGACATGACTTTAAAGTTGACAAAAGCAATGACAAGCAATCCTTGTTGGACTGAGGCTGTGTTTTTAAGCTGTGTAAGGGTTATGTAGGTTCAGTGTGGCCTCATGAATTCCACCCCTTAGTAAAGTGTTACTAAGTGGCATTAATGTTTTGTGTTGGTCTAAACATCAAAGTTAACATGCCATTTGACAGAATTATGTAGGCCCTGGAAGTGGGCAGCAGGTTCACTGAAATCATTTTTTTTTGAATATGCACATGTTGAATGTGAGAGAAACAGCAGAAAATACCGAGGAATCTTCTCTATGAGACAATACACTTTTCTTTCTCTTCTCTTCTGCTGTCTCTCTCTCCCCACTGTTTCTTCTTCAATCTGATATGGGCAATGTCTAATTTCATGCTCTGCTACCCTGTAACTCAGTGCCATAGTACAATGAAAGGTGATGAGTTCAGAATTGAACTTATTGAAATTACCCCCGTCATTCCTTTTTATTACTGATGCTTTTTAACAAGTGTTTTATACTATGTGCTTAAATGCTTAGATGTTGGATTGATTGGATTGATAGCAGATTATTTATGATTGCTTTATGTTTCACTTTCTTTATACACTGATGAACCAAAACATTATGACCAGATGAAGCGAATACTGTTGATTTATCTGTGACAGTAGTGCATACCAAGATCAGGGCTATATGGGACTGTAAGCAGCACTCAGTTGACATTTGCTGGATTTGTGAGAAAATAGCAGGTGTAAAGACCTAAACAGGATTAACTTGTTGTGGCCAGACAACTGGTTTGGACCATCTTTGCAGTGGCAAGGCTTGTAATGTGCTTCCTGTCAGCAGGGGTAAATATCTACTGACAGTGGTTAGAGGAGGAACCACGAACCAGCAGCAGGGGGCTGGATTCCCAAGGTTTACTGATGTACAGGAGCAACAAGGGATATTTAGTTTGGCCTAAATTGACAGAATCTTTTAATGATGGTTACAGAAGGAATGTGTCTTAACACACAGTGCATCTCACCCTGCCCACACTAACCCCTGCTCACCATCAAAAGCGCCTATGGTGTGCATTGAAACTGGACCTTGGAGCAATGGAAGAAAGAAGGTTGAGTGGTTATATCACATGGAGGCTGGGTATGTGTGCGCTGTTTACCTGAGGGAGTGTTTTCGCCAGGATGCACTCTGAGAATAAGACAGGCCACTGGGGTATTGTGGTGCTCTGGGCATTTATGTGGATGTCATTTTGACATGTGGTGTATACCTAATCATGTGATTCACATGCCGGTGCTTTCTTTCAGCAGGATAATGCACCCAGCCACACTTCTAACTCTTGTTTGGGAATCATTTGAGGAGCATGACAAAAAGCTCAGTGTGCCGCCCTGGTGTCCAAATTACTATGGCAGTATGCAGATGACAATATCTGACAGATGTCATAATGTTTTGGCTCATTGTCTTTGTTAATTATTTGAATTATTCATCAAGTGTCATTGTAGTCTGTATTGTATTTTTCCTGTTCTCTCATAATTATAACACTGCCCTTCCCTTTAGGCACAAAATTAATAATTACTACCTGAATTCCTACCGAGACCTTTGGCTGGGAAAAATGCATGAGAGTACAGATTATGACAGTCTGCTCTCTATGCTGACGGTAATGTAATGCTTGGGGAATGTTTATTGGTTGCTGCCTCAGCGTTCTCCATCTCCTAACCATGGTTTGACCATAACTCATGCTTAAGCTGGGAGTTTCATTGGTCATCTGTTTAAGGGTTACAGTCTTTATTCTGCTGTTTTAGAGAGCTGCATCACAGCTGTTATAAAGGGGGATGTTTGCAGTGTAGGAAGAGAGAAGTTCACTACATGCTTTTCTTTGATTTTTATATGTTAACTGGTGTTGCAGTGCAATGCTGCTATTATATTCCTTTGCACGTAACTTAAGATGACCAGTCAGACTTCTTGTGCCACATACTAATCAAACCTTCTTCCTGTTTAGCTATACCTGTTTTCCAAATGTAACTTTCCACCTTCTCTTGCTCCTTCCCCTCTCCTCGGTAACCCTGGTAACTCATCATAGTAACCCCACCTAATCTCTTGCCCCTCCCCCCAGGCATCGTTCTATTAACCTGTTCCTAACGGGCTATCAGAGAATATGGATAGAGACAGAGACCTACTCTTTTGAGGAGAAGCTAGTGCAGGATCTGGCAGTAAGTACATCTAGCATTGTCTCAGTGTTTTGTCATGACAACCAACCTGACGCCGCCAGCCAGGTGTACTACAACCACTGTGGTCACTTGGGCTTTTTGTTTTGGTGATACTTTATTTGAAGAGCACTAGATAAGGGCTTCAGAATATATCTATAGTACACAAAAAGCACAGCATGACATAGTTAGAGATAGACTCTGGCTTTTCAGTTCAATTCAAGTTGTAACTGGACATTTACCTACACACAGCTTTCAGTAAGCACAGTGAAAACAGTGCTGCGCCCTGCTGTTACACTCTGGCCATTTAAGATGGTAAAAGGTTGATAGTCTTAAGTATTATAAAAAAACAAAAAGTCCTTAATACATGAAAAATGCGTCCTGACCAATATATGTTTGGCTGGAAAAATGGCCAGTTTTGTGGCTTGTTGTCTACCCTAATTTACAGTTTCATGTTTATCATTTGCACCTCTAAAGTAAGGAAGGAAAGAAGAAAATTTCATTACTGAAATCTTTGATGGTTACTGCAACTGCTAAGCTACAAGTAAACAGTTGCTTAACTTTACTGCAGAAATGTATGCTACGCTGGTGAACTTTACCATAAAATAACATTAAGAATATTAAGACATATTCAAACTTAAATATTTAGCATGAAGCTGGGGATTAAACAAATAGTTCATAATATCTGGTAGACTGATAAATAAAAATACAAAAAAAATTGTGTTCAAATTAAAATTGGAAAAGATATCATGCTACAGCGCTTATAACCTACATGAACCCATGCACGTCTAGCCATCTCCACACTAGGCTCACTGGTAATGGGGATTTGGCACAGCTTACAACATTCTTGTAAATTAATTAGATTCATTTTTGCAGTCCTAGAACAGTTTTATTTACTGAAGAATGAAAATAAGAGCTAATAATGAACAGAAACCAACAAAAGACTTCTGCACTATGTATGTTATTTAAGAGTGCCGTTTTTGAGTTGGGTACTGACAACAATATTGGACAGTTTACATATTTGACTTATTGGAATTTAAATTTAACATAAAATGTACCATGGTTATTAAGCTCCCAATTAAGCAGTTAGGTTTATTTATTTACTTATATGGTAAAGTTAGACATATAGCATCTGCTCAGAATGACTGAAATCACAATTTGCATAAGAGATGAAGTCTGTATTCAGGGCCTTCAACTAAAGTCTTACTTGATTGATTTGTTTGTTTATTTATTTGTTTGAATTCCCGCTAATTTGTAAATCCTGTGCCCACAACAGCTGTGCCTCAGGCACGCATGACATCGTTGCGTACATGGATGTCAGTGCTTGTCGTGATGTTGTCTCTGCTCTGTACAGTAGATGTGCTTGACGCGACCAGTAGGGTGGTAAGAAGGCATCTGAGCACTCTTACCTGTACTGGCAAAATTTATGGAAGACTGTCTTCAGAATTTGAGAGACTTTCGTAAATTTTTTGAGGCGGAATTGTGGCCGTACTCATATTCATGCAGGTTTCTCAAGATTTAATTCATGCTCATGAAGCAGGTTAAAATTTGATTGAGAGCAGTAACTGTTCCTTTGTCAATCCATATCATTCATTTCCCTGATGCATGACATTGTTTTTGTTAACTTACATCACACTAACTGTAATGCTCCATTTCCCAATGTGTGCCTTAAGATGAAGTTGCCTTTTGTTATTGTGTAAGTCTGCGTTTGTATGTGTATGCAGTAGAGGTGAATTTTGACTTATTTGGGCATTTGAGTTTCAGATGAACAGATATGCAGAGAAGAAAATAAAGTGCACCCCAGCACAAAAGACTTACTTCAAACAAAAATATTATTTTGCTTATTTCATTTTTTTTATGTGATAGGTCTTGAGTAAGATGCAACAAAGATTAAAAAAACATATTTTAGCAGCACCCAGAGACATACATTTGAAAACAGGCTTTGTTGTTCAAAACTAGCCATGGGTTTTTCCTGTTTTTCCACTACTATGAGTAGTGGAGTTGCTTCCTCAGGTGATCAAATGGCTGCAGACTTACACAAGTACATCTACACAAGTTCTTTACTCCTCAGTGAATTAAATGCCACCATGTTAGTTTTTGATGAAATATATTTTCATTGTTTCTGAATTAGCTAATCTTAGCCGGAGCAGTTAGCATATTTATCAATAAAGCCACTAATTCTTGTCATATCCGTTGTAAGAGTTGTTCTAACGCTGTTTACTGTAATACTGCATTTGTCTGAAGTATTTTGAAACACTACATTGGGCTGTGAATCTCCTTGTTTCCCCCCAGTACCTAACTGCCTATTTAAAAAAACAGCAAACATGCTTACTTGCAAACTGAATGTAACAAAACTACAAAAACAATAAAAATCTTAATAGGACATAATTAAGCACTGTTAATCACTGTTAAGACATCAGCTGTGATAGCAAACTATCATTATATGGGTAGGCAAGTAGCAAACGTGATGCTGTTAGCAAAATCAAGCTAAATGTTTATAATGTAGATCTGTGAATCCCTGTTGTTCAAATTCCTTCTCCATTACAACTAAAAAGTACTCAGGGTGCTGGATAATTGACTGGGTTGAGCTGAACACACATGTATAGCACCTGTGCTGCACATTGTAAAAATGTTTTGTTGGTCCAACCTAAGAAACATTCAGGCACTTATGTTTTGTAGTTGCAGAGAATAATATACTCAATGGCAAAACTTGTCGTCCTATGATGAAACATAGCAAATACATGATTTCTGTATTCAAGTACTGGCACCTCAAATGGTTAATCAAGTGCTCAAGCACCCGTGCACTTCCCTAGTGTGCACTTTTCAACAGTCTTTGCTGCAGAATATCAAGTTTTCTTATTATCATTTCCCCAGAGCACAGCACACAGCCTGCTGCACTGGAACAATTACATTACTGACTCTGAGCAGCTTGCATTGAGCTGTTTTGTGTACGCTGTGCGGTTCTGATAACCAATAAAATAAATGCAGCACAACATATTTAGTCTGTTAGAATTCTTTGGAATGTGATGTGTTTCCATATACTCTCAGTACAGGAGTGTCCTGACAAATCTCGGATCAGTTCTCTTTTTAACATTTGCAGGCAGAGGTGGGTTATTTTCATGGAGAGATGTGTTTCCTGTGCAGATTTTTTGGAGGGGGGGGGTTGCGGGGGGGGCGGCTGTTAAGTGTGCTTTACAATGTGCCAGGTGACATGACCAGCACCATGTTTGATGATCGTGTTTATTGTAGATCAAATCAAAATGCATCTTATCTAGAATCTCTGACTGACAGTTACTACACCTACACACGCCACTTAGTAGCAGGGGAGATGCACAACCAGGAAAGACTATACACTGCATTGTGATAGTCAGTTCACATTGCAGTGTGAACCCCTTCTTGCTCATGACCAAAGCTCCATATTTTAAAGTGAACAGGAAACTTTTGGGTAACCACTTATGGGTTAAGTGTAGGTGCACAGATATGTGACACACAGTACTGTTAGATATACAGTACTGCACAACAGTCCATGATTATTTATCTCAGCAGGAAAATGTTCTGAACTGTATCTTTTAGGGTGGTTCTGATACATATTCAGTCCTTTTATTTAGGAGCATTCCATTGACAAGCCCCACACCCTTCTTTAAAGAGATCCCTGCATTTTAACGAGAGAGAAGTGGGAGTGATTATTAATTGTCACTACTGAACACATATTTTCTGCATTTAAACCCCTTTGTGTTTTAAAGAATACTAATGCGTTTGCTAGTCATGTACTGCTTAAGATAAGCTAAAATTGTCAGTACAGGAACATTGGGTCACTCAAAGCTGAAGGACTTACTCTAAATCCAAGTCAGTCAAAGCCTGGAATGTGATTGACTTTGAAGCAGTTGGTGGAATCATCCATTTATCCATTCCGGACCATGACAATGCATTAAACCAAGTATGTGTGCATGATTATAGAGGACACAGCGGAAAGCAGAGGAGGAGGAAGAGGAGGTAGCGGAGGCACAACCAGACCCTCTTCATCAGCTCATCCTGCATTTTAGTCATAACGCTCTGACAGAAAGAAGGTGAGACGGACAGATCCCAAAAACTGACAGATACACACTGCAGACCATGAGTATACAAACACATCACACACACACACACTCATTACCTCTCCCACTCACACCTGGGCACCTGGCTATCGCTCTGTGTGTTCCATCTGTGCAGCGAAACATTCTCAGCGGCTCCATTCTCACACGATAACAATGTCAGCCTGAAATCAGCTCAGTGTTGTGTAATCAGCGTGCATGTTGAGCTTAATAATGTGGCCTGTGTTGTCTGTATCTCACTCTGACTCTGCCTTTCAGTTCCCTAGAAGAGGACCCACTGTACATAGCCTACGCGGACATGATGGCAAAGGTACAGCTCTGGTACATCTGCCTACAAAGAGGTGTACTATGTCAAAATATGCAACTACACCACCTTCTTAATTTTAGGATGGAGGGGGTTGGGTGGTCTGCTGCAGAGAATCTCGAGAAACAATCCACCCTCCACCTTAAACACAGCACAGCAGCAGTCTGTGGTCATTTTTCAACCAACTCGGAGATGCATGTACAAATTAGGACACTCCCGGTCGAATTACCCTATTGATTTTCTGATGGAAGATCCATCAACACATCCTCTACTGAGAGCATAAAATGTGGCCTGTGTATGAATATATCTTTTCAGTATAGCAGGAAAACTGAAAGTCCCAGCAAAATTCCAGCTCCTTTTACCTTCCATAAAACGAGCTATAGAAATATTCTAGGTTTATATTAATCCTGTGTAAATCAGGATGTGTGTAAAAATGTATGGAGACGCTTGAATTGTTTAATTGTGGTCTCTGTGATTACAATCAATCCAATATCTAACTGTTGTTACAGTCACTCCTCATATTTACAGCTCAGGAAATAAAGTAAAGAATTAGCCTGTCCTCGGTTTCTAGAAAGATGTCTGCCTACTGTTTTAAACACTTTCTGTGATTAGCAGAGCTCATCTGTTAATCTCTAAAAACAAGGGCCCTAACCTCTTAAAGTCAAGTTAAATCATCAGTTGGAGACCCAGCAGTTTTTGGATTAGTCAGTGTGCATTATAATAACAGGGTAACACAGAAATAAGCTTAAAAGTGAGCACAGATCTCATGGCTTCTGAGGAAGGAGGATCATAAATATATTGTATTATATTCAGGTGGGACTGTCTGGTGTGCGTAAATCCATGTGAACAACATGTGCTGGTGGTTAACTGATGAGAGAAGCAACCCTGAGGTGGAGTGGTTGCTGATTTACAATGATTTACTGCATATAAGGCTAGTAGCTGTATCACATTCACTAGCCTTTGGGAGAGCTGCTGCTTTGAGAGATTCAAAGCCGCAGTGAAGCACATAGGCTGATTTGTTCAATTCCTGAACTGCGGGTGTTTAATGAATTCATGTAGTTATTTAATACTTATGTATTACATATAAAGAGAAATGCAGTGGTCTGATAGGCCCATCCTGATGATGGCCAGTAGTTATTATACCAAAGTGGACACAATGCAGTGAATTCATGCACTGAACATTTTCAGGCTTTGTGTCTAAAGTAACTTCATTTATTCAGATTTATTCATGAGCGTTTATTCATAAAGAGAAATACAGTTCTTTTATAGTGAGCAGTTTTACTGCTCTTGATATCTGTGTGTCTTGTAATGCTACCTCTGTGTTCTCCTATGAAGCTCTGAATAATCCCTGCAGAGTTTTAACCCTGTCTGTTCTTTTTTGTCCTTAGAGCTGTGCTGAAGATGAAGACGAGGATGAGGAAGGAAAGGAAAAAACCTTTGAGGTTTGGATTTCAGTGTTTGTTGTTTCGTATCTCAGTATTGCTCCAGGCCTGTATGATAGATACCTTGACCATTTTGGTGATAACTGTTTATGAATGACAGGAAAAGGAGATGGAAAAACAGAAGACGCTGTATCAGCAGGCCAGGTTACATGACAGAGGGGCTGCTGAGATGGTCTTACAGACAATCAGTGCCAGCAAAGGTACACACACACACACACATGCGTGTGCACACACTGCAAACAGCTCCTTTCACTCAATATGGCCTCACTGACTCGCTTGCTTCTTTCAGGTCGACTGGGTCCCATGGTAACCTTCACTCTGAAGCTGGGAATCTCTGTTCTGAATGGAGGAAACATTCTGGTTCAGCAGGTAATGCTCTTTCACTACACCACATGTAATTAACATCATAACAGTGATTACATGATTGTGTATTGTTTTTTTGTAAGTAGAGAAACATTTATTTGATTAGCTGCAAATCTCTACAGAAAATGCTGGATTATCTGAAAGAGAAGCGTGACGCTGGCTTTTTCAAGAGTCTGTCTGGACTAATGCAATCATGCAGGTGACATGCACATATACCTTCTTTATTTGATATGTTTTGTGGAAACATCTATTTTTCAAAACAAATGATCAGTGATAGTTTGCTTAGAATTATTTATTATTTGATTTTAATGACTCATAAATGATGAATTGATTAAAAAAAAAAAAAAACTTATTCCTGCATAGAAGATTATGGTAATGGTTGCTATTATTATATTACATATAAAAAACATTATAATTACTGGGATGCACAGTGCACATGTTCAAAATGGGTTAAAAAATGTTTTTTTCCCCAAAACCTGAAATTGGCAATGGGCCAACTTATTGCTTGTATTTGTATATTTATAATAAGGCAGAGCTGCCTCTATAAAATGTTGTGCTGCTTCCGGCTCCTGATCAGTGGCGGCACTGGAAAAAGAAATCAGCCTTTAAAATCTAACCAGACCAGCTGCTTACCTTGCAGACATTTCTGTTATTGATCATTAGATCTTTATTACACATTTTAACTATACTTATACATTTTGTATCATTTTTCATTTTTAAGTAAATGAAAGAAAGTAGTAAAATGAAAACAGAAGGCATGCTCAATAAAAACTATTATATAATTATTTGGTGTTTATAGGATTACTTATAACCTTATAACACTGGTGTTTAGAAGAAAAAAATATTTTATGTCACCAAAAATTCATACTAGGCAACTGGACTTGAAAAAGCTCCTTAGATATCGTCAGCCTATGACTGTAGGTCCAACTAACTACACATGATAATACTTTAGTTCATTTTTGACAATGAATGTTATTGTTGCTTTCACTTACATAGACTGGTCTGTTTTGTTTAGCGTATTGGACCTGAATGCATTTGAGAGGCAAAACAAAGCTGAAGGACTGGGCATGGTGACTGAGGAGGGCTCAAGTAAGTGACACACACATGCAGACGTGTTAAATTAGTCTGATCTGCGTTGAGTTTGTATATATATGAAATATATATATGAGAAACTTTATAATACAAACTCAATGCAGTTTATTGATTTGTTACATCAGAGCATCTCTTCATTCCACAGTAGCCTATGTTTAGGTTCAGTTTAGGTTATGGGTTATGAATTACGTCAGGATAATAGGTTACACAAAACCACTTACATTCATTTTTGGAGCTGAATACTGCACCATGCTGTTATGTTATAAACTAATTAATTATGTTCTTTAAATATGGCACATCATTATTTGTACCTCAATGGAGAAAACAAGGGCAGGTTTCATGCTAATAATCCCCTGTAATTCTACAGTTTTCATAGCTTTAAATGGTCCCTACCATGTACAGTATCTATAGAGTGTTGTTATAGTGACAGAGCATGCTGTTAATTACATACACTCTATGCTTCTAAAACCTCTAAGTTCAGAATAAATTGCTTAGATGACGTCATGAAAACCAATACATGTAGATCATTCCACCTGTTTCCATCCAGCTTTTTGAATAAGCCACAACCAACCGGTCAGAAGAGAGCTCATTTACGTTTTAGTCAATGCTTTGGGCAAACCTAACAAAAGTATATGTGGTTTGACCACAGATTTAACTACAAACATCATTTGTTAAGACTGCATTATCTGAGGCTGCATTAGATTTTTTTTTTTTTGATGGCTAAAACAAATGACCTGGAAAATATGTGCCCTTTTACTACATAACTCCACCCCATCTTCAGCTGTATAGGTAAGAAACAGCTAACTCTTTGGATAAGCCACCTTCTCGAGTTTTGCACTCATCATCAAACAAAAAAAGGTTGCACCCAGAATGAAACAACCGAGCGGAATAATACCTGGTGGGTAGGTTTGACATCATGAGACATGTGAATGATTCAAGTTTTACGCTCGGTCACACACATGATACAAGCAAGGATAAGGCCTGTACCTGACTGACTATAAAGTTATTCTCTTGTGTATTTCCAATCTGACTGGTGCTGTTGTGTTGGTAGCATCTTTTGCAAGCGGAGTGTGCCTCAGAGAAGTTCAAAAGCAATTTGGACAGGTGGAAGAGTTTGAGAAGAGTCGAATCATAGGGCTACAGGAAGCGGGATGGTCTTATCGACATATTGCACACCATACAAATTGTACAACATGCACAAAGTGACCCTGCAACCATGATGGCTGACATTCAGCAAGTGGTGAAGCCCTTCATGAGGCATCCTGTTACTGACAGAACTATTGCCAAACTTCACAACGCAGGACTACATGATCGTTACAACAGATAAAGACACCTATATCTTTTAGCTAGGTTCCCGAAAGCATGCTAGTCACTGCTGAGCATGGCATCCTTAGCTATTTTCATCTCCTCTGAAGCAATGTTAGCGTAAGAGCAGACTTTTATTATCTGTGTCTAAATGTTGGAGAAAAGCTGTACCCTCAATTAACAGCCTACCACATCACTGTGATCTGTTGAGATTTCCGTTATATTGAGCATTTTTAACTTCTCTCAATCAATTTTGGTATGATGCCACACTTTTATCATCTGTATCTAAACTAATAAGAAAGGCTATACCCTCAATAAACTGCCTACCTTATCACTAGAAAGCAAAGTCATATGGTTGCCTGGTGATGCCGGCAAACGTTAAATTCCGTCAGGCACTGTAGATTCTTGCTTTGTTTTAATGGGGGGGGGTTGTGAAATGGTGTAGGTGGACCACAGAAACAAAATGCTAGAAAGACTAGGGGCCTTTGAAGTGTATGAAAGCTGCCCCTGTCCAGAAAGTTTTCCATGATTAAATTATAAATTGCCCCATGATGCAGTATTAGCTCAAAATCATACATTGTTTATTTTACAACATCTCCATTCCTAGCAGCAAGTATGGGCAGCACGGTTTATGGTAAAGCCAGTGCAGTTCACTCAGTCAGCCACAAGGTTTGCACTACTGCACTACTTCACATTAAGTCTGAATGGATAATTGCATTCACCACAGAATGCCCACCTCTCACTGCACACATACACCAAATTGTTTTGATTGTCATTCAATTCAGGCATAAGTGATGGCGACATGAATCAAGCGGTGCATCTCATATATGATATATACCTATAAAAAAAAAAAGGTTGTGCGAACTTTGCTAACCCTTGTTAATCGCATGTCAGTGTGCAGCCAGTTGATGTCAGTTTCTCTCATTCTTACAGAAATTTCAATGTCTTCTCCTTTGCTTATGTCTGCCTTTTTGCCTGTTTGTTTCTTTCTATGTTTCTTTCCTCTCGTCACGTTTTTTAATCTCATCGGTCGCAGTCAACGTGAGGGAGAGGGGTAAATACACGGTTTAGATTCTACTCGTTCCGGCATTGCTGCCCCCCTCTAGTCCCTGTCTTGTCAACCATCTCTGTCTCTGTCTGTTTTGTGCAGAATGCAGTGATCGATTGCTCTGGTCTTCAGGACAACATGCATGCCTTGTAGGACAGAAAGTAGAACTGATAATGCAAGAAATTTCCCAGTGACACTGTTTACCTATTCTCTCTCTCTATCTGTCTTTCTGTCTGTTCTTCTGTCTTCTTTTTCTACTCTCGCCTACATAATAAATGCTAAAGAATTTCAAAAGAATTGGTAACTGGTAGTGAAAAGCAGATATCCCTTTTTTGTCCTTATGCCTGACAAGAGATATTAACACATGCAAAGCTTATCCCCTATCATCTGATGTGTATCGTAGTAAGTATCTTATTGTATTTTGGGGGTACATTGTATTGCCAACTGTATGTGGACACCCCAGTTTAGGTGTTTGGTTCCTACCCATTGCCAATAGGTTTATAAATTCAAGAAATAGCCATGCAAAGTCCATAGACAAACACTGGCAGTATAATGGGTTGTAGTGAAGAGCAGTACTGAACGTGGCAATGTCATAGGCTGTCACTTTTACAACCTTTCTACAATGCCAGGTCTGCTCAAAGAAGTGGAAGCCTCTACAACCAGATAAAAAAAAAAACATAAATTCATAAACTTACTGAGGGGACCAGAAATTACTGAAACATGGAGTGTGTAAAATGTACCTATCCTATGTTACATAATTCACTACAGAGCTACAGTTTACGCCTGGTAGAACACTAGCACCTAATAAAATTGTTTTCTATGTCCAAGCAGCTGCACATTACAATGTGCAATGCTAAGCGGTGTGTTGTAAAACACACCACCACTGGACCCTGGAGTAGTGGAAATGTTATTTGCAGTAATGATTCAAGTTTCTGGAAGTCTCATGGGCAACTGTAGGTTTGTCGGAGCCAGGAGAATGCATGGTGACATCAGTGCAGTGTGAGGAGGAAGACGAGGCTTGGCCCCTTAGCTACAGCATTAACATACATATACAAATACAAAGAGGGTGCTTCATGGCCCACAGGTTGAGAAACCCTGGTCTAAATATATTTTAGACAGTATGTTTCCTTTGTGGACTGATTGTGAATCAGGCTTTTTTTATGGCTATAAGAAGACCAACTTCACATTAATGCTCATTGTTTTTCAAACTATACGATGTAATTGTCAGATGTCCACATACTATTGGCCATATGGTGTACGTGTCAGAATGTTCAAGACCAGTGCCTACTTTTTCAGAACAAAGTCAAACAGTGTGCGAGCTAGATAGCAGCTTTGGGGGTAAGTAAAAGTAGCGCTGCCGACTGTGTAAAGAGATGATCTCTAGCTTTACTTCTTTTTCTCTACAAAGGTTCCAAGGTGCTCCAAAACGATGAGTTCACTAAAGATCTTTTTAGGTTCCTGCAACTGCTCTGTGAGGGTCACAACAATGGTAAGTCGCCCTAAAGGGACTTATTATTTCAACCATTTACGGCATTCATATTTACTGTTCAAAATGATCAGTCAACCTACACACATCTTCTGAGTTTCTATAATGTTGCTAACAGTAAAGTGAAAATATAAAATAATATATCCTCAGGTGCTATTTTGCCTGCATGTATCTCTCCACCATGATTTGATTTTGGCCAGTGGAATTCACTGCTGCCAGTGGTTTTGTGTCAGACTTTGTGTCAGTAAATATATTTTGCATTACACAATGGAAATTAATTTGCAGATTTTGTGTCACTGACCAATGTCCCTACTGCCAGATGAGGCTCCATATACCAGAAGAGAAAAGATCCAAAATGGAGGAGAATCTAGTTAATAATAATCAGTAGTGTGTAATCATGTCCGATTAAACATTACTCCACACAAATTAACACCTTAAAATAAAAAAGTCACTGCTGATGTAAACCACTTTGTGGTTAAATTCAGATCAGATTAGTTAAACAATCTAATTTACCAATTTTTCTCTTTAACCCCGATACAGTCAATCAGCCTGTGTTTGGAGTCCAAATTCTTAGAACTGGAGCTAAAATGCCAATGTTGCTAACAAAAAAACTGAATAGTCTAAATTGTTTCTGTAAATACGTCTGTGCTAGTGGCACTGCTGTGTATTGAAACTGACCAAAGTCAGTGACCCAAGTAATGTCTTGTTGTAAATTACAAGGTAGGTATAAGTTAGATGGACACTCAGTGAAAGTACAAGGGAGGTGAGTGAGGTGAGGAGGTGATGAGTGTGTTGCCCTATGAAACATTTGTGTGACAGTTCTGTCTACCAAATTTTTCCCAGATTTCCAGAACTTTTTGAGGACCCAGACAGGAAACACAACTACTGTCAACATAATCATAAGCACAGTGGACTACCTCCTGAGGCTACAGGTAATTTAAATTAAAAATCAAGAACACATCTCATCTATCAACTACAAGTAAAATGCAAATAAAAATAGACATAGGTTATTTTTGTTAAACATTAACAGAACAACAATAAGATATGTTTAGAAGATGTTTAAACATACTGTATTTACTTTAAACATACTTTGCCAATGCATGCTCATTCTGTATAATGATTTAAAGCAATTTTTAAATTAATTTTATTATATCATATTATCTACACTGTTGGGCAATATTAACCAATGTCAGGGGTTTCAAACTGTGGATGTGGGTGAGTAAGACCAGACACTCACAAACTCCCAAATCGTTCAGCATTACCACTTCAATGCATCAAAATGCATCAGCAAAAATTATACCTCTCTGTCAGGGTTTGCAAGAATTTAGACATTTCATTGTTTTCATAATATCATCAAAAGATTCAGAGAATCCAAAGAAGACTCTCTGCATAGTGCAGAAGACAGAATGCTCAAGACAAAGTTCAAAAGCCCGTATCTGTCATGGTATGGGGGTATATTAGCATCCTTTTCAGGAACATCCATGTTAATTTTAATATGACAGTACCAAACCACATTTTGTATGTTATAACGGCATGAGTGTGTTAATCAGAGAGTGCCTGGCCTGTCTGCATTTAAAAAGGGAGACCATTTAAAAAATTACAACCACGCCATCTTGTGTGGGTAAACAGCTGAAGACAACCGTATAACTGAGGAATGGATTTTATGTCTTAGTCCCCACAAGTGGTGTTATGTGTTTAAATAAGCATATATTTAATTGAAGTTGAATATTTTGACGTAAAACATCAAATACTAGCCTGTCTTGTACAGTTTTCAATTTAATACAGTCAAACGAATTTTTACAAATCATAGTTTTTTGTTTATGTTTATTAACATTTCAGAATTGAGGTCGTGATTACATATAGTCTCATGTTGTCTTGCTGTCATTGTAGGAGTCCATCAGTGATTTTTACTGGTATTATTCGGGTAAAGATGTCATGGACGAGGCCGGTCAGCGTAACTTCTCTAAAGCCTTGGCTGTGGCCAAGCAGGTCTTTAACTCCCTCACTGAATATATCCAGGTAACTGACAATAGCAGTGCGGTTTTACTGCAATTACACAATCCTTACGTTTCCATTAACACATTAGTACAACTGTTATTTACTCTCACTGAACCTTTTTATGGCAGTCAGCAATTCAAGCATGAAAGCTTTTTGCTTCCCAATTGGTGGTTACGGGTCTTCACAGTTTAAAGAACCATGCTAACACAGCAGTAATATTAGTCGTTTTTGGCCAGTTTTGGAATGGTGCTAAAAATGACTAAGCTGTGAATAAAAGCATCTATTTTCTAGCATATAACTGCAAAGAATTTGCTTGTATAATCCATTCAGAAATGTTTTAATATCAATATTTTTTTCATTGTTGGGATATTTTGATTAGCTGTTTGTAATTTGTCGACATGCTAATCCTAAAAGGTTATTTTTTCTCCTGCTGACTCTCAAACACGCAATCACTCACATAGCGTCATGAAGTATTGCCCACATGTTCCTGCTGTTTTAATGTCTTGAAACCCTGAGCGATCAAAAACCAACAAGACCTTTAACTCTGCTTTCTCCTCAGGGTCCATGTATAGGCAACCAGCAGAGTTTGGCACACAGCAGGCTATGGGATGCAGTGGTTGGCTTTTTACACGTCTTCGCCAACATGCAGATGAAGCTCTCACAGGTAAGTTCATTAAAGAAATTGCATTGTTTTGCATTACAGTGTACTTAGCATGGCTACTGACTAATGATTGACAAAGTGCTCACATTAGCTTTGCTGTTTGTAATTGTTTAAAAGCAATGCATTTAACTTACAGGCAGAATCAATCCATTTTGCTACTACACTATATACCAACATGATATAGCATTATAGCACTATAATTATATTATGGTATGTAATGCTTATTGTCTATTAAAACTAAAAAAAAAACAGTATCAACAGACTTCAACAGACAGAATTTATTTCTCACCAGTGTGATAAATGATATCACATTATGTTGTAACAAGTTAAAGAGTTACAGCCAGAAATCTGTCTCTTGGGCTTAGTCGTTAACCATTAGCCTAGCAATGGGACATAGCCAGCTGCTTCATGCGAGAGGCTCTGTAGTAATATTTACCCACTGATTTACCCAGTCTGATGCCCTTAAACGAAAACTCAAATTTAAGAAATGCATGTATGAGAACATGATATTTAAAAAAATATATTCCTTAATCTTAATTATAGACATAAAAATATTTGGCCATATCATTCTGTACTCTGTAATACTGTATACTTTTAATATGCTCCAACATTTTTTTGTCTGCTCAAATGTAGAGAAATTTATATCATTTATGAAGAAAATATCATGTAGTATTGTGATTATATTTGTGTGTGTATATATATATATATATATATATATACATATACATATACAAATACAAATATATCATGGGCTATGTGCTGGCACCACTAAAAGTAGGAACTGGTCGTAATAATATGATTTGACTGTGTATCTATCTTCATAACATTACAGATGGCATAACGTCTTAGCTTATTCCTAAATGGTAGAACAGGTTACCAGTTAAGATCAGCTTAACACCAAGATACATTTAAAACTGGGTTCAGCTCATTGACAACCCCTTACCTAAAGTAGGTCTGTTAAAGCGCTAAAATTTGCAGGCCTAGACCTACAGGACCAGCTTTGAGAAACACATCTAGACATTAAAATGTCATTATTTGGTTTGTTGAAGTCAGTGGTTCAGTAATACTGTTTTCCTGATTGATCCACCTGCTGATAAACCACACATTTCAATAACAAATTTGCAAATTGTTATTTTTCATGAATACAACAGTGGCCACTAGATGTCTCTGCCTACACAAAAATATAAACCAACCCCCCACTCTGTCCAGTCCGTGTCTTAGACATTTAGGCTTTAAGCTAACAAAAACTTGTCTGCAACAAATAGCAATAGGAACCAGGTTTCTAGCTCAGTAAGCTCTTCTGTTGAGATTTCAAGTCTCAGAGCTGCCGAGACCCCTGTTTGATGATGCAGGCAGGGGGTCTGGACAAACAGGCCAGGTGAATTTTCCTATTCACAGATCCTTCTCAGATTCATAGCCTGCTGCGAACACACCTGAGCTACAGCTGCAGAATGAATCAATCCTTTGCCATGATGTAACTGGTCTGCTGGAGCATAGAACTGCCCAGCATGCGCAGCTTTTATGGAGATGGAAAGACTTTAATCTGCCGAATGGAAAGGATGTGTGCTGGTTTTATACTAAGTTTGACAGCATCTGTAATAACAGAGAACTACAAAATACGATTTATCACTTTTAGTTCATTTTTAGTCAGTAAAATGCAATTTTAGACCAAAATAAAGGGTTTACATGCTTAAACACCCAGTGGATTACTGGAGGTCAGTAATTGCTTTTTTGCCTGTAGGCTGTGGCTTCGAAAGCTGAGAAGACAACATTGCAGTAACTAACAGCATGGTTTCAAAGTACCCAAATAATTGGCCAATTAGGTCTTAATTTACTGTGTTCATGTATAGATATAGCTCACCTATATTCTCAGACTCTGAAACTGTTTTGTGTGGGCGTGGCAAGAGACATAAGCCATTGACTGGGTGAAAAATGTTTATGGAAGCATTAAACAAGATTTAATATTGAAAGAAGAGAAATATGGTGCAATTCAGCATTTATTCCACTCTGAGAATGTAGTCTAAAAGACATAAATAAAAAAATAATATACTGTGTATATATATATAGTTCTTAACCCTAATAGACTTAAGTTCACTGGTACTTTAAATTATTGAATGTACATAACAGTCTTTATTGTATGTTAGATTAGATCATATTGTTGAATTACTGAATGTCAAAAAGTGTGTAAAAAATTCCCAGAATTTCCATCATGCACACAAATTTGAATCCTGGCACCTGCAGTGTTTAAAGAATCGTGCACACCTCTTAAGATACTGGCTTAATCTACACGTCCAGTGACGAGGAGACACTGGCCTTTTGATGTATGCAGTGAGAAAAGACAAGCAGAGAAAACATGTCCTTTAGCTTGTTATTTTTTACATCCTTTCTCTTTCTTCTTCTAGGACTCCAGCCAGATTGAGCTGTTGAAGGAGCTGATGGATCTGCAGAAGGACATGATAGTCATGTTGCTCTCCCTTCTGGAAGGTTCTCTTATGCAATCTTTGCCTAATAATGAGCAAACAGAATGTGGCATTTACATTCTGTTCACAGGAACTGTTGTTTGTGCCATCAGTCGGATTGTTGGGGGATATTTGACTTTTGTATTTTGTATTGCAGCCACCACATTGCCACAATTAAAGAGCAGTCCAGCAGTTTTCAAACCACTGTTCAAACAGCGGGTTTTCCCAGCAGACCTATTAATGTTCAGAGCAGCCCTAAATAAATTCAGCTGTGCTTGTTATCAGTGGATATTTGTCTAAGAGAAAGCAGAACCATTTATTGTAAATGACTTGGTATGCCATGGTGAAGAGCAAAGTAACAACCACTATGCCTCAGATCCACTGAGAGGGTAATAGATAATGAGGGTGACTATTCAGCGTGGCAGTGTACGTTCAGTATCCTGTCACAAACCTCAGAGCAAAGTAAATGTTGAAACTAGTGCATTCGGTACATTGGGGATTTTCACAACCTAGCTTATTTTACAAAACGCTGAACATCTCCAATAAGAAGAGGACAGTAGTATAACAAAGCAAAGGAGCCCCTTTTAACTGGTTTGTTTACAGAGATTACTGAACAATATTTTAATTACTTGGATAATAATTACTGAATAAATAATTGCAACTAATATCCCATATGGAAATCTGATATGTTCCCCTCATGTCCAATATGTGGGTGAACCCATATATACTTAATATATGGATCATACAGTTGTTAGGTACATAGTTAAATACATCCAGTACAATCGGAATTGTTGCTGTGTTATAGAAGATGAATAAAAACCTTATATCATCATCAGTATGTCAATCATATGTTCTATCATACTTTGTTAAATATATTAATTACAGATTTGTATATGATGATATATGCCTTAAAAATATGGCCCGAATTTAAAAATTTCATGTGGAATGTACGTTAAACTGACTCCAGAATTATAAGTTACAACTCCTCAGCCAATCACACTTATCTTTAAACACTACTTGCCCCGAAAAGAGAAACTCATCAGGAGAAAGCGTCAGTGAGAGCAATGGTGATAGGACATAAGTGTGAATTATTAGACTGAGAGATGGCGGAAAGGTGTTGCTGAGGAATGTATAAAGCCTGGCATGTGCTATTCTGATTATCTGGAGAGTGGTGCTGGGTTTGTTTTAAGCTGAAAAGGTTTTAGATAATTGTGAAAGAACACAAAACATTGTAAGGACACATTTATCTGCTCAACACATTTATCACATGTATCTGCTCACATTTACCTGCTTAATGTCAAAAAGGCTAAATTATGCTGGCTGTGCAGTGTTTAGTAAAAATAAATATACTGCCTAAAAATGTTCATTTCTATTAGCTTAAAGACCTTCTGTAAAAGACAAAAGGGTTCTCAGCACAGACAGGCTTATCAGCATCTAACACTGCTCTGACTAGCCTTTGTTGTTAGTCTTAGCATTAGATCATTCTGTCCTATTCTGTCTGACAACCTGCTACTTAAAATTTATAGTATGTAGTTCCATTAATGCGAAAATGATCTCCAGAATTATTTTTGTTTGATTTAAATTGGCCAAATATTCATATTTTGTTATTTCTCAAACATGTTTTTTTGCAGAGAACGTCTTGTAAAGCCAGTTTTTGAAGAATGTTCCTTGTCTGTGTGCTTCTAGATATAAGAAAAATACACAAAACATTACAGCTAATATTAGCCACTAATAGTTGTATTGTAAATACACACAAAAGAACCACAAAAGAACACTGGAGGCTAAAACGCAAACTTAAGCATGTTATGTGATGCTTCTAACATTACTCATCTCATAAGCATCCTCTGATTATCATTCTGTTACGCTACAAAAATAGAGACTTCAAAGAAATGAAAACAATATCCAGCATGCTTTCCTCGATTCTGACCAAAACCATTTTTACCCAAATTAATTCATACTCACACGTCATAAGTACGAACTTCTGAGGAGGACATAAAGGTAGCATTAAACTGCAGGGGTCCACAATATAATTCCTTACTCTCATAAATACATAACTGATTATTTGTATTATTACATTTTTGAAATATAGTTTAAGCTTAATAACTGAATATTAAGCATGTGGTTAAAACCATTAAGGCATCTTTGATTTATTTACTATTCACTGTATTTCCAGGTAATGTTGTAAATGGAACCATTGGCAAGCAGATGGTGGATACTTTGGTGGAATCCTCCAGCAATGTGGAGATGATCCTAAAATTTTTCGACATGTTTCTCAAACTGAAGGATCTTACCACCTCTGACAGTTTCAAAGAGCATGACTCTGATGCCAAAGGAGTCATTTCCAAACGAGAGTTTCAGAAATCAATGGAAAATCAGAAGCAGTACTCACAATCTGAGATTGAGTTCCTGCTTTCTTGCGCTGAGGCAGACGAAAACGACATGTTCAACTATGTGGAGTTTGTAAAGCGCTTCCATGAGCCTGCCAAGGACATTGGTTTTAATGTGGCTGTGCTGCTTACCAACCTGTCGGAACACATGCCCCATGACTCCCGTCTGGCGGCCTTCTTGAATCTGGCTGAGAGTGTTCTCAACTACTTTGAGCCATTCTTGGGCCGCATTGAGATCATGGGGAGTGCGAAGAGAATTGAAAGAGTTTACTTTGAGATCAGTGAGTCTAGCAGAACTCAATGGGAAAAGCCACAGGTCAAGGAATCCAAACGGCAGTTCATATTTGACGTGGTCAATGAGGGTGGAGAATCGGAAAAGATGGAACTCTTTGTGAACTTCTGTGAGGACACCATCTTTGAGATGCAGCTGGCCTCTCTGATCTCAGAACCAGACGCTGTGGAACGGTCAGAAGAAGACGAAGATGATTTGCAGAGTGTGACTGAGGAACAAGAAGAGGAAGAAGAGGACAGAACACTGGAATCCTTCTCTGCTTTTACCATGGCTTGTGTATCAATGAGGAAGAACCTATGCAGCCTTCGCAAGCTGCTAACCCTCAAGAGCATGAAGAAGCAGTACAAGAAGTTCCGGAAGATGAGCATTAGGGAGATGATCCGCAGCTTTTTCTTTTTCTTCTGGAGGATCTTTGTCGGCATCTTCCGCTTCCTCTACAATTTGGTTTGGGGCTTCTTCCACATCCTGTGGTCCACTCTGTTCGGAGGAGGCCTGGTGGAAGGTGCCAAAAACATGAAGGTGACGGACATACTAGGCAACATGCCGGACCCCACTCAATTTGGTATCCATGGAGATGTTCTAGAGACTGAAAAGCTGGAGGCAAACGAGGCTTGTTTGGTAGCGGAGATTGGCCAGATGGCAGAGGGAGACCAAATGGAGGTAGACCTCATGTCAGAGCTGTTGAGTATTCAGCCCAAGAGAGAGGGGGGCAAGCACGGGACTGAGCCTGGGCTGGGAGATGTGTCTGAAGTGGTTGGTGTGGATTCTCCATCTCTAGCTGCTGCTGTGCGGCAGAAGAAGGCCCAGGTAACATTCCTGCTCTTTGTTCAGAACCGCAGACTGAAGCAAGGTTAATGATGTATTTGATATGATAGTGATATATACGGTACTATGCAGAATTCAGACCACCCTTCATCTGTTTTCTTTCCAGTCAAAATGACCCTCAGGTACAAGTTATTAATTTTTCAGGAGATATTCCTGAGCAGATTATATGTCAAATAAGTAAGAATTTCAAGACATTAATACAATATATACACAGAATGAGACACAACATCCATCCATGACCTGGAAGACCACCAAAACTATATGATGAACAGCACTTAAAGCTCACTTCCTGGAAAGAGAGGAGCAAGTCAAGTTTTATTCAGAAAAGACAAAAGGCCTCAATATGCTAAATGTGTTTGGGATTACTTGGATGCAACCAGCTTCTTGGTTGGAGGTGTGGAAAAACATCCCTGCAGATTTCTGGAAAACCGAAAGCAAACCTTGTGAAAGAATGAAAGCTGTAATAAAAACCTACTAAACAGACATACTAAAAGCTGAATATTTCAAAAATATTTTAGTTGTTATGCCTCTGTAATTTTTCTGACTTGTTTTGGGTACTGTGCCTCTAGTTTCTTTAGGGATCCATTTATGAGTTAATGCCGTCCTTTATGCTTTGTGCTGACTACAGTAGAACATTTTTCTGGTTACATGTCATATATATTTCATACAGAATGGTTTTTTAATGTGTAATTTGAGTCACTCTTTTCTATTTTTCTGTGCAGGAAGCTGCAAGTAAGAAGACAATAGAAAGTGAATACAAAACAGAATCTGAGAAGGCTGAGTAAGTGAAATAAAGGTTTTACTCTGACATTACTGAAATTAAATGAATGATTAGGCTACTGTATACTTTGTGTTTACTTTTAATTCATTCTTTACTATCAAATGTTCCTTACAGTTACAGTACCTCTGTATTTAAAATACTTTCAGCATTGACATTAATTTGATCAGTCACATTAAAAACATACAGTCTTTATAAAACTGCCATGCCACTTTTGTAAAGCATCAATAAGCAATTGCGTATGTTCATGTTATTAGTGCAGAGGATGGGGAGAAGAAGGACCCAGACAAAGGAAAGGAGAATTCTCTTATAGAACCCTCATTCAATGAAGAAAAGAAGCCAACCAAGAGGAGACCTGGGCAGAAGAAAGAAGAGCCTGAGGTCCTCATGGCCAGCTTTTTTGCGGGACTGGATGTCTATCAGACCAAGATGCTAGTAAGTAACCTCATAGCTGTTTGATGTTAAGCTAACATGATAGAACAGCATTGTATGACCAGAGATATCTGACACCTGACCAAAACTATTCCAAAATTAAGAGCATTAATATGAAGCTGCCTCCCAATTGCAGCTATTACAACCGCAATATTCTGGTATGTGATTGATTAAATGACTGAAGCATCTATCAACCACTGTTGCACTAAAGATATAGAAATGGTTTATTTACACATAAAGTTTACTAATTAAAAATATTGTGTGATGATGTTACTCTGGCAACGTTTCCTGGTGTCCCCTACCAAAGAACGGGGGAGAAAAGGTGTATAAAGTATAGATTTAGCAATAGAAAATCTTGAATCATGAATTATAAATATTAACCTTGCACCTCTGACATAATGAATATTTTAAATATTTTTTTTATGTTTGCAGAACTACTTGGCCAGAAACTTCTACAACCTGCGATTCCTAGCTCTGTTTGTGGCATTTGCCATCAACTTCATCCTGCTTTTCTACAAGGTGACTCAGCTGGTTCTCTCATTTGAACTATTTATTGCTTGCCCCCCCCCACCCCCTTTAATCTGCGTGATATATATTTTCATTATACCGCATGTTTTAATGACTTCTAGCTTTTTATTGAAGAATAGTTCTAGCTGTGATAATGTATCAGCTTGATTATTCTAACAGTCATATCTACAGCAGCTTATCCAAAAACCTAAAAAAAAGTAACTATAAGCAGTAAATTGAAAGTCTGCAAAATGATCTTTGTCTTTGTAAAACCTGAGTCAAATACAGCTCAGTTACTGGTCTTATACTACTGCACAGTGTCCCCTGTTGGCTGTGATGACATTTATGATGCCAAATGTAACATTTATGTGTATGTGTAGGTGACTGGTGAAGAGTCTGAGGAGGTGGATCCTTGGACAGGGAGAGGTACTGAGGAGGATGAGGGTGGTGTGGAGTATTTCGTTCTGCAGGAAAGCACTGGCTATATGGCACCCACGCTACGCTTCTTAGCAGTCCTACATACTGTCATTTCCTTCCTCTGTGTGGTGGGATATTACTATCTGAAGGTAAGCACATGTCTGCCCTTTTACAGACTAACATCGTGATTTTAAGAAACAGTTGTTTCAGCTGTTTATAGCTTCCTCACACTTCTGTAATGAAAGAGTCATTTCAATCATTTACTATGTTTAACACAATTACAATATATTTCCTTCAAGTAAAGTTTCTTTTTTTTATTACTAAGGTCATTGTAACTTTTTGACCTACAGCATACATTAAATAGCCATAACAATAAAATCGCCTGATTGTTCATTTTATCTGCTCCACTAACTCTATGGGTGTTCTTTTGTTGGTACTTGTTGGAATGCTGCACTACGCTGTTAGCCACTGATGCTTTTGAATGAATTATCCTGAATAGGTGCCCTTGGTGGTTTTTAAACGGGAGAAGGAAATCGCCAGGAAACTTGAGTTTGATGGTCTTTATATCACTGAGCAGCCTTCAGATGATGACATCAAAGGGCAATGGGACAGACTTGTGATTAACACGCCGTAAGTGTGAAAGGAATTATCTCTGGTTACTTCACCTATGTCCAATTCTGTTATTGCTTTGAGAAAATACTCACATAAACACTCTTTTAGCCACATAATGGAGAACCTATGACCTTAAGGTTTGCACAGGTGTCCAGTCATGGTTCTGCACATTCTACACAATACACCCACTACAACTCAAATAGGCTTATTATGTAGCTAAACAGTTGGTGTGTTGGGAACAGGAGAAAAACTAGATTTTGCAGAGCAGCAAGCAATCCACAACCAGGGTTGCCTCAAATGTAGCGCTTTCCAGTAAGGGTGCGTAACCTCAAAGTTGTTATGGCAGCCAGGAAGTAGACCATTAGAAAGTAAGCTCACCGGACAAAAAATTAGTCACCTGTGACTGAAACATACCTTAAAGCATGTAATACCTACATGAACACAAATAACAGCTGGGATTTGATTGACATGGACTGGACAAGGACATGGGTTTCTGGATGTAGGCAACATCAGTGTTCAGCCATCATTGCATTAAAGAATTGTGTAGTTGGGCCAGATTTGGTGGGTGCCTTCCCCCACTCACAACACGCAGGTATTTATAGCCCTATCATCCTCATGCACACTATCTGCAGGAGCCTGAAGTTACTACCACATTAAACGTGTAAATGTTGATAACCAAGAACTAATGAATAATTCATATGTTAACAACCACAAGGGTATATTACTCCACATGAACTGCTATTGTATAAAATTAAGGTAATTAAGGTGTTTACCTGTATTTACATCATAAGGAAGGAAAGTCTTAATATGCATGTTACTATACTTCTTATTCATAGGCGAGAGAAATATCTTATAGACTGATACACAGTGCTTTCATAAGAGGACACATTATCATAGCTTTGTTATCACCCTGGAAATTAGTTAATACTATGCTGTGAGGAGAAGAGATGGAATGTTGTGCTCTTCTCATATATATATGAGAAATGTTACATAACATGACAATAATATACAAAATAAGGTTGTTTTGGGCCAACACAAAACCTTTCTCAATAAAGTGTGGAACATAAAGCAGTGACATGAATATGGCATGAATGAAAAAACCCAAACAATTCATTAATTGTTATTAATATCAATGTTTAGCCATTTACCCAGTGAATGGTAATATATGACTTGTTAATAACCCATGCTTACTGATGAGCTATTCCACAGAACCCCTAAGCTGTTACCAACTTAATGATATAATGATATACATGTTGCCCATTTAGAGCAATATTTGTACATGTCCAAAATGTCTGCATGATATATGTGTTGCCTATGAATCAGAAGTAGACTGTTCCCTTTTTTTCTGCTGCACAGATCCTTCCCCAATAACTACTGGGATAAGTTTGTCAAACGCAAGGCAAGTGGAATTTACTACTGGATTAAGATGCTTATCTTTTATTCACTGATATGATCAGATACAGTAACTGATGATTCTTGAGAATTAGAAACACAGTCTCTTGACTTCATTAATGTATTACAAACTGTAATTGGAAACTACAGTGCAGTACAGTGTCAGTCTGTTCCATTCTGCAACCTTGTATCGCTGTTTGGGGGTCATCAGTTCAGAGACAGAATGGAGAATGCATGGGGGATTTGCAGCAGGAAACTGAGCATTGTGATGAGGGGCTGAAAGCTGAGACAAGTTATTAATTGTTGATTGGTTATTTTACCTGTAGGTAATAAATAAGTATGGAGACCTGTATGGGGCAGAGAGGATTGCTGAGCTTCTCGGTCTGGACAAAAGCGCTCTGGACTTCAACCCCACTGAAGAGGCCATAGCAAAAGAGGCCTCCCTGGTGGCCTGGTGAGAAAAGCGTGCTATATCATTTTGTACAGGATGCACTAACAAGCAATTGTTTGAGTTGTTCCTAATTTTGACCCAGTATGTAGTTGTATGCGACACATCCTCTGCAAGAAACAAACTTAAGTTACTTAAATAGATTTGCACAGGCATGTATACATACAATGAACAGTAATTCTGTAATAAATGTGCAGAAGAGTGTTCTCCGTGGACAACAAGTACTTTTCACTTTGAATATTTTACTAAAAGTAAATGATATAATATAATAGTATTGTTTGGTTTTTGTCAGTTCAATTTGACCATATCTTGATTGTCAATATTTTAGTTATTATGGAAGTTTATGCCTGAAGAGGGATTTTGACAATTATATGACAGTTGAACTGTGTGAACTGATATTTCACCCAGTACTAGAACCTGCTACAGCTTTGTTTTCATTTCGGATGCCTCTAAAAATGTATTCTACCAAATACTGAAAGCCTATTACATTGCACAAAATTGGCATCATAACTAACTACTACTGAAAGTCAGAGACCATCCTGGATTTATGCACTTCCTATTCAAACACTCAGAATTTAGCTTAAAGTAGAAATATGGTTAAAGCTGTTTACCGTCTTTTATGGCAGGGTTGTTTGCAAAGAGTCACCCGGGGATGATGAGCAATGGTCCACCTTAATGAGGGCTGAATTCTCTGCGTCACCCCAATGACAGCCACTTTGCGTCTAGACAGTTCTGGGAGCTTGTTGTGCAGGACCATTGTTCATACGAGCTTTGGATTCAGCATTTCAGAATGTCAAAAACAACCTTTGAACCTTTGCCACGATTGGACTAACTGTAGGGACAATTACACACAGAAATGTGGCAACTGACAAGAAATCGCCACAGCATATACAAGTTGGACACCTAAGTGCAGGAGTGTATATATATATTTGGTTTTTAATATCAGGCTTTTTCATTCAGCACATTTCCACTTTTTTTCAAAATTCACCAAAAACTGGTAGAAGAAAAACTTGCTATATACTCCACAGAAGATTACACAGTATTTAGTGTTTCCACAATTTTCCTTTATAACAGTTCATATTGCTTTCTACTCTCAGGTTTTCTGCAGGGATTTTTGACTGCATTTTTTACGTTTCATGATCCAAGTAATTACCAACACATTTAATTTGCCAGAAACAAAATCTGTTTTATTGAAATGACTGGTTCCAGACTTTTGAACATTAGTGTAACATTTTTGTATACTTTCTTGAAACTAAAGCAAGCAATACTCTGCTTTGTCTGACAGGTTAAGTTCCATTGACACAAAGTATCATATCTGGAAGATGGGCGTGGTGTTCACAGACAATGTGAGTTCACTAAGAACAGTCTCTTGTGAAGCATAATTCTTATAGGATTTGTAGGACAGAAATACATGTGCTGTCTTCTTCCTTTTTGTAGTCTTTCCTGTACCTGGTGTGGTACACCACCATGTCCATCCTGGGACACTATAACAACTTTTTCTTTGCCGCTCACCTGCTGGACATCGCCATGGGCTTCAAGACCTTAAGGACCATTCTCTCCTCAGTCACCCACAACGGCAAACAGGTAGTGGCACTTTTGAACCTTGCATTTACGTGTAACTGGAACGTTAGTGGAATGTGATGAGTTGTCTTATGTGTGTTGTAATTTTCTTTCTTCTGTTCTCATAGCTTGTGCTGACTGTGGGTCTGCTGGCTGTAGTAGTGTATCTCTACACCGTGGTGGCCTTTAACTTCTTCCGGAAGTTCTACAACAAGAGCGAGGATGAGGATGAGCCAGATATGAAGTGTGATGATATGATGACTGTAAGTTGCAAACACTTGACTTATTTTCTAGGTCAAGAGAAGAAACCTGCACCTGGGATAGATCAAAGCTTACAATAATTCAGAGATAAAAAGAACAGTGTTTTATGATTAGCTCAAAGCAAAAGCCACAAAGCACAGGAAATTCGCATTTCCCCACTAACCTCAGCTCTTGTATTTCAATGAATGTAAAGGAAAAAAGGACCATGTCATTTTTTAGCTGTTTCTAATAGATTTTCTTTCTTGCTTTCTCCCCTTTTTTTCCTCTTTCAGTGCTATCTTTTCCACATGTATGTGGGTGTGCGTGCTGGTGGTGGAATAGGTGATGAGATCGAGGACCCAGCGGGGGACCCCTATGAGCTTTACCGCATCCTATTCGATATCACCTTCTTCTTCTTTGTTATCGTCATTCTTCTGGCCATTATCCAGGGTAAGGTTTAAACTCAGTAAGCTAGGCTCATATAGAAAAGTCCACAGGTGGAGCGATGTAGGTCTGTCTGGATTATTCAAAAATGGATTAAATTTACCTCCTCAGTAAACTACAGCTTGCATGAGATAATGCATGTGTTACTTTCTCCTACTTAATTGCTCCCTTTAGAGTAGAACACAGACGCAGGAGGACACACTGCACTGCAAGTAGATGTTTATATGAGTTAATTATCTTTTAAGTTCATATCTCTCATTTTTACCTTTGAGGTCCACTTATTTGTGTGATTTTTGTCTAAAAATAATCATAATACATTGAGCAACTGGTTTATTTTCAGTTTATTTGTAATGTGACTTGAAACACCCACAGCTCAGCACTGTGTGTACAGTAACTGGTATCTGTGCTTATAGTGGCATACCATTGTAATAGTTATGCGAAAGCTCATACATGAGGAACAATTTCAGGTTCAGGAACCTCTATGCCTCCCTATACAGGACATTTCATGACACCCCATGCCCTGTATTGTGCCTCTTTCTTTCACAAAACTTACATATATGAGGCTAAAAAACATCCACGCCCCGACCACTTACATATGAATGTAATGGTCTTGCAGAGGCTGGAGTAACTCAGAATGGCAACGCGATGTCTTCAGTGATGACTCCCGCTTTTATCTTTGTGGAGACAAATCTGTGTGTGGAGGCATTCTAGCCTTCTATGACAATATTCTAGCTGCATGGGATGGATTATCGCAGGACGCCATTAAGAACCTCTACCACCAGTAGTAACAGTTATCTTCCCTCCAAACAGCATTGCATTCTGATACCTCCCTCTGGGTGTAGCTATTCTTTTGATGATGAGTACATTTCAATACTAAGTGAGGAACAATGAGGTTTTCTATGATATGGGCCCATTCAACCTTATACCTAGTTAGTGTAGCGGATCATATATTTGACCATATCTATGGTCAAATGGGGCTGCATTCAGATAGCAGAACAAATCTTACCCAAACACAATTATATTCAACGTCTGGATGTGACTTCTGTATACTTGGCTTACTTCAACATGGGTCATGGATTTTTCCAACATGGATTGGTGGTTTTCCACTGTGGACCTGTGCAGAACAAGTTGAACTTTCCGCATCATGAAAATGAAATGTAGAACTATGATGTCATAAACTTCCAGACTTGAAGTAGGGATGTGGTGTTATACCTCTTGCCGATTAACCTCCTGAGACCCTGTGTCCTCATATGAGGACATTACATTTCTGCTTCTCTGCACCATGATACAAAATTTTTTAAAACTTTGGCCTCATGTGAGGACAACTTCCTGTACAAAAACAACGTGTAGTTTTTATACATGTTAGGTCCTACTAATCACAAATAGGAGAAATTAAAAATGCACACTAAGCAAAAGTCCGGGTCTCAGGAGGTTAAGATCCGCTCTGCTCCTCTCTGCTAGGTAAAACAGAACTTAAGAGATCACTAGAAAGTCAAGACTTTCGATTGACCAAATTCTATTCCAAGTTCTTCTTTACAGCTTGAGGAAAAATATAAATAATTTAAGTCATAGCACTCTGAGAATCATGTCACTGGTTCCTGTAGGCTGTGTGACCCAAACAGCCTCAGTGCAGAGGTAAAGCAGGGCTCAGGCTCAGTGGGTTAAAGTCACTCCAACTGTGTGTCTAGAACTGGGAAGGCTCAGAGTGACACATGCAGAGAGAAGGATTAGATTCATGCTGAGAGAGAGAGAGAGAGAGAGAGAGACAAAGTTAAGAGAAAGCAAAAGCAATGAAGAGCTATGTACACACAGACTAACCAGTTTCAGTTATCCTTGCCTTCATTTTGAGCCATACTTGCTTACAGTATATGAATTTCATACATTCCTAAATGTTCATAAAATTGCACACTGCTTAAATGAATATTAAGGATAGGACTTGAGTGGGACAGGGGTGCAGGCTAACCTCTCCCTGTTGGAGGTAACGTGCTGCCGGGGACTAATTACAAGATGCATGTCCCTTACTGCTTCCAAAACAATAACAATCTCAGGTCATTTGAATGTGAATATGTGCTTACAGAAAGTAAGCTACAGAAAAATCAATTTGCTGCTGGAACTGATACTGGCTCCAGACCACTCTTTGCCCAAAAAATAAACAGTGTTCTGTGTGAATAAGATGTACAACTGTGAAGAACTTTTGAAAGATTAACAGAATGCAATAGTTTATATCATTTAAGATTCTTTAAACTCACAAATCTCACAGCATTACAGAACCCTTTGTGGTACACACTTAAATATGACATATGCATATTTCAGTGTACAAATCCAGTTTATTTGCGAGATAGAGCTGGGTTTAAAAGGGGACCCATTATGTTTTTTTTCTTTCCTTTACAGTATTATGTGGCATTTTGTGCGTGTAAATGATCTGCGATGCTATAAGGCCCAAAGTACACAGTAGTAAGAGAAACTCCCTCAGAAACCATATTTTCAGCTCCCTCCCATACGACTGTATGAGGCTTTATTCCAAAATTGTTCAGATTTAAACATTTAGATTTAAAAGTATCTCAGTACAAATGCAAGCTTAAAAATGGCCACATGACCTCCTTATGTTATCCTCAGATTATGAATGAGTATTTATTGAATTATAAATGTTAGCATTTGTTGCTCTCCTCTTATTTCAGTTGCTAGTATTCTGGCAGCAGAACGCTGTAAAACACGGTTCAGTGTGAGTGTAGCAGTAAAGTAGTCCCAGGCTAGTTATAGGATTACATGCATTCGGTGCTTGGTCTGTTATGTCCTTACCATAAGGTGAAAATAATAGTTGGAGGTAGACTATATCGCTTCTGAATCAGTGGTTTCTTTTAGTGTCTAAAAGCAATATTACTGCTTAGGTTGATACTCTGTTATAATCTAGACTATACTGTTTTGTCTGGCGTGAAATGTACTCTGTTTTCAGAGACACTGAATGGGCAAATAAAAGTATAGACATTTTACTACTGCTCCCATTCATAAGCAGGACTTAGATTCAAGAACCAGCCATCGGCCACAAGAAACATGTAATAAAAGTAATTATTTTTGCTTAACTGCTAATAATATGATGAAGCTGCCGAAACTAAGCAGCTCTAATATGGTATTGTGGCTTTAAGCTTTCACTTGCATGTGAGAACTTGCTCATGCAGAGAACTTGATGTTTCTATAAATTATTCAATTAAAACCCGGTCCCAGAGGAACCTAGGCACAGGAACGGTCTGTAGAGCCTTGAGCAGCCTCATGCTAAAATGTCATAATACAAATAAATCTGGTACTAGCTGAATCATTCTGCTGTTATGTAAAAGGATTATGTGATATCAGTACTGTTTTACAGTGTATAAGCTAAGTTAGTGCAATGTTTGTGACCACAGGTTTGATCATTGATGCTTTTGGAGAACTGAGAGACCAGCAGGAGCAAGTCAAAGAGGACATGGAGGTAGGAATAGTACAATAGCTGAGCATGTCAATATCATAGTGTATCCTCCCTCGATAATGCCTTTACAGGACATCATAATTATTCTCTTTTACCTTTAAACCATGTGTACAGTGGGGTGTTTTAGATGTTACTTATTTCATTTCCAGGCAAAATGAAGCACACAAATCATTTATTTGATTATAAATACAGGGATTTCTAATGTGCACATGTAGTCCGCTTGCATTAGGATGAAAAGGATCAAATCAAAGAAAAAATTTGTGAGCTTTCAAACCGGTCAAAAAAAAATAAAAAGATGCCGTTCTGGTAGACCATCAAAAGTGTCAAATATTCAGTATTCAGTACACTTTTTACGCTTCAGATCAGACTAAAATCTACGGACGTTTCCGTCCCTCCTTCTACTGTCAGAAAACAACTAAACAGTAGAGTTAATAGGTCTGAAAGGATGTGTAGTCAGTGAGAAAACATGAGAAAACATTAGAAGCTTTAATAGCTTTGGTAAACAAAAAGGGCTGCCACTCTAAATACTGAAAATGGTATTAAATGTAGTTGTTGAGACTGTGTAAATGTAAGAAAATAATAATAATAGGTATGAACTGAACTGTGGCTTAACAATTGAGGTCTGATCCAGACTGTGCATTTGGAGAATCAATTTACCCCCAGTGTTGTTTTTTTTTTCCAGTTTTATTCTGACATGAATATAAATAAATAATAAAAACGTACATTATAACAACATTATACTTTATGGCTGGAAATGATGAACATTATGTTGAATGTTAATTTGTATTGAATTTCAGACTAAATGTTTCATCTGTGGCATTGGAAATGACTACTTTGACACCACCCCGCATGGCTTTGAGACACACACCTTACAAGAGCACAACTTAGCCAACTACCTGTAAGTAGCATCTGCCCACAGATTCACACAGCTTTCACTTTTTGTGTGGTCTGTGCATAAAGTTGAACAAAACACACAACAGTTGTTCTGGAATGTTGAGGAGCATGTTAATTACCTCATGCAGTGATGAACAGTAATTTGTTTTTCAGTTGTGTTTATAATTGAAGGTTTTGGGAGTCGGTGGAAGAGACTGCAGCCAGTAGTCTCTTCTATAATAAGACATGCAAGAAATCAGTGCATTGCTTAGTGCTTTCTCTCAAATCCGACACCAGGCCATGTTGTTGGAACAAAATCAGCTTAGTGTAGTCCAGTCTTAAGCCAAAACAAATTCAGCTCCCACCTGCCAAGATGAAGCTTGTTGTTGTGGAGATATGCTAAGTCCATTTGTTACTGTTTGCTATGCTTGATCTCCTAGGTTCTTCCTCATGTATCTTATAAACAAGGATGAAACCGAGCACACAGGCCAGGTAAGCTTTTGTTTCTGTTGACTTTGATTCAAATAATACATTTATTTCCTAATGATGCTGCGACACTCTGAAAACAGAATCAGGACACTTCTTCGGTAACTCATATTAACATCTGTAAAAAAATTGAAGCAAGATAAATGAATCAGGTTTAGCATCACGCTAACGGTGGTAAATATTCAAATGCAAGGCAAAAAAGACTCAGTGGTCACCAACCCTCCTCATAAGGGTTTATGTCAAACCCATATCCAACAGCTTCTTCAGATAACTCATGACGCATCTGAAGGCAGTCATTGAGATCGGTTGGGGAGCTGAGGTCTGGATCTTTAGTGGAGTGGCCATGATTAAGCTAGGAGTGCAATAAAACAGAAATGTATCTTTTTGCTAGCTTACTGTTGTGGGTGTGAGCAGAGTAATTTAAATTAGTGCACGGATCTATCTTACCTTTGTAAGCTGTCTTGTAAAATGTAAATATTGAGGGAGAAGCTTTGAAGCATTTTTTGTGGTTTTGTTGGTTAGCTCTTTTATTTCCTATTTTTCGGTAGCTCTTTTTATATAACGTTTTTTTTGTGTTATAGCATAATGTAACACTGAAGCACCATGCAAGAATCCACAAAAGGCCTCTGATCATGAAAAATCCTCATGCTTGAGCAGTATGGGTTTTTGCTGATACTGTATATCGGCCAGTTTTATGAGCCAACTGATATATATCGGTCAGGCCTAATAGAGGATAGGCTCTGCTGAGTCTGCTTTCTGTTTTCCTTCTGCTGTCTGTGATATCCTGCTTGCCCCCTCCAGCCTCAGACTCTCAGGCTCTCCATCATATTCAAAAGTACATTCTGTGTCTCTGTCTTTAGGAGTCTTTTGTGTGGAAGATGTACCAGAGGCGATGCTGGGACTTCTTCCCAGCTGGAGACTGCTTCCGGAAGCAGTACGAAGACCAGCTGGGCTAAACCGGCTGGGCTTCCAACCCACCAGCCTCTCCTCCGAGCAGAGAGCCGTACACCAACTGCTCCACTCATCCTTTTTGCATTCAAACCACTGACATTTTCCAACCACTCAAGAAATTGGCCTTCTCTTTTACAACATGCAGAAGGAGTCCGGATGCCAGTATTTCTTTTTCTACTAAGGAACTACGTAACACATCAGCGTCTCAAGTCCCAATTGTTACCTCGGTAAACAGTGCCAATGTAGAGACTGTCTTGTTATATTCGAGCCCACATCTCGGGGTACAGAATGATTCAGTTTTTCCTTTTTTCCTCAGAAGAAAAAAAACATGTTGCCTTCCTTCCACATAACCCTGAAACCATTGCACAATGTTTTTTCGTCTTTTGAAGAACCGCTGGGTTGTGTGGGGTTACTGAACAACATGTGAGTCTATTACCCTTCCTTATATGCACAAGAATATTTCAGTCTTTTGGAGAAAATGGAGAAGAATGCCAAATGTGAGTGAAGAAATATTTACTGAGAAAGTATGTTCAGAATTCATTAAACTGCTTGCTTTTATGAAGTATGAGTTGAGAACATGTCCAGGTAAAAAAAAAAATGTTGGTCATGCAATGAAATGCCTCTTATAAAGTCTTGATGAAGTGCCTTACCTTCATGACAAGTAAAGCTATGCAAAATCATTTATGTTTTCCGTATATTTTACTCCTGTTTTTTCTGAATTAAGCATAAAACAAATCCTAAGACTTACTTTGTGGCTTTTGAGTTTCCATTTGAAAAGGTACAAAATAATTTGAAGTCTTGCCAACAGCAGTGTTGTTGTAATAAACAGAATGCTCACAATGCAACACAAATGAAGTTCGAAATTCAAGCAGACAACCTAAATTAAACAAAAAAAGAAAGAAAAAAAAGGAAACCGCTATTGTATGGCTATTTCTATGTAGTAGCTTTGCTGAATTGTGCATTTCTTTTGAAGGGGAAATAAAGAAACTGATGCAATAAACTACTTTTATTTTGCCATGCCTTTTTATTTGTTTACTAATATTACATAGCTGGTAAATTACTGCCGTACTGCAAGACTGTTTGCTGTACAAATAACTTGGCAGCTTTAGCTTGATAAGATGCTCAGTCAGAGGAGACTTTGTGGGATTAGTGGGATTAGACCATTATCAGGCATATTCTATTTGAAGAATATAATCTCTGACTGATTTCTAGATGTATGTATTCTTGGAGGAAGGTTAATCTAGTCATACCCTGTATGCTTTCATTCCTGTATCACTGGCGGTGTGCGCAGGGAAGCTGCTTCCAAAGACTGCATAGGCCTATCGGGTGTCATGTATGAATTTTGTCCTGACTGTAACACTGTTACACCACTAATAAGTGCAGGTAACACTTTAAACCTACTAATGCTATCATGTTTGGCTGAAATGGCTTATGATTCATATTTAAACTGAAAGTCTAAAAATCAAATCCCCTAATCGCTGTCTGCTTTGTGAAGTAGTCTACTTAGGTTTTGCTCCTGTTTTCCATTTCACCTTGCATGCTGCAGTGCTTACATCTAGACACTTGTGCCAGAATTTAAGCAGTGCTCTGTTACAAAGGGAATGAAAACAGGTTGGCAATAAAAAAGAGGAAGTTAATGCGAGAAACATATATATATATTGGCAAAAGTATTCACTCTACTGCCTTCACATGCATATGAACTTGAGTGACATGCCATTCTTAATCAATAGGGTTTAATAAGATGTCTGCCCACCCTTTGCAGCTATAACAGCTTCAACACTTCTGGGAAAGCTTTCCACAAGGTTTCGGAATGTGTTTGTGGGAATTTCTGGCCATTCTTCTAGAAGCGTATTTGTGAGGCAAGACAATGATGTAGGTCGAGAAGGCCTGACTAGAGTCTAATTCATCCCAAAGGTGTTCTATCGGGTTGAGGTCAGGGCTCTGTGCAGGCCGGTCAAGTTCTTCCACAACCAACTCACTCATCCATATTCATGGACCTTGCTTTGTCATTACTCATGTTGGAACAGAAAGGAGACACCCCACAGAAACTGTTACCACAAAGTTGGGAGCATGACATTGTCCAAAATCTCTAGGTATGCTAAGGCATTAAGAGTTTCTTCCCCTGGAACTAAGGGGCCGAGCCCAACTCCTGAAACACAGTCCCACACCATAATCCCCCCTCCACCAAACCTGGTAACCTCAAAACCCAGACCCGTCCGTCGGATTGCCAGACAGAGAAGCGTGAGTTGTCTCTGTAGAGAACACATCTCCACTGCTCTACATTCCAGTGGCGGCTTGCCTTACAGCACTGCAGCTGCTCGGCCCTGGAAACCCATTTCATGAAGCTCTCAGCACACTGTTCTTGAGCTAATCTTAAGGCCACACAAAGTTTGGAGGTTTATAGTGAAAAAGTTGGCGACCTCTGAGCACTATGCACCTCAGCATCTGCTGACCCCACTCTGTCACTTTGTGGAGTTGCTGTCGTTCCCAGTTACTTCTACTTTGTTATAATGCCACTGACAATTGACTGTGGAATATTTAGTAGGGATGGAATTTCACGACTGGACTAACCACTATATATATATATAGATGTATTTGTATGATGTTAGGTCTAGTTTCTAAGCCAGGCTGCCTCAGAACTCTCACAGCGAGCTTTAGACACCAGGCGCCCCCCTACCTTGATAGGGGCTGATGTGTTTGATACAGGCTGTCAGGCTTGGAGCTCTATATATTAATTTAAAAACCTTCAATACATTTTTGTCCTGTGTAAAAACTAAAATCCTTAAGGTTCCCAGTTTAAAGCCAATCCGCCAGGCTTACTGTTCAGGTATTCATTGTAAGTTTTATGAAACTAATGTGAAGTAATGTAAATCTGTGCTGTGAGGAGTGGAAGGTGTGTTAACTCCAGTAGTGCTCTATTTTTTTCAGTTGTCTGGCCATACTCATCAGCGTAAAGGAGACGCCTCCTTCGCTCAGTCAGACGGCTGGCTGGTGTTTGCATTAGTGATGAGATACTGTCATGGTTGATCATCTCCAAAGCTGTCCTGTCACTCTCCATTTGTGCCTGTTTAAAAGCTTTTTACGCTCCACCTAAAAGTCAAGGACAAGACATCTCATTCATATGCCTTGGCCTCTGAATGCAGCACCACCTTGCATTCAGCTTAATCTGCCAGTTGCCTGATGCTGTGTACAAGCAAACATATACACCTTTAGACTGCTTACTCCTTTCTCAGCGGGCCTCTATAGCTTTCATGCTTTTCTGAACACAGCACACAATGCCAGCCATCAAAGCGGCATCGACTGCATTGTTGAGGCATGTTTCCTGATCGATGTTGTATCAGCAGTGCAGGTGCTGAGTGATCGGCTGCCTTTAATTCTTAAGAGTGCTGTGACCTTTCGGTCTGGTGGCTTCAGCAATGACAACGTGTGATTATCATCAGCGCTGAGCAGCGAGGTCATCTGCCCGCTGGAGAAGGCACGCACTAACAGGAGGGGTTTGAAAGCTTCTCATCACACCTCAGCACCTTCTGTGTAAGCATGTGCATGTGGGTGCGTTTGACCTTCCTTGCCATCTAGCCACAGTCAGCAGTCAAAAGTAATTAAATAGTCATTATTTAATTCACAAGAATAATCAAATTCCAAAATCTCTGCTTTAGTCCAGGCCTTCTCAACAACACATATTTCACCATATAGTATAGTATGTATAGTTTGAATTATGTATACACGTATATGTATATATATATTACAGATTTAAAAAATAATGTAGGTGTATAAGCATTCCCCATGTAGGCTAATGATCTATCTATCTATAAAGACTGCTTCATCACCTGCAGCAGGAGGTGAGAAGAGCAAGCCTCCAGTAATGCTAGAACCCTAATTAAGTCTCATTCAAACACTCTGCTCCGGGGCCCTCACACAAATAACATCTTCACTGGCATACCAAAAGTATTACCTGTAAAAGCTGTGAGGTGTTATCTTGTGAATGAGGTTAAACCAGGCCAGCATGTTAATTATCAGAGTTTGAAGGAGCCCTAATAGTGGAATGCCTCAACCGGGCACATGTCAGGCCACACCACTCTTTGGAACCCTCAGGAATGCTCCTCAAACTAATTCAGAAAAACTTGGGCCTAATGCAGAGGGCCTAGAGATGCAAGAGGCCTAGAGGCCTGCTGGAATGTTTCTTCACTGTATGGGCAGATGAAGTCCATGAAGGACTGCAGATAGTTCACCAAAGATTGGAACATAGTGGAATCGAGTCAGTGACGTATTATGGTGGACCAGTGGACGCGACTCAAGCCATAAGAAGACCCCACACCAGTACAGAACCACCACCAGAGATTTCTGCCACAGTCACTTGTCTGTTCACAGACTAGCCAGTTGCTGCAGGTCACAATTATTAAGCACCCGTTGGTGGCCACTGCACTGACCACTGTGGTTGGTCATGCTTGTCTATGACGTATTCCTGGTACACACATGACACTTTTGATTAAGGAATGTTAAATGCCCACACTTCGGAAATGGAATGTATTCTCTGTATGATTCATGCTGGCACACTGGCCAGTGTTTGTCTTCACTCGCAAGATAACACCCCACAACTTATACAGATATAGCCATTCCCAAACCACCCTCTGAGGTAACACCACTCACACATACATCATTTTACATACTGCTATCACATGACTTTTGGTATGTCAGTGTATATACAAAGCAAGATGACTTGGAATTTTCTTTATTGCCCTTTCTACAGACAAATTGCAATTATTACTGGGAAAAAGGCAAGTACTTTGTCTTCCAGACACTTTTCTACTGAAGAAAACAAATGAAAGCATACAAAAGTATCGAGGTCTTTTTTGTTCGCGTTTGGGATGCCAGTGCTGTACAATGACTGTTGTTTAGTTTTGGATTTCTGTGGATCCTGTGGATTATTCCAGCAAAAACCATTATGCATGTAATTAAACATACAAACACCATGAAATACTCCACTCCTCCTGACATTGAGTAGGAAGTTGACTTCAAGCTTTTCGCCTGTGTTTTCAGGTCAGTTTCAAAACACAGTACCCCCTCATGAACACCTGGTGCTCAGTAAAATCTCCTTGTGGTTTCTTGCTTGGATTGACTTGAGGAGCTGCAAACCATAGGCTGATGTGCAAACAGCCTACTGATCCGTTGCATGATGGTTTAACAGGATGTCATGTGTTTATTTGTTTGTCATTAGTTTTTAAAACCCAGCAACTCCAAATGTGTTATTTAATAATAAAAATGGATGCGCGTTTGGTTCATTGTCAGTTGACTTTAGGTGTCATTTTGAATATGTTTTAGAGAAGACAGGACAGATAATTACCTCCAGTGGTCTCGACTACAGCACTACTGGATACACTTTTTCTTCTATAGCTTCATTCATTTCTATATGAAGATGGTTGCATCCTTGAATAAAAATAAATCACACGTCAGACTCAAAGACTTAAGTCATAAACCACTAAATGGTACGTACTCACATGGTTATTTGCTGCTTTTCTGCAGTTGCGAGGTCTTGCTGTTAAGATTCCAGATTTAAGCATAAATCGGAGTTGCCCTGCTGACTGCTCTGCTGCTAGGATCTCTGGGTCACAGTGGTGTAGGGGCTGTTACCTCTGGGTTAATTGAGGTTTAAAAGTGCCGTTTGTCAATCTGTCTCCTTCACACCCCAAGGGAGGCTCTAGTAGCTGTTTGATTACATTCATAGTTTAAATGGCAGTTAAATTAATACAGATTACAGCAATTAAAGGCCTTAATTACACTTTCGATTGTGATTTCTTCTTTTGGATCAGGCTGAGCAGCACACCTGTGTGTTACTTAATTCTGAAGAGTGATTGCACAACTGCTAATTGCCCTGTTCTGTGAAATGCGTGTTATGGTAGCTCTACACATGGAAAAGGATGCAGTCCACTTGATCTTGTCAGAGCTAACTAAATGGCATTTACCTAGATTTGCTTAACGTTGCAGGAGGTGTTGGGTAAACATGATAACGGGTTCTGCAGATAAACCTGTTGGATAACAATAGAAGCCCATTTCCATCAGGTAGAGAGAGAATTATTTTTCCCTTCTCTGTTTCTGATACGTTTCATAATATGTCAGCACACTGTATCTTAAAACAATTTCTTATTGTTCCTCAAATTATTGACCTAAAATGTAATCTTAAAATTAATAGCTTTTTTCCTGAACTATTAAAATAAAATCTTAAAATAATTATTTATTTTCTCAAGATATTGACCATATCTTAAAAATTTGTAGAGATGTGTCTCTGAATAGTGTAAAAAATGTAAATAATGTAATGTAAAGTAATAAATGTTTTTTGTGTTATCTATGGAAGAATATTACCTGTAGACATGTAGTGGTAAATGGCAATTGATTTTTGTTTCTCCTTCAAATATTCTATTGGTTTACTATCTCAGAATAATAGCGCTTTTTAATGTTGAGTTACCATTTAAAAATGAACGATTTATCAAAATACTGGCCTGCAAGAATAAAGGTGTGACCTCTCTGTCATGTTTCCCTTCGGTCTCCCATCTCCCGAACTCCAACTCCCAGAATCCACCACTCAATGACGTAATAGTCACGCGTCCGCCATCGCCCAATCACGCCCCGCTTTCTCGTGTCATCTCCAGAGTACTGTTCACACACAGCTGTTTCTCATTTAGTCCGTTTTCTTTTAATTCCCTGGTTCACACGCTCGCTTTGCGTGGCACGTATTGCCATTCTGAGTCTTACTGAGCGGGCTAGGCTTGTGAGTTCCAACTCTTACTCTGCTTTTTGTTTGATTCCCGTTTACCCTTTTGTCTTTTGGTCTCTGTTTTTGTTTGCTTATCTGTCTTTTAGTCTTGTGGCTTTGCCTGCTCCCTGGTATGTTCGTCTGGGTTATCTTGTTTAGCTTTAAAACGAACTCGCTAATAAACCCTTGCTACGCTTTTAGCTTTGTGAAACCTCAATGACTCTTATCAAAATAATAAATACTTTTTTTTGAGATACTGAGTTTCTATGTGATACACATGCATGGTGATTTATGTAGGACACAAAGCCATATTATACCTGCCATAATCTTCTTTAATGTCACATTTACGGCATTTAGCTGACGCTCTTATCCAGAGCGACTTACAAGGTGGCCAGTGTAGTGTTAAGAGTCTTGCCCAAGGACTCTTATTGGTGTAGCACAGCCTAGTCACCTAGACCGGGATTCGAACCCCAGTCTCCCACACGTAGAGGTGGCACCCTGAGTAGTGGTGTTACCCACTGAGCTACACCAACCCACATAAGTGGTTATATTATGACATGCATATTATTTTAGGGATTTAGAAGTGTGATTTTCACAGAGTTTTATACCTAGCCATTACAGGCTTTTAGTGAAGTGATTTGTCATTTAAATATTTAAGAAATGAAATTTTAGTACAATATTCCTCATAGAGCTTTATTAGTGGCCTTAAAGGCTCTAATGCTATGTTCACATTACCAGGCTAAGTGACTTTAGTCTGGTTTTTGCCTTTAACAGGACACATTTATGTGTAGACACACCAAAATACAATCTTACTAAGATGTAAGTCACTTTTATATGTGGACCTAGATTGGATACGTATTTGTGGGCATGTGACACAAATGTGAACAATCAGATCGGATTTCATATAGATTTTTTTTCACTGCACATGCGCCGTCACCCAGCGTTAACGTGGTGGCGGAGCCAAATGTGAAGCTAGAGCTGGTACACATGCAACACATGACCCTTTTTCTTTTCTGTCCAACTTCTAAACTGAACAGTTGAAAGCTGATCAGAGCTAATTATCCGATCTCGTTCTATTGGTTAGTTTGCTGTCCATGAGGTACGAGGTTCACCCATGTGACATTACTGATTTGGACGAGCGCATGCGGGTCACCTACCTACATGACTGTAAACCATTATGTTTACGCTTGAGTAATGAGGCTTGTAATATATGAATATGAATGTAGCCTAAGTGAATTGAGATTGGCTAAATGGTAAAAACTGGAAATACAGGACCTACAATATGAACATGTTGCTCTGACAAACTCAGGACTTAAAGTTCTTAAACTTAAAGGTCTTAAAGACTTGAACCCTAGCTAACATTCATGCTTACATTATACTTATGTACAGATATAATAGTGCATTATGAACCCTGACATTATGAAATGACATCCTCTTGTTTTATAAAGTATTATGTACAACTAGTTGTAATTAAATATAAAAGTCTACGCCTTATTAGCCATTATATTTGGCATATAATCTTACAAATGCCTTTGGCTAACATAAAGTATTCATAAGTGTTACCAAAGCTTTAGAGACATTAAGACACTAGTTTGATATGAGGCTGGCAAAATTATAGAAGGAGGAAAAAGCCTATAGGTGATTGTTTCTCCTCTACGTGCTTGGAATGATGTTCCATAGATAACAGAATAAATAGATTAACCAGAGGTTGGAAGCTTCAAAAGAATGTTTACAACCATGGTATTTGATGACTAGATGTTTATAGCTGATGAAAGTCTACATGGATGTGCTTGAAGGATATCCAAAAGCATATCTGTGTTTTTTCTTCCTCTTGAGAACAGCTCACGTCTGTGTGTTTGTGTCTGGCGGTTTGTGGGGCATCTGCTTTCCACTGTTTTGGCAGACTCCTCTGTGACAGATGTGGCAGTTTTACTCCATCTCTCCCTTAGTTAACTGTGTGTGTGTGTGTGTGTGTTAGTGTGGGGGGCGGTTGGGGGGAGGTGTTTGGAGGGACAGTTGGTAGAGGGATGGCAGTAACTAAAAGAAAAAAGGAGGCATTGTGTTTATAGCATAAATCCATATTTGTGTTTTGAATATTAGCTTTGGTTAATTCCAAATTGGTTACAATCTCTCCCTTTGCGCCTGCTTCCATGACCGCTGTGTTATAACAACTGGTCGATCGTCTCAGGGTGGATCACATTGGTTGTCCTAGAAATTGGAGTAATTATGTAAGAGCTCGGCAGGATTGCATTAATCCCTACATCCGCCGGGGTCACTGACCTCGCCTCTGGAGTTGGGCTGGGATTTAGTGCCGGCCTTGTTTTCATCAGCCTCTTAATTCCTTTCACCTCCCCCAAGAGTGACACATAAAAGGCCCGGCCGCTTGTGTCCAGCTTCCTGTCTCAGCTCAGGTCTCTCTGACCCCCCAGAGATCAGTGAAGTCAGCTACTGCGCTGCCAGTCACTTAAATCTATGAAAGGTGCCCTCTTGACACACCACATCTTCAGCTGCAGTGGTGCTTCAATCTGGTTTAAAGGGGCTGCTGGTGTCTTCTAAAAGGATGCTGTCGCTAGACTGTAAGAGTCATGCGGGGGGCGGTGGTGGTGGTGCTGAATCTTTGAAGACTAGAGTCTCAAAAGCCTAGTTCATTCAGTGGCTGATCTACTGAAGACTAAAGAAGTACTCCACTTTATAGAGGTTTAATTCATGTTTCCAATTCACCCTGTTTCGAACATCTGGTGTAGCTTGTTTTGCCTGCTGTTGCTGCAGTAAGAAGAACATAAAAGAAAAAGAATGCCCATAGAATTAGCAATGAGCAGTGAAGATTATTTCATTTTCCATGTAACTTACAGGCAGCCAGCAAAGCCTGTTGGATGTAAGATACTTTGGTTTTATCTACTTTCTTTGTCAAAATACAGTTCATTACCGCATGTTTGAGATCTAACAAGAAAGAAATAAAGAAAACAACCATCATTCTTATATACAATCCATCAATCTCTCAGTGACAAATACGATCATTTTAAGGCTCTTTAGGCCACTAGATGTGTTTTTATGCCATCACTCCAAATGGAACTTGGAGCCATCTTGTTTTGTTGTTGCTGTAGGGATAATATACACAATGACTCCACCTATACACAATAAATACATACAAAAAAAAAATCAGATACTGTACATTTTTAGGGATGTGATAGACCACCACCCTTTTCTTTATGTAAAGCCCCAAACCACCACTCAGCTATCTCTTATTACCTTCCTGTGCTAATGTTAAAGAAAACTGCTCAAATCAAATATTACAGTACTGGAGGTGAATAATGTGGAGACAGGGCAGAGCATGTGGCTGTGTATTAGGATGAATAACATTAGCATAGCTAACACAGTGCCTAACACAGCAGCTAAAGCGGTTGTGGAAATGGAAACTGAAAGTGCACACAGGGAGGGGATGTGGGAAAATAGGGTTGCGCTACACCCTGCACAGCTTTATATCCCTGGCTTTATGGAAGAAACAGGTCATGTACTTTAACAAAACACTCAACTATAGCCTTATAAACAGGGCTGTCTCATTCTATATCTCATCTGAAAACATATCAGTATATCTTACAAAGTCAGTATACTGCCCTGTCCTAACTCCAACCTCTGACCTCTTTTGGTACTTGTTATTGTTTAAAGTGTGAAAAAAGTTAACGTACAGAATAAAGATAAGGAATCCATTAGACAGCAAAGTGAGAGAGGGTCCCCAGTGCCATTGGTCCTACTCTCTGGTGCATGTGTTCTGAGAACACCCCTGATCGTGATTGAGCCCAATTACCACATTACTTGTTGTACCTTGTAAACAGCCCCCTGACTGTGACTGATCCTAATGACTATCATCTTTAATCTGAGACCTCACTCAAAACTGCAACTGATCCTAATCACCATGTCCTTTAGTTGCGACCTCCCTGCCTGCAACTGGTCATAATCATCATGTTCTTAAATCTGACACCTCCCCCTGACTGGGATTGGTCCTAACTATCAAATTCTTAAATCTGACACCTCCCCCTGAAAGGGATTGGTCCTAACTATCAAATTCTTAAATCTGACACCTCCCCCTGACTGGGATTGGTCCTAACTATCAAATTCTTAAATCTGACACCTCCCCCTGATAGGGATTGGTCCTAAATATTAAGTTCTTAAATCTGACACCTCCCCCTGACTGGGATTGGTCCTGACAATCAAGTTCTTAAATCTAGGACCACCCCTGACTGGGATTGGTCCTAATCACCTTGTTCTTTAACCAGAGAAGTTCCTCTGACTGGGATTTGTCCTAATTACCATGTTCTTCAATCTGAACCCGCCCCCCGGGACTATGAATGGTCCTAATCATCATGTTTCTTCGATCTGAGACCCCCCAGGACTAGGAATATTCTTTATTCAAAAAACCTCTGCATGACTGTAATTGGTCGTGACCACCTTGTTGTTCAGTCTGTGGCCTCCATTTACTGTGATTGGTCTTAATTATGAGGGTCTTCATTCAGAAACCTCCACCAAAGACTACGATTTGGCCGAATTACCATGTTCCTTATTCTGAGACCTCCCAGTGACAATGCCTGCATGGAACTAATTACCACATTGTTTGTTGTAAGACCTCTTTAATTACAGTTGAGCATAATCACTGCATTGTTAGTGTTGAAACCTCCCCTCGACGACTGGCCCTAATCACTGCGTCATTTGTTTTGAGACCTCCCCCGTCTGAGATTAACTAGGCTTAATTATCACATTGTCAGTTTTGAGACCCTTCCCTGGCTGTGATTGGCCCTGACTATTGCAGCATTTATTCTAAGACCTCCCCCTAACTGTGATTAAACCCAATTATGGTGCTGTTCCTTCGGAGGCCTTTCCCATAAAGTGAAGTCTTCTTAAGCATACTTAATCAACAGTGTGTTTAGTGGTTCAGTGATACTGTCAGCCTTAAGTGATGAAGATACCCTCCTGACTTAATTCTCAACTTCAAATTCCAACTGCAAGAGTGAATAGGGGATTATCTTTACTGACTGACTAAAGCGCAGTGTTTTAGGGTGTCAATAAATGAGAATAGGGTTAAACAGGATGTTCTCTACATATAAATATACTTGTAGCCTAATTGTATTTATGTGATATATATGAAAAGGCCTTTTTTTCCAAAAGGTACCTGTGGTGTGCCTAGTGGAACAATACCAGGCTTCAGCCTTATAAGCCTTTAATTCCAGACACTTTGTGAGCACGTAATGTGGTCGCATCAGGGCACATTTTGTGCTTTGTGCCTATGTACTTACATCTTTCCCAGAGTGTTCCGTACTGAGCGAAAGGAGGTTGCAGAGACAGACGAGGGTAACAGGAGTGCAGCGTGTAGAGCTGAAGTGGACGAGTCATACTCCAGTGGTGTTCGATTGCGCTGATCAAGCAGCTGGCGACCTCCAGCAGGCAAAAACCTGACCGTCAACAAGTCAGATTTGGACCAGGCAAAGCAGAGACAGCACACATACAAAATGAGCAAGAAAACCAAAAGACTCTGAATGGATATAAGGACTTTCCCTTTTTAGTCCTAATAGTTTTAGATCATTCTTGCACAACAGTGTTAAAGTAGGGGTCTCTTTTCAATCCCACATATGTAGATGTGCATGTTGGCTTCAGCTTTGCATTGGTGTAAGCTCTTTGTCCTTGTGATCAGGTTCCTGCAGTGAATGACCTGCTTTATGTGCGTATGTGAAAGACTCCAGTCAGCACATTAGCAGTTACTGCAGGGTAAAAGGGTTCATCAAATATGCCACACTGGACTGTTAGAATCTCTGCAACCTCACATTTTTAAAACCATTTTAAAGTGTCCAATGCTGCTTTTTAAACACTCTGAGAACATGGGACAAAGACAAAAAAGGAAAGGAGTTTCCTCAAGTTGTAGCGATGGTGAATTTCTTATATATATTTTAAGTTTAGGTTGTTTCCTAGACTTGTGTAAAATGTACAGTTTTCTCCCAGTTATGAGCGTATTGACACATGGGCAAATCCATAGGTGCAGGCTATTAACTGCTGTGTGGGCTGGGGCAAAGTCTACAGTCTGGAAACAGTAGTTAGAGTAAAACAGCATGCAGGGTTGCTGTGGCAAATAGAACAATTCTGGGGTTGCCAGATTCACAGTTTGGGCTACTGTCTGAATGTACTGCAGTCAAGGAAAAACATCAGAAAAAGTATCGTCTTACTGTAAATTGATCCTAAAGATGAATAGCTGGTAACCCACAGGTAGCTTATTCGCGGTGATCAATTTGTAAAGCATTGGTAAATGCAATTGGTTTGTTTTAACCTCTACTGCTTCCTGACTGTATTTGTGTAACTGTGTGATGGTTTCAAATTAAATTTCTGTCATTAGATTAAGACGTACATTCACAAATGATTTACCTTTATTAGAAAGTACATAATATGCCAACATTAGCTTTAGATCTTATAACTGTTACTGTCTAAACTGGTAATGTCAACAGTTGTGTCAGTTATTGACCACACAGAATCCTTAAAGAAACTTGTTTATTGTTTTCAGTAATTTACCTCTAACTCTTCTTAGCAACAGCAATAACAAAGCAGGCGTCAACTAAGAAAATGAACTGGAAAGTTCACATGTACTAGCAACCTGAACTTTTTGACAAATATCATAATTTGTCCTAACATGTTGTCTTCATCCATGGACTACATACATCGCATGTGAAAGCATGAATGAATAATGAATCACTATAATTCTCCAGTGTCACCATTTGCTTGCTGGATGAAAATGAAATGAAAATGAAATGTCTTTTTTCACATTATGACATTCAAGACGACACAAACACAAATTTTGCACATGTTGTTTATCCACCTGGTGTTTGGTGTGCAACAGTCATTACAATAACAAACAGGTTAAAGAAACCTGAACACCAAAATGTACCTGTCAACATTTTTACACCATCCATTTGAAAATACCAGCTGGTTTTGTACAATGGTTGTACCATTGTCTGCACTACATAATAGTCAGAGATTTCCTATGGTAGCGGGGAATTTTTTTTTTTGCCTTGCTCAACTATGACGTTGCACCAATAGAGGTATCATGTCCAGTGTTGACTTGAGTAGATGAGTTACGTTTACTTAATTTATAGTGTATATGAATGAAGAACTTTGTCAAATAACCAACAACTCTACAGAATGGAAAATCCTGCACCAAACAGTCTGACTTGCAGTCTGGCCACACTAAGCTGATTTTGTTCTGATGGAAAAACTTGGCATCTATATTTGAGAGAAATCCCACTGGTGTCACACACTGCAACAACGTTCAAGCATGCACTTGTTTCAGGCAGTGAGTGAGACATTTCGGCTTTAGCTTGTTAAAGAAACAAATTGGCAGTCTAATATTTCAAGCACATTAGAATCAGAAAGATTTGCACAAGACTTCAGAGAATGAAAAGAAATCCTTAACTGAATGAGCTACTGATTCATTATAATTAGTGGATCACATAATCATGGTCTTCATACTGGTATTTTTATTTGTCCCTTTACTGATATTTTCAAATACCAATGATCAAAACAATTATTTTATTCAGTTAATGTTATCCAGCAGGTGAATAGTCCATGTAAAAAAAAAATTCAGCCAAGAAATAAATGATTTGTTGCCTGGTCTATAAAACTGCAACTGTAAAGCTAAACCCTAAACAATTGCTTTCATTTGTTACAGGCAGTAAAATTAGTTTTGCTCAACTTTGATATTTTGATACTTAATTATTTTGAAGGAATCATTTGCTAAGTCCTATTTTTAGGTTAAATAAATCAAATTCATTTGATTGTAACAAATTAGTAGTAATTTTTTGGGTTGGACCAATGAAACACTTTTTACAGCGTTAACATATTGTTAACATCATATTAAGAGTACACACTTATTTACAAATCATTTATTATTTTTATATATATTGGCAGTTTTTCATGCATCAACTGCTCATCTGAGACCCTGCCACAGTATCTCTGTTGGCTTCAGGACCTCTTTTAGCTCAAGTACATGGACAGATAGGCAGGGAATGTCCTTAAGAATTCTCTGACAGAGCTCATGGCCCTTTCAAAAACAGCAAGTTGCCTTGTACGCAAGGCAAGAAAACATAGCGTTATCACTACATTTTAAATGTTGGTGTGATGTTCCTTTTTGTGGAATGGCGAACTTGCTTTATGCAAGATATAAAAGGACCTGTGATGTCCAAAAAGTTAGATTCCCTGTGAGACTCTTGTAGTTCTCCCTTAGTGTATTCTCCCTTTCTGGTCATCCATGAATGACGACTGCCTTTACTGCTGTGGAGCTCCAGAGGACATTTTGTTAGGCTTTGTTAGGCTTTGTTAGACTCACCAGTGCTCCTTGGGTTCTTAGAAATGTATAAAAAACTGAATAAGAATGTGTTAACATTGTCTATTACGTTATAGTTTATTTGGTTTAAAGCTCTTGAATGATACCCTGTGCCAAATATGCAGTATTCTCCCAGCTGTGTAAATGGCTGGCTTTTACTTTGCCCCAGCCCACACAGCAGTTAATAGTCAACAGTGACACAAGTCTGAGACTGCGACTGTCAGAGCTCCTCTCTAATGCAAATGTAGTTGAGCTGCTGTATACCTTTGAAGCACCAGCCGTTTTTACGCACACTCAGCAGAAAACCATAAGTGCTTAGTCACATGACCACTGCGATGATGGCTGGGGGGTGGGAAGTGTCACTTTGATCAGAAGCCAAGCAGAGGCTCAAAATGAACAGACACACTTCAAGCAGATGGGCTGGTGGAACGTCGGTCACAAATCCATGTTATTTCTCATGTGACCGCCGCATTGCCGAAATATCTCCCAGGGAGAGGAAGTGCAGTTCTTACTTTAGATAACTTGGCTGTTGGATGTTGGCAACACTTATTGTTGGCAATGATAATTCTTTTGAGGCCGGTTCTTGTGTTGCACTACTACCTTTTATATAAAGCTTTGGTGAGGGGGGAACTCTCATTACCATAGGCATTAATGTGCATTTGTTAAAAGGCAGAGTGCATTACGGTGAATACTAATTTGGTATGCTAAGCATGACTACAATTAGGTATGAGCAAGAACAAACATCGTTAAGCAAAATACATGATGGTACAGTATTTGTAAATATGCTAATTATGTGAGTAAAGAGCACATTCCCTTTGATCCAAATATCCTGACATAATTCAGGCAAACCCATCACACACTTGCCTTAAACTGTACATTTGTACCATAGAATTTGTACCATTTCATCAGCGCTTTAGTTTGTTCTCTGGTGCCTACCTAGAAGGTATGCAATTTTGGTTGGGGTGAAAAATGCCCAGAGGGGGTTTTACATTGATTTGGCAAGTAAATTTAGCAAGTAAACTGTGTACTAATTGTATATTAGAGAAACAATTGTGTATTAAAATGTGCAGAAGAGTGTTGGGGTGTAGTAACTTATTTTCACATAGATAATAAAAAAAAACACGTCATTTGATTGGGGCACCCAAAGTTTTGTTGGCAATGTCATCTGAAGATTTTAAATTCAGTCCAATTTGAGTCATCTTGGAGCCAAATACCATGATGTGAAGTCCAGCAGCGGGGTGCACTTCTGTTTTGTTAAACAGTGTTTTCAGTGGGAGAACCCTCAGGGGACAGTGGGAGGTGTTTTTAACAGAGACTGTGCTGAACAGATGCTCTTTGGTGAGAGAGGGTGAGAATAAGAGCAGACTGTGATAACTCTCACTTGGAGTCATATCTGTGTGATGCATTTCTAGGTAATTCTCTCATTCATTGAACATTATTCTGCATTCACTCACTGACACCAAGTAAGGGACTGGAAATAGCCCTGTCCTCTTCTACACCAGTCAGATAATACAACACATCCTGTACAAGTAAACCAACGTCCTAATGGGTCAGATTAACCACTGACACGATCAGGAATTAACAGTGGAATCAGCCAGTCAGTTTTGATTGTGAGTAATCTGACTAATGTATTTTAGTCAGATGACAAACAACAACAGTTCTGTGTCTTATTCAGGTCCAGCCCTAACTGTACATTTCATATGATAGGCATGGATGCTACAACCTTCAGGTAAAATAGTGCCAACTATTGAAACCTTTATCTCCATTTTTGTTGATTTTTACTTTTCTGCATCATTTGTACACAGCGCCTTCTGTTTACACTGTGTGTAAATTTCATGATGAATGACCAAAACTGCTTGGAAAGATGCCTGGTTCCGTTGACTTACAGTAAAATGAAATTAGGTTTTTGCCCTCTCCTGTAAAATTTCCATTTGGAAGATGCTGGATTTTATTTGAACAGTGACAATACAGCACAAAGCAGTACAAAAAAATACAATATAGTGCACCTTTAATAAACAATATCTGTTACAGGCTTGAGGTAAAATTAGGATGTACAGGCTTCAGATGTTTGCTTTAAACCTAGACTGGGAATCTTCACTAGTTTAGCACTAACATACTACCAAAAACCTGTGTTCTTGTATGCTAGCAGTAATTAGCATCATCATAGCTATGTTGGTTCTTCATTTTTGAAGTTTTAACAGACATTAGTTTAGGCCTGTATTTGATTGATATGTTACAAAAAGAAAAAAACAAGGTCTGTGCAAGTTCATTTGGCATGTTTGAGCAGATATCTAGATCCTGCTTCTGTCAGTTTTTACCCTTTTAGCCAGAGAAAAGGAGCCAAACTGGGGAAATATCCATACAGTTACCTTTCTAGCCTTTAACCTTTTTAAGCTTTATCTTATGAGTCATTTTTGTCTTTTACATGATCTGTCCCTCAGCTAAAGTGGTGACTTTTAAAAGAGATTCTACAATACTCTGCACTTCCCATTTTACACAAAAGACAGCCCACCCTTAAAATCCACCCCAAAAAACAGTTATAGAATTTTTTAAAAAAGTATTTCAAATATATGTTCAGAACAATTAAAAAAAAAAAGAAAGCACTAAAAACTGCTGAGAAAGTGTCAAGTAGGTAACGGATGCTGAGGAGGTTAGGTAGCCAAAGTGGGCTTTGAGTGGACAAGGGCTTTGTCAGGAGCCAAGAAGTAAGAGTGGCAAAGAGCATGTAGTGGGAAGTTTGGTTAGTAATATGCCTGGTGACAAAATGTGCAACACAACTATCTGCAGGGTCAACAACTACACTTGCATATGAAACTTTTAAAACTAATATTCTACTGCTTGGTATAATATTAACAGTATGATTACTAGTATAACTATAACTTCTATTACCTAAGAATAACTGCTGTGCAGTTAAATCCCATCCAAATAAATAATAAGTATGGCGGGTTCATAAATAAGAATACACAACATTCAACAGTACTTGAATGAGCAAACATATTACTGTTGAAATATACTTACACAAGTCCATCAGAACTAGGACTTTGCACAAAGCTGGGGATTATACACCAGCAAGACTTCTTTGACACAATCATGATGGAGTCAAAAAAGTCCAAAACTGATGGGAAAATAATTGACAGGAATTGAAGAAACATACTGACATTCCTGTGTGCTCTCTTTTATGTATTTTGAGAAACTCAGCTTCACTTCAAGTGATTCTTACCTTCACTTTGATGAGGTGCTTGAGGCTATATCAAAATAACCTACCTACAGTTTTAATGCTAGTAGTTTCTGATAATGTGATTTAGGCAAACATATCTTGCCTCTATGTCCTACTATGTATTTCAAAATAGCGTTCTGTCTTAAATAGAAAGCCAAGCATATCAAACGTCATGGCTTTGAAATGATAAGCATTTTAAAGTAGGTTTATTGCTTAAACTTATACACAGTTTGTCTGCCATTGTTTTCAGGTTTGAAAAGGAGGTTACAGAGATATCTGGGTAAGTTCTGCTGATGTTGACACTGGTGTTCGCTTGATCCTATACCCCTCTGAGGGCTCATCTATCACTCTTCACTTGAGCTATTAAAGTAAAGGAACAGCCTTTAAAATGGTGCTGGGGGCTCCCCTGAGGGGAAATGGCAAGGCCAAGTGGACAAGGGCTAGTTAAAACCACTAAATTGGGCAGCAGCACTTTAAGCAATCATTGAGGATAGGAAGAAAGTGCCAGTTTAAGAAAAAGGATAAAGGTTTTAGTTAATGTGGGGAACTAGAAAGTAAGATTTCCAGACGAAATACTGTTAACACAACATTTTGTTGCCTCTGAAGTGCCATTTTGATGACTGAACAGTCAATGTGCGGCCACCAAATACCACTACAAGATATTTTGCACACTGGGTCTAGGGCTGAGATGCCCAATCCTGCAGTCTGTGTGCCACTTATCCAACACACCTGATTCAGGTAATTAGGTGTGCAGGAGCGTTATTTTGGAGCCAGCCTTTTTGGATCTGAAGTCTCCAAGGTGGTAGATCTCATAAGATTATGCGATCTGAAAATGATGCAGAGATGCAACTCATATTACATAATGTTCGAATGCACACTGCATACAATAAAACATTTACCAGGAGAATACCTATGAATACTCATCATGGCTTCTTCCAGCAAGACAATTACACATGTCAAATGGCTAGAAATGTCTGAAAATGTTTAGAAAAGCATGACCAAGACCTCCAAGTACTACCCTGGCCCCCTAATTAAACCTACCTGATCAGCGGGACCACCTCGATCGTCACATTCGCTGTATGGATCCCAACCCCCACATCATCCAGCAGCTGTGGGATGCACTGCAGTCAGCATGGCTCCGGATACCTGTGACATCCTACCAGGGCCTTGTTGAGTCACCCCCAGCCCGTCTAGCTGCTGTGTGATGAACACATTGGTTACTCTAGATAATACTTATAATAATGTGACTCGACTGTGTACTAATCAAACGTGTCTGTTACACCAGTCATGTCCTATGACAGTGCCACTGGGATCAAAAGGCATGATCTGCCAGATTAAAAACTAGCATTAGTCTAGCGCAAAGACCCTTAGATGCACCCAAGCAGTGTCACTAATGTTTGCTAATACAAGCTGATAATAAAGACTCAGATCTGAAAGGGTGAATGTGTGTTTTTTGTGTGTGGAGCTCTTAAATTAAGCTACTATTTTTTTATACACGTTATCTCTGGACACTAACATTAGACCAGTAAGGAGACGGGTGAGAGAAAAATAGACTTTAATTAATAGAGTAACAGTGGGGGTTTATTTTCTGCTCTGCCTTGTATGTTCAATACAGATTATGTGGGTGTAGTGAGGGGAAAGGTGGTGGGCTTTAGAAACAAGACAGTAAGTAGGCCTGCATTTGCATTATAATGCATATTCATAGATCTTTGCATCATAATGACTACTGACCACTTTAGGGACTCTACTATGCAATTTTAGTAGTTTAGCATAAAAATAATATATTAAAATATTTAGCAATTAATTATTTATTTATGACTTATGGCTTTTTTTATTACAGCATAATATTTAGAATTATTATGTATGATGTATAAAATCACAGGAAACAATACAAATATTTTAATTTATTTCTTTGCAAAACAATGTTGGATTTTGTTTGTTGGTAGGCAGAAGCAACAGAAAGGCCATTGCCAATTAAGACTGAGGCAAATTTGTCTTGTTGTGACCTTTTGACACTTCAGATGCCTGTTAGCTATTTTCTGATAGAAAATATTTGGCATAATAGCAAATAACAGCCTTCACGATGAATTTAGTTTATTATCAGATGTATGAAAGAACATTTAGAAAGACTGATGCTGGATGCCTTGTTAATATAATGCTTTTCCCTAAAGCTACTTTACATAACATTCCTATCTGAGGGACCAGAGGCAATGACTCCAATTCAGATTTGTTCGAGTGCTCTGAAAATAACTCCCTATGAATATGACTGGTCATGTAGGTATATGAAGGTCACTCAAAGAGTCAGGTAAACTCTTCACACCTACGCCGTTCTCTCAGCCATACAAAAACCACTAACCCACTCGAAATCGTTCCTCCATAAGTAGTGCTTTCAGGGGCTAAGAATTATAATACAACAAGCTCTGTGTTGTCTCTAAATGCTTCACTCAACAAAAAAAAAAAAAAATAGACCTTGCCATAAATGAAAACATTTTGCTTCCTTAAAGAACCTTTCATTGGGTTCTTCTTAGAGGTGCATGTGTGGAACAGATTTAAAGACCCTCTTTTGACTTTCTTTGATTTCAAGAATGTTGAAATGTTAAAGTGGATGAGCTGCTAAAGTATTAATATTCTCAGCGATTCCTTTTGGGGACCAGTGCTCGGATAACATTCTTATATACTCAGTATGAATGTCTATTTTTGTTAGAAGTTTAATGTGTATTTAAAACTGCACAAAATAGTTTAGAAAATAATTGAGGGTTAATTACTACTTTTCCTTTCCCAGTCATTAGTGAGACTGCATGATCCCTGAAGCATAAGGACAGATAATTTAGAGATATGTTAAATAAATAAACAGTCCGGTCTTCATTCAGTGCTTGATCTACCACTATGCACAGGGGAGTTACACCATGTTTTTTGCCCACTAGGCACAGTAGTGTGACCGCGGATAGTTATTGCCCCCCCCTTGTAGTGGAGATCTGCCAGTATAAGCCAGAACAAGTTACAAGTTATTCATGCATTACTGAGTCAAATGCGTCTGGCTTCATCAGGTATTTTCAAATATAGATAGATAGATAGATGGATTGATAGATAGATGGATGGATGGATGGATGGATGGATGGATAGATAGATAGATAGATAGATAGATAGATAGATAGATGGATAGATGGATGGATGGATAGATAGATAGATAGATAGATAGATAGATAGATAGATAGATAGATAGATAGATACATACATACATACATACATACATACATACATACATACATACTTACTTTATTGTTCCCGAAGGAAATTTAGCAGTTTTGCATGGCTGAAAATTACTGCCTGATGACATTGCAAAATAATGGCAGTGAGAATAGAATATTCTTTCACAAAGGAACTTGATCACAGAGCATAGAATTTTCTGTAACGAATGTACCATCACTGCTCACACTGCCATTCACCCCCAACACCTTTAACAACTGAAACTAGCCATGGACTATATATTGCTCAGAACTAACTTTATATGCAGGGAGAATCAGGTACACAACATCTGGAGAAAATGCAGAGTGATTGCACAACTTAAGCTAGCCAGTTGCTAAGGTATTACAAAAAAGAAATGGGAGTCTAGAGGAGAAACGAGGGGTGAATAAATGTGTGCTCATTGGGGGGTCTGCCTTGCTCTGTGTGGATGTGAAATGGTGTCTGTTGGTCAAGCAGAAGTAAAAAACTGTAGGAAGAGTAAGCAGACAAAAAATGTGTAATGGAGAAGAAGAACAAGTGTTGCACATTGCTCAATCATTAATACATATTGACAAACTACATAAATTCTACACTGTAATCTCTTTTGTACAATGTACAATAACATACAACCCTTAGGCACAGGGCAATAGAGAAACAGATGGTGTTGGTTCACAGCAGTAATAATTGTTGTGTGTGTATTTAAATTTATTTTTGGAATCAGTGCACTGATAATTAATAATAGTGCTTTAGTAACACATTCACAGATATTAACAAAACTGCAGACAGTGTACAGATTACAGTGACGTTGCATGTATAGTGTGTCAGGTTAACAGTAAAGTGTTTTAGTGCGGATGCTAAAGTGCAGCAGATGAAAGTGAGGAGTATGGTGAAGTTGTGAAATACAGGGGTTTGTGTGGTTCAGTGTCTCAATCATAATTTTGGATATATGTATTATGTAAATTAATGTATTATGATGTTAAACAATAGATGCTCAAATGTAGCCGTTCAGAAAAAGGTAATTGTTTAGCCTGCTTCACAGCTAGCTTTTGTCTTTGCCATTTTAGACCAACTAAAATGCAGCACTGGTCAGGGTGGAGCTTAGCTGGTCCTTCATATACTAGCAACTGTAACTGTGTCTGGGGTTTATGACATACCATATACATGTAAGTCTGAAAATCCCAGTTTTTGTGGAGAAAGTGTTGCACATTTCTCAAGCTAAAGACTAGGAAAGGAGCTGTGTATGATCTCAGCTAATGTGCACCAAACTAGAACAGAGTATTAGCAATGCTATAACGAGTGAGTTAGCAGCCATCCAATGCTCAACACTGTGTAAACAGTCTATGCACTGGATGAGAGCTGCTTTACTTTTACACCATTTGGTGTAGATATTCTTACCAGCAGAGAAGCTTGACCCAGTGCCTTCTTGTCTGAGATGGGTTCCGTTCCAGACAGTGATGCTGCAGGTCAGGATGCTCTCTATGATGCTTTCATAGAAGCAGTTGAGGATTTGTGTCCACAGGCCAGCCCTCTTCAGCATTATCTTATCTCCTGGCCTCAAAGAGGGCCTTGCTAGACTTATCTTTTTAATTATCATGCTAGATGTATTGACATCGGTCAGGTCATTGTCTTCACACAAGGCTCAGACTGTAACACAGTGGACAGATGGTCATTTCAAATTGACTGATTGGTCATTCAGATCTGCGGATGTCATAATGCAGGCTTATGATGCTGTCTTGCGCTCACTGGTGTTTGCTTGCCTATAATATCGCTAGTTTCCGATCGTCATATTTAGATGACTGACCGAGCTGAAAGGTGGGTGTATTAACGGGCAGATTATGGCGAAGATAAGTCCTGCTCTGTCTCTCCGTAGCACGTTGCAGATGGAAAGGATTTGACTCATGGTCTCTGCCAAATGTTTGTGTTGTGTAATGGTTCTCCGTGTCAGGCTGATGTTAATGTAAGCTTTTATTAGAAGCATGATGACTAATTTTCTGGCCACTTTTTTTTTTGCGCTACTCTCTACACTTTGGTCCCCTAACCACTTCACCCGTTTCCTCGGCTCTCTTCCTCTTCATCTAGCACTGCGGCAGCGCTTAAACGTGGGACTTTTCTGGCTTCAAATGCTCTCCCTTCTGTTGTTCTCTTCTAATCTATTTATTTCTAATAAACACACATGTACTCAAATGTTTCTCTCTCATCCTCCCTCTCTCTTTCTCCCACGCACCTCCCCACACATGGACACGAAATATGCAGTCTGCTTCCTCACATTTGTGACCTGACAGAGCAGCTGGAACAGTGCCTGTCAGAGCGCTCAGCTCATTGCAGAGTTAAACACAAATACACTTACACAAACTTTTACTTCTTAAACACTTCACTGTGTGGAGTTTGCTTTAATGCTTAAGCCTCACAAAAGCTCAGTAACGTAATCCCAAAACTGGGTAGTCTTTACAGTTTGAGCAACTTTAGATGTATGACTGATGCAGCTCAAGGAACAAAATAATGACATAACATGCTTTTCTAAGAATGTTGTAGCCCATGTAAAGAATAGTTAAAAATTTTAAATCTAAAATCAACTGAATGTAAAGAAATAAAAACATTTGTTGTGTATCAAAAACATCTCTCTACCTTGTTGGAGAGATAGCTACTGAAGCTAGCATACTATCCACTTTGTTCCTCAATATCAATTATGAATTACTGCAGCATCGAAACTGCCATTAGTCCAGCATTAGCGGATTAAAAAAGTAGCACTGCTGCTTCAACATTAAACATGTTGAAGGATGTGCTCCAGGTTAAATCAGACAAGGAATAGATCAGTAAACCTGTTTATGGTTGAAGATCTTGGCAAGCGATCATTACAACCACTGCTGCTGCCCACTGGAACAGGTTAGAGATAAAATTAGCATTGCTTTCCACAGAGGAAGACACTTCTGACAAGGAAAGGGATAAAGATTAGTGCTACATTTCTTCTAGTCTGGTAAGGAGTAAAAATGGAGGAGGAAGGACTGTGGGAGTCCTTGTTTCTTATGATAGGAGACTTTTTGGTAAAATGTTGCCCCCTATTTGTTTGGAGTATGAATTTGACAGGTTGCATCATCTAACAAATATTTTTTAAGAAGACACATCAAAGATAAGTCTTTGTAGTTGTATTATTATTATTATTATTATTAATAATAATAATAATAATAATAATAATAATAATAATAATATATAGGTGGCACTACGGGTTCTATGCCATTGGATACAACTTTTCAATTCAATAAAAAAAAAACCTAAATGTCATATGAATGCATTTTATATATATATATATATATATATATAAAATGCATTCATGTATAAAATACATTATGTATAAATGTCTTCATATATAGTATCAGGATATAATATTTTGCCCATATTGCCCACTCCTACTGCCAGCCATAATACATACATGAAACATGTTTTTGACTCTTTTTTGTTTTTCCCAATCAAAGCATTTGTCACAAAAAGGCCAATATTACTGTATCTTGCAGCCTTTAGTCTTTGTTAGACTCTTTAGACTGTTTAGACTGTTTTGTCGTTTATCTCATTTCTAATTTTCTTAACTTTCACTATCTCCCTTCATCACACTTCATGCCACACTCATCACAGGGCTAAGTCTTCCTCTGGCTCTTGTATGAACAAGGATCAGTTAGGATGCTGAAGGTCCAAAATATAACTTGTGAGCTTCTATAACCAGACACTGCCAAATAAGACACAAAAGAGCCCAAATTCTTTTCATAGCCTTTGGATAATCTTAACAGAATGTTAATGGCTTTTTGTGTGCATGAGTCAGTGCCCTAATGAGGAGGAGAAACTCATTACTTCATCGCAAAGCCAGCCTCCTGCAGCAGAGTATGACTAGGACAAGCACACACACACACACACACACACACACTTAAAATACCAGCCACTGGGAGCAACATTCTGAGCTGTCCTCTACATAATGGACTTAATGGGTAATCTACAAAACACACACCTCAATTACTGTTAAACGTAACCTCTAGTCTACCTGTGACCTGTGTTGCATACAAGCATTCAGGGAGAGCCAGGTACATCAATATTTAATCATTAGCTCATTGAAAACATTATGATTCAAAACATTAACCTCTATTTAGCACACTGCTGAAGCCCAAGCTCTTAGAGCTGCCCGAAAGTTTGGGAATAGTGTGATCAGGATTGTGCAGCGGTCACAGCAATTTAGAGGCTGCAGCTCACTCTGTGGTTGTCATGGTTGCAACATACAGCTCGCAGAAATCTCACTATAAAAATGTCACTGTGTTCATTTTCTCAAATCATCATGTTGCTTTGTGGAGACTGGCCTCCACAGGAAGCTCGGAGGGTTCGTCATTAGGTATCCATGGGACCAGAGATGATCTCTTCTTTAGCTGATCATCCAGACACATAAGGAATGATGTGAGACTCGTACAGAGAAAGAACGTACACTAAATTAGTTCAGCGGCGATGATAAAGCACAATATGATGATTATTATGAGTTGATATATTCAATATTAATGCAAACGCTGGTCGGCTGTAAGCAGCATGATGGTGCGGTTGTGCAGTGAGTAGCACTTTTGCCTTACAGCAACAAGAGCTTGGGTTATATTCCTTTTCTGTGGCACCTTTCTGGGTGAGGTTTGCATGTGCTCCCTGTGTCTGGGTGGGTTTGCTCTGGTTTCCTCTCAGAGTCCAAAGACATGCAGCCAGGTGAAGTGGAGATGCTAATTTGCTCTTAGGTGTGAATGTGTATGTCTGTCTGTCTGCCATGGATTGGCATCCTGTCCAGGGTGTTTCCTGCCCTCCATCCATTGAGTGCTCCAGCACCACACAACCCAGAGGGATAAAGCGGTTTAAGAGATGAGTGAGAGAGTGGTTGGCGGTGGGCTAGCCAGCACCTCCTACATTTACAAGTCTTACTTTGTCTGGACCTTAGGCATCCTAGTAAAGTGTGTTTGATCAATAAAGGGTCCTATATGGTTCCTGGCTTGGACATACAATTCTGATTTAATACTTTTATATTCAAGAAACATTCAAGAGGTTCTTCACACGCATGAATGTTATTTATATAAAAAAAGATTTTAAATTCAAGCCACAGATAGCATATTCACAGAGTAAATTATATGATAAGTGAGTGCCATGTTAAACATCCAGCACAGCAAAGTGAGGCTTAATGAGTTCAGATAACTGATCTGAGTTATCTGAGCACTGATGAGCATCTGTAATTGACATCCCATAGTCCAAGACTCCTGGCCTGGCAGAAACAGAACATAACAGTGGAGCGAAATGGGGAAAATAAGTAAAATTGATACATATCCACTTTAAAGCGAATGCTGGCAAATGTAAAGATAACAGGCAGGCAGATAAGCTATATATATAGTTATCTGGGTTTGGTACTATTCACATTTACGGTAAACTGCAAGGTGGTAAGTAGTTTCAATGCAGCCAGTGGCTCAGTGCTGACTCACATCAGACAATACAATGAACAAAGCCCTGTGTTCTCCAACAACAACTCCTCCAAACAGCCTATTAACTACCTGAAGATGTTGATGAAATTGGTAACGCCCCACTTCATCATCAACTTTATCATTCACAATCATTATCTCCTACTAACGTTAGCTTCAGCTGCAACAGGAGACTTAACTTTCATCACACACAGCACACTTTTGAGTTTTGAGATATATCCTTTATAAGACCAGGTGTTTCCGCTGGTTAGATGCCATGGTCAGCTTTGTATTTTGCATTATAAATACTGCAGAGAATGGTCTGTGTCAAGTTTGAAACACTATGCATTAGCATTGTGATTGGTGATCATACTGCTTATACACATGTAATCTAAGATTTAGACCACTTTACCTCATAAGAGGAAAAAACTAAGTGGACACACATCGTATATTTTAGCGTGAGAAAAATGATGCCCCTCTAGCTGAGATGGCATTGGGTATGATGATCTTAGACACCTGATTCCATTGGCAAAAATTCAAACTGGTTTGTGCAATCTAAAGCCTGTATCAGCAATAGGCGCACATTACAGTTATGATTGTAAAGCTGTTTTTAAATTGGCATGGTTGAATACAGAGGGTTCAGTACATGGCACGTACAAACCGCTGTTCTCAAATGCTCTTGTCTCCTCCTTCAAATACAAATCCCACTTGTAAAAGAGGACAGTTAAGTGGGCTGGTCCTAGGTTACAGTCTTGACTCCACCCAAAATGAGGCTCCAAAAATTGCATATGCCAACTCACATTGCAGCCCAGTAGAAATCCACAATGCAGCAATATCAATGTGCTGAAATGTACCTTTAAGGGGAAGGGGACGTCGGCACTATCCATACCCTTTCCAAGGAACCTGAGTGTTCATCTTTAAACAAAGCTGAAGCTGGCTTCATATCGAGCTAATGTTAGCTGCTAGCACGCTCCAAGTAACTAACGTTAGCATAACTAACCACATAGTATGAAGTTCATTTTACCTTCCTGCCTGTGTCCATCATGACATGTTGCTTTCGTGTGATCATTGGGTCTCTCTCTGTAAGGAGGCAAACCAGAGCATCTAAATATTCCTAAACTCACTAAACAAGGGCTTTTTCGTAGGGTGGTAAATAGACACATAAAGCATCTAGGTATTTTTTATGCAGACCAGAGTAACATACCTTGTATGGATATTTCAGAAAACTACTTTTGCACCTTTAAAACAAATGAATTCATTAATAAGAAGGATGTATACCATTTGAACCTTGCACTTAAGTCCACCACAAATATTAGTCCCCAAGGCAATAATTTTAGTCACTTTCCTATTGAACCATGAATAGTTCAACATCTGTCCACCAATTAGTAATGAATAATATTAGAAAATGCTGAGCAGTCTTTGGGAAGCTGTTCTTAATGTAAGTTTTTTTATTTTTATGTTATGCATTGTTGGGTTTATAATTACACTGTGATGTTATGTGATGTTTTTAGATATTTGAGGTATTGTATGTGGTGGGTGTTGTTGCTGGTACTGTCTGTCATGAACACAATGAGAAACATCCCTCACACTTTGTATGGCAATAAATATTGATTGACTGATCATTTAAGAACATGACAAAGGCTGCTACAGAAGAAAGAATTACACAATCCTTTGTGCAAGGATTACGCAAAGCACCAGTCACGAATGAAGATCAGCCCACGGCATAGATTGTCCTTCATCAGCTGAACATTTATAACAGTTATAGCCGTGCAAACATCCTTAAGGCATAACCCTCTGAAAAATCCATGGAACCACTTGATGTTTGGTTCTTGCTTTGGGATACTGTTCGCCAGTGTTTATTGGTATAGGTTTATGCAGCAGTGCATTAATATTACTGAATGTCGTTTTTCTACTCAGTTATGAATAACTTGAACCCATTTGCATTTGGCCTGGATAGAGAAATCAGTAAGACGTTCACCTGGGCAGAGGCACCTTGATGTCTCATTTCAGGTGTGAACTTGTAGTCTTGAAGGAGTCTTACAACATGGAGAAATGGCTTCATAAATACGGTGTTCTGAAGTGCAGTGCTTTGCCCTTTTGAAGGTCATGCATTATTAACACTGGGGATGCTGAACAAATATCAGCCTAATGGAGTCATTTGCCTTATTTGCTGTTAAATGTCAAGACATGTACGTATATAGAAAGGAATGAAATATAGTCTGTTCTAATGGACACCGTAATTTGCCAATTATGTGTGTTTTGAGAATAAGAGCACAATGTTCTGGAGTAACACGACACCTATACCTTGTTGTTGAGGTCTACAGCTACATATGCAATGCATATGTAATGCAGGTAAATTGGACAGGCTTCTTTCTAAATGTACTCCATTACTGCCCATTACATTCAGTTATTACCTGATTAAAATTGAATTAGTTTTCCATTTAGAGCTCAACCTTCATCTACCTCACATCCAGTCAAATTTGAATTACAATAAATGAATTTTTGGTGCCATAAAATAGTGAAAATGCTGTATGTAACAGAAGAGGTACACAGTGGTTAAATGTAATATCAGTTTTATGGTGTTTAGTGTGTCCATGTTTTGCCTTTAATGAAGGTTTTCAATGAAATTCCAGTGAAATTCTAGGTGTACTGTAATGCGTTTCCCACAAGGCGTTTGTAAATTCCTGTGAAGACATCAGCTGAATGTCCCTCATAGTGCACCATGATCCTCTTGTTACTAACACAAAAAGCAAAAAAAAAAAAAGCAAAAGTAGAATAAACAAAGAATGAGTCATGTTGTACTTTCAGTGGTTTGTGTATAGCCCAGCATTGCTTAGACCGGTTTGTGTATAGCCCAGCATTGCTTAGACCGGTTTGTGTATAGCCCAGCATTGCTTAGACCGGTTTGTGTATAGCCCAGCATTGCTTAGACCGGTTTGTGTATAGCCCAGCATTGCTTAGACCTGTTTGTGTATAGCCCAGCATTGCTTAGAGTGGTTGCACTAACAGGGCTTGGTCGTAACTTTAAGGATAACCAACTGGTCAGAAGTTGTAACTGGTATGTCTAGCTGGTGGACCTCCTTTAAGGCTGCAGCAATCACTTTAAAGGAGCTGTACTTTACTGATCCAAGTGCTGCTGCTGCACACCATGCCAGCTATTTTTGCCACAGCTTTTTTGACAAACAGTGACTGGAGGTTGTTTACTAAGCAGCAAATATTCCAATACGTTTAAGGGGATAGTCTTAGATTTTTTGTCAAAAATAAAAATGGGTGTTTGGTAGTCATCTTTGGTGATACAATCTTCACCTTGAACAGATTTAGCAAGTGTTCATTACAGAAGCAGAGCTGAAGTCCACACCCTCTGTGTAAAGGTACATTTCAGATCTGAGTCAAATGAGCGGCAGCTTAAAACAGGTTCAGAAACTTTATTCTATTGTGACCTGTATTCCCAAACCCTCCAATCCAATGTAGCTTTTTTCTTTTTAGCTTTTTAGATTTGAGCTGTAAATGTTTAAACATCAGTGTGACTAAGATACTGATACTGATGTATTAGTTATGCACTTTCTTTTTTATTTCAACGCTTTTTGGTTAGGCTTTTAGTTTTTTAGTTTTTTTATTTTATTTATGCTTTTAGTTTAGCCTAATGGAATATACTTTTGAAACTAAGTTTTGAAACAACTGTATTGATGCATATATGGGATTGTTAGAATGTCGCAAAATACTATATGTACATTTGAAAAAAAAGTACAGCCATGTATTCATGTTCACCAAATGGCTTCCCACTCACAGTCATCAGGTATCAGGTCATTCATTACCTTTCAGCTATTTTCTATTTTCCGTTCTTTTTTTTTATTTTTCTCAGAGATGTGTCTTTTCTAATGAGCTTATAAACTAATTCCTGTAAGGAAGCATCTTTATTTAGCATTATGGAAATTGCTAATGCATAGGCTGTCAATCACACTGTGCCCTTCGGTCGCCAAGCCCAGGGGCCATTGCACAGAGACCACTGACGATGATTGGCATGCACTATAACACTATAAAGATTTTTTTTAAGAGTCTGGTTCCCAGCAGGACACCAGAAAGAACTCCAGGAAATTACTTTCACGCTGAACACCCTTTGCAACGCACTAGCTGCATCCAAGCCTAGCTCCTTCCTCCACACTACACGCTGGGGTTGCTTTGCCTCCAACCACACCATATTGCTTTCCTGCAGTGCTGAATGCTGATCAGGGCTTTTTATACATTAATGAGTCATTGCTCCTGTGGTCTGGAGATGCATCATTCCACAGTGATGATGAGACACCAGTGTGGACAGTAACCTTACAGGAACCTTGGTTTCCTTTCAAAACAACTCAGTGTCTTAAATGTCTATGGCAATACAGAATGTAGCTTTTCCATTAAAATATCCTAAAGTTCTGTCTGCTGTCGTTCCATTTACAGCTATCCACTACTCAGTCAATATTGAGACTGTTGGTCCATCTTGTGGCTATGACCCCTGAAATATTCTCACTGATTACATTCTCCCTGTGTGGGAAGTGGAAAATGATGCGTTGTGGTCCAGGAGTTTGTAGCTAAGTGATGCGACATGCATCTTTAATTTTCATTATAATTAATGTGCACTGGTTTATTGATGAGTGTCTGTGTCCTGAGGAGCAGCACTGCTAATTTGTTGTTTGGGCAGACTTATAACCAAGGGATTAACTAATGAAGGCAGAGCATTTACCTGAGATAACTTGTAGAGGAAAGGAGACTGCTCTTTATGAAAGAACAACTGGGTCTTTTTACATTACATGCTTTTTAATTTTAGCAAAGACACTCTGTAGTATAGTACAGTATAACTCAAATATTAATTTATATGACACATAAACAAGGACAATGTGAGGTATGTGGGGCATTCATTTATTATGTGTATGGTGATGCTGTCAATATATATATATCATATATTCATATATTGTTCTAAATATTTTCTTCACATTGTTGAACTACTATTTAAGTAAAACATGGTTTCTGTAAAATTAAAGGAACAGAAATTATAAATACATACACTGTAAAAATGCAATTACTTCATTGTTTTACAAGCAATTTAAAATAAGTCCTTTATTCGTTTGAATAAACCTAATTTATAAACAAAATGTAACAAATTACAGTATTTTATTTTAGGTTTGGCCAACTAAACACTTACAGTGTATAACAAGATGGTTACCTTAAACTGTGCAACACTTTTAATTGAATGAAATTTCTCATTCTCCCTAAAATCTAGGTCAACTATTGCTGTTTTTCCGCCGAGCAATAAGGTACAGCAGGGCATGGTTACAGATCGAAACCCAGAACTATTCAAACCAAGGTATTCCACCAGTATCAATTTCCCGTCGCACAAGAGAACCAATAAAGAGAGTTCTCTTTAGTTAATGTGGTCACACAGTGTCTGACCACAGTATATATACGGTGTTAGTGGTGACACTTGACTTTTTGCTATTCAATCTTTATGTTTTTTTCTGTCATATTGTGTACAGAGATGCAAATCTCTGTCTTGGTGGATGAACTTTATGTTAATGAGTTGAGTGATGTTCTATCAGACTGGTAATGTGTGGTGCAGTAACTCTTTGTGTCACCCTCATAGTCTCTGAAGTTGGAGCAGGAGATATAATAGTTGTCTGTTGACAATAAAAGAATATTTTCATAAGGACGTTATTGCTTTTGTAAGCAGTAATAACAGGCTGCTTTAAGGCTCACAAATTGCACGCACTTTTCCTTTACAGCACAACCTGTGTGTGTTTTAGCAATGTGCCCTCAGAGGGGTTAACAGTGGGCGGGGGAAGCAGTTCAGTTTGCTTTAATAAAAATACATTAACATAAACTGTGCAGCTAGCAGCTACTCTATATATGAATAAAACATATACAGTCCACTCTAAAACAGCTGATACGAGGGAATCAGACACAGCAGTGCTGCTGGAGTGTTTAAACACTGTGTCCACTTACTGTCCACACTGTTAGACACTCGTAACTTGCTGGTCCACTTTGTTGATGTAAAGTCAGACAGTAGCTGTTGCTACTGCTGCACAGTTTGTGCTGGTCATCCACTAGTCATTCATCAGTGGTCACAGGACGCTGTCCAGTGGATGCAATTGACTGGATAGTTTTAGTTGGTGGACTATTCTTAGTCCAGCAGTGACAATGAGGTGTTTAAAAACTCCGGCAGCACTGCTGTCTCTAACCCCTGACACCAGCCCAACACACACTAACACACCACCACCACGGCAGTGTCACAGTAGTGGTGAGAATGATCTACCACCTGCTTTGTGGTAGTCCAGTGGGGGTCCTGACCATTGCAGAACAGGGTGAAAGAGATTAACAAAGTATGCAGAGAAACAGTGTGTACTTGTAGAACTACAAAGTGCACCTATAAGGTAAGTGGAGCTGATAAAATAGAAAATGAGTGTAGAAATGAGGAGGTGTACCTAATGTAGTGGCAAATATGTCTTTCCATTCAAATTAGTTTAAAGTGCAGGGTTATTTTGTAGGTAGGTAACCAACCCTAAAATCTGGAGGCACTTGCATCCAGTGACACGGTGTGATGATTCTGTCAACTATGTTACCTGATATGTGAATTGTTAAACATGTTACACTTGCACAGACCTTATTAAACAAACCATTACAAATCTGAATATATCTGATAACATTTGTGTTTTATTTTAGGTGTAGTGTTTATGTAGTGGAGTCTAAATTTGCATACATATGTATTTGAGTTCGTCCTGTATAGTATTATTGTCTTGTGTATTTATGTTCTGTATATTTATTGCCTGGTGTGCTTGTATTTGTGTAAGTGTATGATCTATACTTTACATTGTGCTGTATTTGCACTGTGTAGTCCTGTACATTGTGCGGCTGTTGTGTGTTGCACCATGACGCCTGAATAACAACATTCTGTTCCAAAGTATACTGTTCAATGTATTCTGTATAGACTGTTACCAGAACATGACTACAACACTAAAGACCGCTACCAGAACACGACTACAACACTAAAGACTGTTACCAGAACATGACTTACCAGAACACGACTACAACACTAAAGACTGCTACCAGAACATGACTACAACACTAAAGACTGCTACCAGAACATGACTACACCACTAAAGACTGTTACCAGAACATGACTACACCACTAAAGACTGTTACCAGAACACGACTACAACACTAAAGACTGTTACCAGAACATGACTACACCACTAAAGACTGTTACCAGAACACGACTACAACACTAAAGACTGTTACCAGAACATGACTACACCACTAAAGACTGTTACCAGAACATGACTACACCAATAAAGACTGTTACCAGAACATGACTACACCACTAAAGACTGTTACCAGAACATGACTACACCACTAAAGACCGCTACCAGAACATGACTACACCACTAAAGACTGTTACCAGAACATGACTACATCACTAAAGACTGCTGACTACAACACCAGACTGCTATGAACTACACCACTAAAGACCGCTACCAGAATATGACTACACCACTAAAGACCATTACCAGAACATGACTACAACACTAAAGACCGCTACCAGAACATGACTACAACACTAAAGACTGCTACCAGAACATGACTACAACACTAAAGACTGCTACCAGAACATTACTACACCACTAAAGACCGCTACCAGAACATGACTACAACACTGAAGACCGCTACCAGAACATGACTACAACACTACAGACTGCTACCAGAACATGACTACACCACTAAAGACTGTTACCAGAACATTACTACACCACTAAAGACTGTTACCAGAACATGACTACAACACTGAAGACTGTTACCAGAACATGACTACAACACTGAAGACTGTTACCAGAACCTGACTACAACACTAAAGACTGCTACCAGAACATTACTACACCACTAAAGACCGCTACCAGAATATGACTACACCACTAAAGACCATTACCAGAACATGACTACAACACTAAAGACCGCTACCAGAACATGACTACAACACTAAAGACTGCTACCAGAACATGACTACAACACTAAAGACTGCTACCAGAACATGACTACAACACTAAAGACTGCTACCAGAACACTAAAGACTGTTTACAACAGTGACTACACATAAAGACTGTTACCAGAACATGACTACAACACTAAAGACTGTTACCAGAACAGAACCACTGACTGTTACAGAACATGACTACACCAATAAAGACTGTTACCAGAACATGACTACACCACTAAAGACTGTTACCAGAACATGACTACACCTAAACCAGTTAACAGAACATGACTACAACACTAAAGACTGTTACCAGAACATGACTACACCACTAAAAGACAGAACATGACTAAACACTACCAGAACATGACTACACACCACTAAAGCTACCTGTTACCAGAACTGCTACCAGAACATGACTACAACACTGAAGACTGCTACCAGAAGATGACTACACATGACTTACAACACTAAAGACTGCTACCAGAAACATTAGAACATGAACATGACTACAACACTAAAGACTAAAGACTACACCACTAAAAGACTTGCTACCAGAACATGACTACACCACTTAAGACCGCTACCAGAATATGACTAGACTGCTACCAGAACATGACTACACCACTAAAGACTGCTACCACTAAACATGACTACAACACTAAAAGACTGTTTACCAACAGAACATGACCTACACACCACTAAAGACTGTTACCAGAACAAACATAAAGACTGTTACCAGAACATGACTACAACACTGAAAAGACTGACTACCAGAACATGACTACACCACTAAAGACTGTTACCAGACTAACATGACCTACCAGAACATGACTACACCACTAAAGACTGTTACCAGAACATGACTACAACACTAAAGACTGTTACCAGAACATGACTACACACTGACACTAAAGACTGCTAGCAGAACATGACTACACCAAGATACCAGAACATGAATACAACACTAAAGACTGTTACCAGAACATGACTACACCACTAAAGACTGTTACCAGAACCACTACACCACTAAAGACTGTTACCAGAACCATGAACACTAAAGACTGTTACCAGAACATGACTACAACACTAAAGACTGCTACCAGAACAGAACCCTAAAGACTACCAGAACACTAAAGAGACTGTTACCAGAACATGAACACTAAAGACTGTTACCAGAACACACTAACACTAAAGACCGCTACCAGAACATGACTACAACACTAAAGACTGCTACCAGAACATGACTACACACCTACAACACTAAAGCTACCAGAACATGACTACAACACTAAAGACTGCTACCAGAACATTACTACAACCAGAACATGACTACAACACTAAAGACTGCTACCAGACTACATGACTACAACACTAAACACCTGCTACCAGAACATGACTACAACACTAAAGACTGCTACCAGACTACACACTAAAGACTACAGAACATGACTACACCACTAAAGACTGTTTACCAGAACATGACTACACCAGAAACACCAGAACATGACTACACCACTAAAGACTGTTACCAGAACATGACTACACCACTAAAGACCGCTACCAGAACATGACTACACCACTAAAGACTGTTACCAGAACATGACTACATCACTAAAGACTGCTACCAGAACATGACTACAACACTAAAGACTGCTACCAGAACATTACTACACCACTAAAGACCGCTACCAGAACATGACTACAACACTAAAGACTGCTACCAGAACATGACTACAACACTAAAGACTGCTACCAGAACATGACTACAACACTAAAGACTGCTACCAGAACATGACTACAACACTAAAGACTGTTACCAGAACATGACTACACCACTAAAGACTGTTACCAGTTTAACATGACTACACCACTAAAGACTGTTACCAGAACATGACTACAACATAAAGACTACACACACTAAAGACTGTTACCAGAACATGACTACACCACTAAAGACTGCTACCAGAACATGACTACAACACTAAAGACTACATGACACAACTAAAGACTGCTACCAGAACATGACTACAACACTAAAGACTGCTACCAGAACATTACTACACCACTAAAGACCGCTACCAGAACATGACTACAACACTAAAGACTGCTACCAGAACATGACTACAACACTAAAGACTGCTACCAGAACATTATTACACCACTAAAGACCGCTACCAGAACATGACTACAACACTAAAGACTGCTACCAGAACATTACTACACCAGTAAAGACCGCTACCAGAACATGACTACAACACTAAAGACTGTTACCAGAACATGACTACAACACTACAGACTGCTACCAGAACATGACTACACCACTAAAGACTGTTACCAGAACATTACTACACCACTAAAGACTGTTACCAGAACATGACTACAACACTAAAGACTGTTACCAGAACATGACTACAACACTAAAGACTGTTACCAGAACATGACTACAACACTAAAGACTGTTACCAGAACATGACTACACCACTAAAGACTGTTACCAGAACATGACTACAACACTAAAGACTGTTACCAGAACATGACTACAACACTACAGACTGCTACCAGAACATGACTACAACACTACAGACTGCTACCAGAACATGACTAAAGACTGTTACCAGAACACTAAAGACTGTTACCCATGACTACAACATAAAGACTACCAGAACACAACTCAAGACTGTTACCAGAACATGACTACACCACTAAAGACTGTTACCAGAACATGACTACAACACTAAAGACTGTTACCAGAACATGACTACACCACTAAAGACTGCTACCAGAACATGACTACAACACTAAAGACTGCCTCTATTTCTAGCCAGGATCCCCAAGCACACACTGGGCTCACCTACCTCACAGAACTGTTTGCACTGCACTTTAACTTAACCTGTAAACTTGAACATCCAGCTGTGTATTTATTTATCTATATTTATTTATCTACTGAACATCTGTACTAAGCAACCTACCTGCACTGTACACTTTATATATCCATACTGTCTACAATCACATACTTACTGATACTGCTCTTACTCTTTGCACATGTCCTGTACACATACTGTACTTTGTTATACAGTACAACCCTGTGTTGATATAATGACAATAAAGTTGATTGGAATTGAATTGAATTATACTGAGAGAATAACAACAAAACAAACTTGACTTAATTATGTCTGTCATATAGTTGGTCATTGGTGAACTTACTCTATGTATGTTCTCAGTGTTTTCTGTTATGTCTTTTATATTGTGTGCTCTGAGACAGGTAGTTATTCTTTAATGTGAAGCTCTCAAAGCCTTCTGTCTATTTTTATTGTTATTATATTACATTATGCTTTTCTGACAATATTTGTAAATACATAATAATAAATAATTAGTCCTTGAAATGTTAAATATCTGTGTTTATTAAAGAATCAGTTACTGGTTCTTTTTGTCTGTTCCAACTTATTAAACTATACATATCCTAAAAATGACTTCAAGTATTGTAATTTTATGTTTCTGCCAAATCGTTCACCCCGAAATCATAGTTTGACTTGGCGAGGTGTTTGGTAAAACGGCAGGTTGAAAGAATATTCTTGGAAGACCTGGAAGACCACAGTCTCAATTGGCTACTCATTTTTGCGAGGGTTGACAGATATTGAGTGGTGGGGACAAACATTTCAACCCACAGCACAGCTGATTGTAAGGAGTCATGACAGTGTGTGTAGTTTTGGTGGCAGGTAGCATTTGGACATGTAATCACCTTGGGGTCATTGAAAGTTCACTGATGGCCCATTAATGTCAGGCCTTTTATTCTATCAATAGGAGTGATCTAATGGAAGCACTCCCGAGGTCAGAAGATTCCTGAAAGTACAGTTATTAGAACTGTATGCTAGGATCTTAACTATGAGGTTCAAATCTACGTTTAAATCTTGTTGCCCAGTAAATTATACGTATGAGTTATTACAACCAACTACAGCTGAGCAGACCATTCTGGAGGAACTACTGCAACACAGTCTGTACTTATTATTGTTCAACATTGATGATGCTCATCATGACTGCTGTCATGTATTGCTAGTGGTGAGAAATGAGATATAAAGATTATGGTGGGAAATCTAATGCTAGAGGCGTTATGGCTTTGGGTGATTAGACTTACATTTCTCTTATGCAGTTCATGTGATTTCTTTTTGTAATGTATACAACAGCAGACAGTCTCAAAGGAACAATTAAAACAAATGAAAACTATTCCTGGAGGTTGTTATGCCTCAGTGCCTCAGATGTAAGAGAAAAAATATTATATGCACATTTCATGGAGCATAATCTAATGAATAGTATGATTAATAAAAAAAGACTAATTTATTTGCATTTGTTTCTTGGGGTACCATCACTCCATACCACCAGTGTTGGAGTCAGCAGTAGCCATGCTGATATGATTAGAGGTAAAAAGAGTGATTGAAAATTCCTGTAAATGTTGATTCTGATAAATATTAATGTGCTGTGGTAGTATAGTGTTCTAGTAGCACTACAGATGAACTAACCTAGGCTGATGTCAGCTCTGTGAAGTTCCAGCAGCTATGTAGGCCATTAGCAGACTAGCAGACTATAAGACTATTTTGATTATGACTTCAAAATGAGCTGAAATACTAGGAAACATTTATAACCAAGCATCCTGTCAAAAATATTAGGATAAAAACTGATTGTAAATGATAAAATTCCAAGGTAGTTAATATATATTTTATGATTTGTTGTGTTTATCCAGAAATAGGTGACAGAGAGAGAGAGAGAGAAACAGATGCTGAATAGCTGAGTTCGTAGATAAGACAGTCACTGTTTTACTATCACAATAATGCATCCCACAGAACTCCAGTGTTGTAAAGTAAACTGTATACATAATGAATAAATAGTTGTCTATATTCAGTATCTAAAATCTTATCTCTAGATAAATAGCTGGGCACACAGTCACACAGCCTTACTCTTTCTGCCTCTAACTACCTGCCCTGATTAAACTAGCCCTGAAAGGTTCTTCTAGTCTTTTCTGCAGGTTCTGCAGATAACACAGCTGCTTTGTGTTGTTGTAAAGGATGGCTGATAGCTGATTGTTGGAAAATTAACAAACTTTGTGCTGCATTGTCAAGTTTGTGCTACACCTGACACCGATTTGTGACTGGTGTGAGGAAGTACTCTGAGGCTGATGTTTGGGTCTGGCTAGTAGCTGTTGTGACATAGCAGCATCTGTTTTATCTCTAAAGATACAACATGCCAGTCCTCCTGCTACCAGATTTCAAAATGTCCAGGTCCCAGTGGCTCCACAATGTAGACATCCATGACCTGAGTTTCCTATTAAAAAACCTTTTTTTTTTCATCCGAGCTGTCCAGTTTGGAAGGCCAACTTTGTTGTTGTAAGATTTATTGTATTATCTAAAACTTTATTGTAGTTTCGAACTAAAGTTTGTCCCAAGCAAATTACTCACATATACCTACCATTCACATTGAAGTTGTAAGGAGTGTTTCAGTCTGGTTTCCTTTTTAACTAAGGCTGAATACAGGGCAACTACTACAATTCTATGTTTTAAAAGTTCAGTAAAAATCTGTTTACTCGTCACAGTCTGTGAAAGGTAAATAAATGCCTTCTACATTTTAGAAAACAATAGCTTAAAACATGTGAAAACACTGTAGAAGAATATAGATTTTTTGTTCAGGCCTGAAATCATTGCTCGATGACCCACTGGACCAATACTTAGCATGATGCCTCCTCGAACACTACACCGAACACTATTACATTATAAAAAATAAAGTCAGAGTTTTCAAAACAAGATTTGTATGTAAGAATGGTGAGATGAAAAAGAGTGTATGATTTGACTTACTGAGTTGAGTTCACCAAATGTCCTTGTTGAGTGCATAAATGACTGCCTTGGCCATTACACAAAAAATAGGTTTGGTGTCAAGTGTTTCTTTCAGACTACTGCATCTCACAGAAACAACTTAACAGCTTCAGTGTGCAGAAATTGCAGTAGATTGGGGGGGGGCAACTACTTGTTCGTGGCATGGTACTACGAGACTCTTGAAACATGAGCCCGTGGTCCTCTGTGCTTCACGCCCGCCTCCACAGTGTCCCAACTGCACCAGATTTAGCTGAGCAGTGGGCGGCCCTTCAGAGAGCCCAATTACCCAGACACTCTTTGCATAAAGATGTGACGGTGGAGCTGACGCAGCTTCTTTTACCATTATCAATAATCTGCAGTTTCTGTACCTTCTAGGGTTAGTCAGAGGTCAGTGGACCAGTCAACGTGTGTATGTGTATGTATGTGTGTGCGTGTGTGTGTGTGTGTGTGTGTGTGTGTGTGTGTGTGTGTGTGTACAGTCAGACATGCTGTGCTCCCTGATAACATTCTCAGGGGCATTAAGGCAGGGCCCTCACTCTAAGCCTTGATGTTCAGGGTTTGAGGCATCAATCATTCTGGTACTCAAAGCAGAGCACAGAGTCTGCACATTTTGTTGAGAAGAGGTCCTAACATGAACACACATGGAGGGCGCACAGCACCTGCAGTACAAGGCTGTGGCTAAACAGCCCTGATCCATAAATTTTGTTGACCTCATTCCAAATCTCTTTTACTCAAGTAGAAATAAAGACTTATGTTGTGACCCAACCCTGTGCAACTGTTCCTGATAAATATGAATCATGAACCAGAACCTGCTCGCATGCACTAACCAAGATGGTTTTACAGTGCTTTGGTTGTGTAAATAAATCTGGTTTTAAGCAACAATAACAAATCATTCTTAAACCTCCTTCTGTCTCTGATTGGTCCTCTCACTGTGTTTGTTCAATCACAGTTAAAGGTCGCCAAATAATTCCTGAAAAGATTAGAGCCAATCACAGTCATGGGAGGTCTCAGAACGAACAATACAGTGAATAGAACCAATTACGGTCGGGGGAGGTCGCACAATGAATGACACACTGATTTGAACCAATCAGTCAGAGGGAGCTCTCAAGCAGGATTATGCAGAAAAAGTAACAGACGAAATCTTTGTTCCAGCGTTGGTGACATCAGCATTAACAAGGTATGGTATATATTCATAATTAGCAGTGAAACTACACTATGTAGCTATCAAACTAAACATGAGGTAAGTACTAAAGTGAAGTACTATGGTAATGAGGAATGTAACAGTACAACTTGGCTGGTAAGAGTTTCCGGCAAGAACAGATCTGTTACCAAGCTTGATAGAAGGTCTGCCTATTACTCGATGCGGACAAGGTCATAGAGCTGCTGCTTGGCTGAAGGGAGAGGTGTCTGGTGTCCTGAGAAGAATGAACACAGCAATGTCTCTCTCAATGCCACTTCAATCACTGAGGCCTGATCCAGTGTCTTTGCTGGAAGCATCATCAAAGTTTCATTACTCAGGAGAGGAACGCTACTGTAATGCAACAGCAGCGGACTGAAGTACTCACTATGCGGATATGCATGGGTGTGTGTCAAAGGGTGCACATTGTAAGGGATTTCACACTAAATGTTTTTGGTAATAAAAGGCTTTTAAATAGTCAGCCATCCTACTCTTTGTGCACATTGTACCGTGGGTTTCAGTTAATAACTGTGGGAACCCATTTAAGGTCATAATTCTTATACAAATAATGCCAACCACAAACCTGCTGGTTAAAATGTTTTTGTAACTTTACCCTCTAACTATAATGCATGTTAATGTTACAGGATCAGGCCATGTACATGTGCACTGGCTATCTGGAGAAGTGCTGGCACCAGGATGCAAAAAGGACATGCAGGTGGAGGCAAAGTAATGCTCTGGGCAATGATCTGCTGGGAAATTCGGGACCCAGGTGTTCACATGAAAGCCAGTGTAACACTTGCCACCTGCCCAAACATTGTTGTGGACCTGTTACACCCCTATATGGCCTTAGTATTCTTTGAAGGCAGTGGCCCCTGTTAGCAGAATAATGTGCCCTTCTGCACTGCCCCCATTCTCTGGGAATAGCTGGAGGACCATGAGGAAAAATTCAAGGTTTTTCCCTGTCCTCTAAATTCCCCAGATCAAAATCTGATGTGCTGAAACAACAAGTCAGATTGCAGCTCCTCCACCACGCATCTTACAGGGCTTAAAGGATCTACTGCTAATGTCTTGGTGCACATACCAATGGGCACCTTCACAGATCTTGTAGGGTCCATACATTGGTGGGTTGCAACTGTTTTGACGCATGCAGAGGAACAACAGCATATTGAGCAGATGGTTTGGTTATGTTTTGGGTCATGAGTGTCTGTGAAAAGGTGGTGAAAAACTGGACAGCACGTGTATAATTTACTAAATGTTTCCCTTTTAATCATCAAAACATTTCTAAATTTCTTTACTTGATTTTTATTTTTGCACATATTAGTTGCTGATTAGTTCTCTGCAAACCTGTAGCTCTTTATAAATTGTGCAGATACACTATATTGCCAATGGTATTCACTCACCCATCCAAATAATTGAATTCAGGTGTTCCAATCATGTGGCCACAGGTGTATAAAACCAAGCACCTAGGCATGCAGACCGCTTCTACAGACACTAGTGAAAGAATGGGTCAATCTCAGAAGCTCAGTGAATTCCAGCATGGTTCCATGATAGGATGCCACCTGTGCAACGAGTCCGGTTGTGAAATTTCATGCCTACTAAAATGGCATGTAAAATGACAGAGCAATGTCAGCAGATGCTGAGGTGCATAGTATGCAGAGGTCACCAACTTTCTGCAGAGTCAATCACTACAGACATCCAAATTTCATTTTTGTAATCCCTTCAGATAAAGAACAGTGCGTAGAGAGCTTCATGGAATGGATTACGATGTGGGGTTGTGTTTCAGGAGTTGGGCTTGGCCCCTTAGTTCCAGTGAAAGAAACTAAGAGACTTTAGGTCAGGATTGAATCAAATTTCTTTGGTTTGAGCTGCTCTGTTCTTGACTTGTGTCTAGGCTCACTGTCATAGTGCATGACTCAACATTGGTCTCCATTGGTCTCCTGTCACAGATATTACATTTCGCTGTGATGCTTATTGATATAACTTTTTAGTGTATCAGTGATTATACATTGTCCATCCTCTGTGGTAGCAAAGCAGTCCACACCATGAAACTCCCTCCACCATGCTCCATGCGGGGCTGAGATTGGTGTTGGGCTGCAGTGTATGGATGTTGGTCTTCAGTGTAGACAAAAGATAATCAATTTTATCCAAAAAGTTTAATGTTGTCAATATTTCCAAGAGACATTCAAGTGGTCTTTAGCAGTCTTAACAAAGATGGACAGTATGTATGTTTTTCAGATCAGTGCTTTCCTCCTTGGTAAGCTCCCAGTGTCTAAATGGACAGCTTTTGGAGTTTAATTGTCTCATGACTGTAGACCTGAAAATGTGTCTCACTTATACTCTTATTTGATGCTATGTCATGTCCTTGCCTATTCTTTAAAGGATGTCCACTGCTAGGCAGTAGCAGTGGCGTTGCATTTCTGTGGATTGATGACGGCCCAAAAGTCATTAGAAATCCTATAATAACCTCTCCCGGTCTTATGGGTTTCTCTGAGATCCTTATTGTACTTGACACCACTAGATGATACACTTGAACTGACTTTTGAAGAGCATGTACCTCAAAATTGTATGTTTTTTTTACATGGCACTTGTAGGTCAAACTCGCACCAGCATTGATTGGAACACCAGACTCCAATTGCCCTCTTTAAAGAGGTCATTCTTCTTAAAGCTCAAAATTTTTTTAATCAATGACCTTGATTGTTTAAATTATTTGTTTAATAAATATATGTTGCTGTAATGTGTCGCATGTGCTGTTTGTTTAATAAGATTCTTTATTCATTATTATTAGCAGCAGAGCTGATCCTGACCACCTTGGTGCCCTAAGCAAAATTCTACAAAGGTGCCCTCCTTCCTGACCCCTGAGCCATGTAAACCTTTTGCAATTGTCACACTCCAGTGCTCCCACGACAATCCCTCCAAACAGTCCACTCCATCTGTTACTCTAAGAATAATTAGGCCTATACAGAACAGCATGATGTATAAACAAACAACACTTGGATAAAACGTATATTTTTAGACTCATTCAAACAGGAGCCCGCAGATTTCCTTTTGTTTAAACATAAAATACTATTTGTACTGTCACTTTAGGTCGGCTGAATACTTGACAGCTATTATTTTTTGAGAGATGTGCATCCGAAATCCCATTATGCTCAGCTCATCCACATCTGAAACTAAACAGGTAATCTATATTTAATGATCAGCAGATATCTTTTCTAGTTATCTTTTCAGGTTAGTCGTTTTAAATGAGTGTTTTTTTCTTTACCAAAGCAGTAAAGAAATCTTGAGCCAATATCTGAGAAATGATGACCAAACCTGACACAAATAGCCAGGTCCTGTCAAGTTTGGACAGCTATCACAGGTTCTTCCAGTTTCAGGTTAGTTCTCTGTCACTTGGCAGTGACTATAGGCCCGGTGAATTATCAGCTGTAACAACCAAACTGAATCATGGTTCACGAAATATGAACCCAGCACTATATATAAAAAGATGTTTTTTATTTTTCTACTGACTCAAACTCAGAAGGCTGAGCAAGAAATATTGATTAATCAATACGTGTGTTGTGTGGGTGGTAGAAAATGATTGAAAAAAGGAATGAAAAGGAGAGAGTGCTTTAAAAACATGTGGATAAAATGTGTTGCATTGAACAGTAGTGCTTTATAAGTGGCCGACAAAATATTGTAAGCATCAGATGAATGGGAGACAAAGGAGGGACTAAATAATAAAAAGAAATAGCAGCACATTTTTATGTTGAAAAAGTATTGCAAAGGAATATTGACTTGTACCCAAAGACCCTGGTCATTTTCTGACTTACATCTGTTACATAACTTGGTTATAACTGATTACAGTGTCGGGATTGGTACCCAGCCTGATTGCAGATTTTAACCGTAAAACTGTTCACACAAACAGTGCTTTTTTGGCGATACCTGACCGTGTTAACCCGGGATGATTAATATACCTTGTTTATGTGGATAATCTCTATACAGATATAATGGAAGGGTCCAAACAAGAAGGTGTGAATCCACCTTGTTCTAGCCAGATGTCATACAAGTGTAAATGCACCCATTTCCTCAAGCCACATTCGACAACCATAAGCCCTCCCAATAGTGTGACTCCTCCCTCGTTGGTCTGGATATGCCAAAAAAAGCCCCCCACTGGATTGCCTCTGCTAAAAAGAAACTTTGCTGCACACAGCAATAATATTTCAAACTGACCAGCCAGAGACCCATTTGGCTACGAGGTGTAAAGAAGGGCATAGGCAAAGGATGGCCAAGGGTGGCTAGTGCCACCCTTCCGTGAAGCATGGCCACCTGTCTGTCTTTTGTGGAGACTTGGTATTTCAATCAACGACAATACAGACAATATTACAATGAAAGTGGAAGGTAATGTTTAAATTTTAGTAAGCACTTCAGGTGGTTGTACTGTTTCAAAACTAGTTGGGAAGTACAGTATATACTTTGTTGTAAGTGAAATAAAAAAAAAGATGAAAAGACTGCATTTTTATTCTCAAGCAATAAGGAAACAGTCTGGTAAGGCTTTTTGGTGCACAATTAGGTCAAGCGATTCATGTGTCCCACAGCCAGCTGTAGCTGCCTGAGTGCAAGTGTGTGTGTGTGTGTGTGTATGTGTGTGTGTGTGTGTATGTGTGTGTGTTTATGTGTGTGTGTGTGTTTATGTGTGTGTGTGTGCAGATCAAGCTCTATTACGAAGCCTGGCTAAAGCAGATTAGACAACAGACTGAGGGAGAGAGAGAGAGAGCAACAGTCACAAGAGAAGCAGAGATAAAGACAGACAAATAAAACGCTAGACAATTTGTTCATTACACTTTTCTTTTGTATCTACATTTGCTACACTTATATATTTAGCTAGATATACTTATCACTCACTGATCTTCCACACCACCCTGTCCTTCTTGGTGCTGAAGTCTGTTCCAGCGCTCACTGGACGGAAGACAGAAATCACAGGCTGCCATACACATTCACACTTATACCTTTATCATCTCCAATTCATCTGACTGCATGTCTGTGGACTGGGAGGAAATTGGAGCACCTGGAGGAAACTCACATAGACACATGGGGAACATGCACACCGTGCCACACGTGTTAACACACCCAGCCACATTATATATTGATTTTCTAGGTTAATATATCCTTCATGGAGAGCACACTTAAACTAATGTATTATATATTTAGCTAGATATACTTATCACTCACTGATCTTCCACACCACCCTGTCCTTCTTGGTGCTGAAATCTATTCAGCACCAAGAAGGTGCTGAAACTTAAACTAACTAGTATATCAATACTAATGTATTGATCCTTATATTGATAACAAGTGTTTTCTGTAGCAAATGTGAGTATAGATGCTGAACAGAAATACACAGACATTTTTTGCTATACTCAAATAGGTCCAATGTTAGATCAATCAGATAAGATTCATTATTTCATGAGACACCTGTTATTAGTCATGGCATGATTGGTGGCCAAGTTTTGGCAGGAAGGTCACTTCTAGCTGCAAACTCCGCTCTACAGCACAGCACAGCACTGCAAAGCACAATGAACATTTAAATCCTTGTTAAACTGTAGAACTCAAACTCAAACTGAAGTTAACAGCAGGATACTTCACAGCCTTTCCAGTGACCTCACAAAGTCTGAGCAGAGTCCATGGGGTGCACAGGAAAGCATCTTTCACCGTCCTCCAGCTGGGCTCTGCTGACGAGCCTTGCGGCACTGTCTCTACTGTGGTCTTCGCCGCCATTACTGCCGTGCTGCTTTTTTTCGCAGTTCTCATCTGGGTTAAGTCCTCTCCAACATTTTGCCTATAAGTTGTCACTCGCTTCTATTGAATTAGCCTAGCAATAAAGAAGAAGACACATGTAAGTTCACTGATAGTTTTAGATAGTTACATGCTACACGTGTGTTGTAGACTTGGAGACCTCTGGTTACCAGAGTCAGGTTCCCGGACTGAGTCTTTGTAATCTACAATGCATCACTACATATCCACTTTGAATTACTTTATTTACACCTCCACCACTGAATTATGCAGACATTTAAAAGACCTGTCAGAATTCCTATTTTTAAAAGGGTGACTGTGAGGCATGAAAAAGGCTACTGTGTTTTGGTGCTGTCTCCAGCCCCTGGTCATTTTTCCCCTATAATCCCTTTTAATGCATGTCACGTCAGTAAAATTATAAGCCTGCTGTCCTCTCTGGATTGGCATAACAAATAACACACCTGACAGTGAAGCCAACTGGCTGTTTTCAGTGTAAACCAAGCGCAAGACTTCAGAGCCCCTTAGGTGTCAGGAGATAATTAATGAATACAAGAATGGAAGGTTAATGAACTGTTAATGTATGAATGAACGGTTAACAGTTAAATGAATTTAAGCTCCCACTCAAATAGCTGAATCTAATTGCAAGCTTCAAAAACCTAATAAGAAGATGCATTTGCATTAAAATAGAAGGATCGTTTTAAATACATATGAAAAGGATTTTGATATTAGTTTTCTTTTCATTTTGAATGGGTAGCTTTGGAAAGCTAAGGACGTCTCTGAAATTCTCAGAAAGCGTGCACATTCCTGCTCTCAGAATAGAGACAGCCTTCAGCCCTATATTTATTCAAGCATTTGCGATTTCACGTAAGTACAGGTGGTAATACACATAGGCAAATTGAGAAAGATTTCAAAAAATAAATAACCTTCAAAAATAATAACCTTCTAATAACAATCCATTTCTCACGTCGGACAATTTTTTTTTTTCTCAAAAACTCAAAAACAAAATCCAAGCAAACATAGTACAAGGGATAGGCAAAGTCAGATATGAAGAGACAGTCAGAGGTTAAAACCAAATAACCAATCAGAACAAAGCAACCAATAACAGAGGGTAGAAGAAGAGACGGGGCGAACCAGAGATCAAACAGAGTTAGAAAACAAGAAAAGTCAGAATCAGTATCAACGGAACCAACGGAACCCTGCATGAACCCTGCACTAAATGAGATACAGCTGAAAATAATCAATACTCTAGTCTTTTGGTATAACTAAGATCTGCAGTGCTTTCCCAAAGATATTTTATAAATGCATTTATACTGGTTTTAAATATGGTGAGATTCTAACTCTTTATTCAGCTTATTGCTCTGCAATCCATAAATCCACTTAATGCTAAAATTAGGTAATATTAACTGCAGTTTTGAATCATGAAAAGAGAGCCCCATGAGCGGTAGTGTTTGTTTGTTTTTTTAAATAAATTGTTTGTTTGTTAAGAAGCTTTTAGATGACTGACGCAAAATTGTTGATCATTATTTGTAATGAAGAAAATGTGAATTCATGACGCTTAGGACCTTTTCTGTGGACATGTTAGAAACCTAGTAGTTACATATATTGCTCCCATTAGATTTGATAATTTTCACTAACAAATCTAAAATGACTGTGGCTTTGAAGTAAAATAAGAACTGCACCACACTTTCTGTAAATATCTGATCGTAAATAGAAGCACAGACCGCAGATAGATGCATAAAGAGTGGAAGCCTAAGCTAAACATCCTCAGATAGCGGTACGTCAAGCACCGCTAATCAACAATGGTTGATGTTTATCAGCACTGACATACACAGTAAAGAGCAAGATCTTATTTTTTAATCCTGATACATTCCTAAGCGTTTTGGATCATTTCACAAGGCCCCTTAATCACTACATTACACTACACTAGAAGAGGAACTGAATATGTGCTGGTATTAAACGATTTTAGATGTTACATCATATGTGCTTGCTCATTATTGTGTACAGTTGATTCCATCACATAAACGGCCCTGACATTAGTCCACCAGCAACTGAGAATATCTAATTTCCATTTGTTACAGGTCTGAGGAGAGGTCTGTAGAGATGCAACCATTGTAGCTGGTCTTGGTAATCCTCCTTGGAAAAGCTGCACATGAATCTTTAAAGATTTGGGGACATCTCAAATGGAAAAAGTGTAATTGCGTGTAGCATACAGAAGAGTTAATGGATTATTTACTCTTGTCATCATATCTTTACTAACATCATGCTGATTTTGCTTTAGAGACCTTAACATAGAGATGGATGTCTTTATGAGTCTGTACGTGTGAGTTAATATGTAAAGATATACGACATGGTTCCAAACTCTGACCTGAAATCTGACCCGATGCCTCTTATATATATAATTATAATTATATCAGGCTTTACAGGGGGACCTACAGCAGCTAACATCAACCATATTAGCATATTCTTTCTCTTTTGCTCTGTAATGGTACTTTCAGTTTAAAATATTACATTTCCCAAATTTCTATATAGCTAAGTACAACAAGTCATTCATAGAGGTTTGATATGAAAGAAAACTATTACACAAGAAAACTATTACACAAAAACAATCTACACATCATGTATTGTCACACATATTGCCACATGTATCTTCCTTTTTGTCATTGTTTATTTTCCTGCATTGTTTGAGCTCAGCAGATGCCATTGACATTGAAATCTGTTCATTTTTTTGTAAAAAATGATCCAAAGTCACATCAATGTCCATTAAAGGTAAATTGGCAATATTTAAATATTCACATAAGCGAGAGTTGCTAAATGTCCCTACAATGCACTATTAAACATCTAATCACTGTGGAGTTTTGACAAATAAGTAGAATGTATTATATCATAATAACCAAACACGTTACTTCATGTTAGTTAGTCAACACTTAGAGTGTTACCAAACCGTCTTATTTTTCTTTTAAGATGAACATTAATAATACAATTTCAAAATGTTTCAGTGGCTACAGTTTTGGTACATGCATAAAAATCCATGGAGTTCTACATTGATGAAAACTGTCTGTGTTGTCCATGTGAAGTGTATTCTGGATTTCTTTGCCTTTCGTTTAGCATATGAGGCTAGCGCACATCACTGCCAGGACTTGTCTCCGTCAAGCACGTTTAATTAACAAAATCTCTTCCTAATCATTGTCCCTCTCCTATGAGAGCAGTCCTTGCACCACTGAGCAAATACTAAGGGAAATCATCGTCTTCTATAAGTTGATTATTATAAATACAATGCCACTGGAGATTGTAGAGTGGTGACTTAACAATACTATTGCAATTAAGTCCACCGGATAAACAATAACTTTGGTATACAAATAATGATTGCTTAATAAAGTTTTACTTTTTAATTATTTGATTAGATTTTTTAACAATGGTACAATGGAGTGTAAACATGGCCTACCAGCACATTCTCCTTTTCCAAAAGGCTGTAGTTCTGGACATAGATAAACCCTGTTAGATTATAGTCTCAGATTATGAAGCTTTTCCAATGGAGAATCACCATTCCCACTTGTGGTCCTCTATCTTTCACTGAGAATGGCCAGTGCTCATGTGTTGTGTTTGAGATCTGTTGGGACTGTTTTATTGAGGGGTTGTTTTCCTTCAGTCACAACAGCAACAACATATCATGGGATTAAAGGAGTTTAATCTTCTCAGGATCATACCATGTCTACATCATTCATGTCATCCACATATCCTAGTGCTCATGACAGTGTTACAATAGAGTGCAACAGATCTCATAGACGTTGCTGTTGCAGGCAATAATAACAAAAGCTTGGTGGAATTTTAAATGAATGAACATGGATCCTAAAATTTTAGTCAGGACTGGATCATCAGGTGGATACAAATGTTTACGTTATTTTAAATTTGTTTTCTGAAATGTAATATTTTTGCCCTTGTAAAATTGTTTTTGCTTTTGTAATTTTGTTTTCTTACTTTTTTTTTCATTTATAAATTTGTGTTTATTTTTGTAATTTAGTTTCCTGACCTGTTCATTTGTTTTACACTTTTCGGCCACCGTAGTGGACAGACATGAGCTGATTAATAAGAGCCTGAAGCAGCAACCTTTTGTCTTTATTATCTCTATCTCTGTGTCTCTCTCACGTTGTCTCTCGTGTATACAGGGTAACTCAAAAGCAGAAAACACCTATATTAATTAAAAATAATTTGGCAGACTGTGGTCCCACTTTAGGCCCCAGCGGAAAACCCGTTAGGCCATGTCACCAACACTATCTAGAAAGGTGCCATCTTGGATTCAGTTTTAGCTGTACTGAATGGGAAAGCAGGTGTGTGACATATGAAACTGGCAGAGACTTTCACTGGAATATCAATTCTGTGCTTTATGGTAACATCTTTATTCATTCTCACGTTTAAGCAGAGAGTTGTCTCCTGTACAGACAATTTAAAAAATGGCTTTATCCCAAGCAGAATGTGCTGAATTGTCCTCATTTCATCACAGAAGACTTCACCACCTAAAACAATGAACTGTGAGGGTTTGTGTAGAGCAGTGTCAGTGATTCAGTTTGTTGACCTCACCATTCATTAAGAAATTTGTTTCATCTTTGCCTAACCACTAAACAGCAAACGGATTTATCTAAAGTTGCTGTGTCACCCATTCTACAAATTTCCTTTCCATGATCTGGGTCATTCTCCATCAGGTAGTGCAGTATCTGAATTTTGTATGGGTGCCTTTTATAGGTAGGCAAAATTTGCTGAATTGAGACACAGCTAACCTCACATTCCAGAGACAGATGATGAGTGCTATGTTGTGTGCTGTTGCTGAATGAGACCAGAGCAGCGGTTACTGTTGCTACATCTGTAGAGTACTTTGTTCACTGGAAATCAGGACAATCTCAACACATTCTGCTTGGGCTAATGGCATCCTTCATTCATTGCCTGTACAGATGACAAATGGGTGTTTAAACATGAGAAAGAATGAAGGTATGTGACATCATGTTAACATTACCTCTCTGATGTATCACACACCACCCTACCCATTTCAGAAACTTACATTTAAGATGTTGATGTTGGTGACATGGTCTAACAGGTTTCTCCCTTCTCCCTTCCTCCACAGCTCGTGTTTAAAACTGATCACTCATTTGCCAAATTGTAGTCTTTGGCATTGTTGACTCTGTGTTAAGGGCAGTCTTCATAACGCTCTGCGTTCATGTAGTCCTGCATTGTGCAGACGTCTATGAATGGTTTGGCACTAACAGGATAACTCATGGAGAGAATCAAAGCTTGGTAAATGCCTTCTATCCACTGCTGCCAACAGCATGCTAGAAACCTGTTAGACCATGTCACCAACATCAACATCTTAAATGTAAGTTTTTCAAATGGGTAGGGTTGTGTGTGATACATCAGGGAAATATCAGTATAACCGGTATGGCGCGCGATACATCAATAAAACTATCCTGCTTCCTACAATGTAGGGCTCCAACTCTTCCAACTACTCAAATTACTTTCAATCTCTCCTCTGAGGCTTACTTCGCATGCAAAGGATGCTACCAACATAACAGCGTGAGTCCGAATGGAAAGAACACGCAGCAGGACAACCTTATACAGTCAGTCAGGTACAGTGATAAGGAAACTTCAGTCATTCGCACGTCTCACAAGGTCAAAACTAGCCACCAATTCTCCATCCTGTCGGTTGATTGGGGTTCAACTATTTTTTTGATGATGAGTGTATATACTGTACACATATACATATTACTGTCTATTCCTCTTTCTCTCTCTTGTTTGCTCTCTCTCACTCTCTCTTTCTTTATCTCTCTAATTCCTTATCTGATATTTGTCTCTGTATCTCCTTCTCTTTCTCTTTTTGTCTCCCTGTCTCTCTCATTCGTTTCCTCTCTGTTCCTCTCACTATCTCATTGTCTCTTTGTCTCTCTACCTCGTATTCTTCACTTGTTCTTGCTCTCCTAACATAAAAATAAGCCCAACCTCTCTTCTCCTCTCTCTCCTTATTTCTCTTTCCCTATCTCTCCCTCTTCCTCTCACTTTGTCACTCTGTCTCTCTCATGCTTTCTTTCTCTCACTATATCTGTCTATTTATCTTTTTCACTGTCTCTTCTATGTTTCTCTGTGTTCCTCTCTTTATCTCTCTCTTTTTCTCTTTTTAACCTTATCCCTTACTTGCTCTTTTACCTGTTCTCTCCTCACCATTACAGCCCCCTCCTCTCTCTCTCTCCCTCTCCATCTCTCTCTCTCTCTCACACTCTGTGGTGTATGTGTGCGCTCTCCTCCTCCCACCCCCCTCACCCTGCCTCTGTCTCACTCTCTTTTTCTTCCTCCACTCTCTTGCGCCGCGGCAGCGTGCTCACTGCTCTAAAACGTGATGAGGCATCCAGCCCTGTGGGAATCCCTCCCAGCCGGGAGCTCCCAACGCATCTGTGTCCACCAGAGAGGAGAGCGGCAGCCGTAACGGCATCAGCAGTGAAGAAAAGTGCCAGAAACGCTTAACTCCTCACTCTTCTTCTCAGTTCGTCAGCTGCAGCCCAGCAGCTCCAGCCTAGGCAGGCGAGGGACAACCCTGTAGTACTGGGGCATCCACCAGGAAAGTTACCTAAACCACTTCTGTCCTCTGTGACTCTGAGAAGGTCCATCCACGAGGAACCTCCAGTTATCTACTGAAGCCTTGTCCTCTAGTAGTGACACTGGTGCTTTGGATTGATGGCTGGTGTCTGCATCAAACCTGAACAAAAGTTGCTCTCAGAGGGATCAACCTGAGGTTCCTGTTTAAGACTCATCTCTTCATTTTTAGGAAGGATTCGGTTTTTTAAGGGGTTTTTCTTTTCCACCCAGAGTGCTCCGATCTGGAGGATTTCTAATCCCACACTTCATCAAAATGTCTGTCCTTTTTTCCACTGCACTTTCTGTCCAATTGAGAGACTTGAAGACAGAGGTGAAAATCATGGATTCTCGCGCACCCTGCTGAAAGGAGGATGGGTTTCTAGCAGTGGTCTTCAATGCCAAGTTTTATGTGTAAGTACACTCATACACTTATCAGCAAAGAGACTTGGTGTTTTGGTGGAAGTGTTTGCTGTTAGCAGAACAGCCGTGATATTTCTCCAGCACATCTGAAGATGAGTGTAGAGTGATTGGTGTGAAAAGGTCACCCTGTGTCTGGAGTGTTCTGTTAGGATTAGGTTCATACCAGGGACAGTACTTGGAGCCAGTGTATACAAGCATGACATTGATAGAAATAGACAGAGTATGCTATATTCATGCAAGAGTCTTTGCCTGAGAGGTCTGAACATATATTTTTAATGCTGCCTGCCGCTTTAGAGAAAGGAAACACTTTTCAATTGAGGGGGTGGGGGGTGGAGGCAGAAGGAGAGGGAGAGAGAGAGAGAGAGAGAGAGAGAGAGAGAGAGAGAGAGAGAGAGAGAGAGAGAGAGAGCAATATTCTGTCAATTCAGGCAACTTCTTACAAGTTCTACAGAAACCATTCAGGTCATAAGGTTAAAAAGTTGATCAATGAACTGTAAGAAAATACACCCCCTTGAAAAGCACTCCCTTGAAGATGGTGAAGTATGGTGTGAATCAATCACTGAGAGGGCTGCTGTGATAACTCTAAATTTGATTACCCAGTTAAAAACTATTTATCCTCTTGATTAATCTCCTTGCTTACTATAATACTAGAATCTGAGCCACACCCATTCATTTGCATTTTTGCCACATAGTGTTTTATAGCCATGCACAAGTCAGAGATCACCCTTTATTTAAGCAGATAGACTATTAATTTCTACTTTATTACAGCATCCATTCTTTTCAGGAGCCTTGCAATCAGTTTTCATAGAGAACTGCAGTGATATAAATCTCAGACCTTTATCACACTATCTGCTTCTCACAATGCAAGTTATCCCAACATATTCAATAACATTGAGGTGTAGACGCTAGAGTGGTCAGTCTAGTGCTCTGAGTCTACCAGCTGCTGGTCAGTCTACCAGCAGCAGCAGCAAAACAGTTTGATTTGCAAATGTTTTCTTGACAGCTACACATCCACTTCATACTCATACTGTGGAGTAGAAGAAGAATGGATAGTAACAGATCTGAGCTTGAGCTTGATTTAATCTGGAAAATCAAAGGTTTAAGTACTGCTTATCAGAAGGTGACTGATTTTGCTGGTCTAGCAGATCATGTATAGTGATTAAGAGTCCCATTTTATTTAAACTCCTGTTTTTTTTAAAGTCCTGTTTTTACACAAGTGGACTCTCTTATTCTCCCAATTTCTTAAAAATATATACAAACAAACAAACAAACAAACAAACAAACAAACAAATAAATAAATAAATATATGGCATTCTCTGACTTACTAGAGCGCAGTTTATATTTGTTAGTATTTTTGGAATATTAAAATGTTAAAATGTGTATAATATTTAGTGTATTATATATATATTTCAAATCACTCAGTTAACTGACAAACAATGGGTAGGTCATTAGAATAATAAGAAGATATTAGAATAGTAATCAACAATGATACAATATTAAAGATAATGGCTCTGGATTTAAAACACAGTTAGCGCTGATGTCAGCCAGTGACTAATTTGAGTGCTTTAAAACAGATTTACTTCTTATTTAACAGCTTCAGTGTTTTTGGCATTAGAAATGCTGCTGGCCTGACCATTTGCTGCAATGACTGCTCCATACTGATGGTCAGTTTAATGGTATTTCAGATTACTTTTCTGAATTCTTATCTTAAATACTTTAAGAACATTAAATGTATATTTTACATAAAATGTTAAATATAATCAGCGTATCACATTTCACTAAGATTATGTTTATAGAGGTTTTTCAATTATTATTATCTTATTTATTTTTTATCATAATTCATAAATAGATCATAAATTCCCTAAAGACCATTTAATAAGAAGTTATACGACATACATAAAAATGGAAATGGTCTCCTGTTATGTCTAATGAAGTGGAAATTATTTTACATCATACAGTGTATGTCAGGTGGATAAGGCAGAGTAAGATACATTGACGAGTAAGATGCATGCTTTAACAACGAGCATACTTCTGTACATATTTATACACACTTACTGTTTATATTCACTGAATTTCAACTGTGCACTACAAATTTTCATAATAAATGCCATATTTATTTATGTTCTCTTTAGAGGATGTGGTAACTTATTTGCACCTGAAAATCGACAAAACATGTGATTTGACCAGGGTGCCCAACGTTACAGAAAGTAGAGTTGGTATACACAGACAGTGTTTTTGTCCATTGCACATAACCAGTTGATGATTTTCAAGCACGTGACTTACTATTTGGCAACTGTAGGTCACTGTTGCACTTTTCATTTATGTATTATAACTGCTTGCTATTGATTTCTAGGATGTTTATGACCGTATTATTCATATATTAGACCTTATTAATATAAACTAGTCTTTTTGGACACTGCCCTGTTTGTTCCAACAGCAAATAGAAACTTGGACAAAAGCAAACTGCAGCTACAATAGCAAATCTATCAGGAAATAGTTGCATCTTTACAATCTTTATAGCAGACATCTGCTGCCCCTCAGTTTCCAGCAATTTTACCATGAATTTGTCATATTTTACTGCACATGAACAGACAAATGTAAAAGCTGCTACAATACATTAGCCTCTTTAAACGACCACACTCCATCTATTATATAAATTTACTTAGGACCGGGTTCTAATCTGGCTTTAAGCAGCTAATCTGGCTGGATGTGTTCTGTGAGCTGGCATACAAAACGTTTTCTGTGCCTATTCCACACTGACCATGTTTGGAATTGTCCATGAAGCTAAACGAAAGGCTTACTGCTTTCTCTCCTCTCCCAACAGTCTCTGTACCACCTTGACCGGAATACACTGCTGTACAACATCTGTTTTGTTGAGTACAGAAAAATGTTAATTAAGAATTTCTGACTGCTGTTCTCTCACAGCAGCACTGCGAGAGTGTGAAGGCGCCGTCGCTACCTCACACTTAGGGGTAGATCTGATAGCATTCATCAAAAATCTGACAAGAGAAAGCAGCAGCTGCATCCGGGGAAAAAATGGCAGATGAAAGGGCTTCTGCAGTCCTACTGTGTGTGGAAGTGTACAGGACATGTGCCTGTTTAATGAGCATAACTGAGCATTGCTGCTAGGTCACAAGGCCATTAATGACCTTTCATGTTTTTTACACTGCATTTGTAGGTAAATCTACCATGTAGCTACACCCAATGGTTACTTTGGGTACACAAATTACATAAATCCACTTTGTGGGCATGGAGGCACCAATGCAGTTGGTGGGGATGGCTGCAGCACCCCCAGATTTCTGCATTGTAAAAATCATTTTCATTTTACAAAATCTGTCCTTTTGTGTATTTTTTTTTTTTTTGCCATATATTCAAAATCCTCAGTAGCTGTGTGATGTTTAATTTAACACTGCAATTTTATCACATCACTGACTGTTGGCTGCTTTGGGGTTGTGCCACTAAATTTGTGGCCCAATATTGTATATACAATTTTAAATGTGAATTAAAAAATTATCTAATGTCCCAAATATTTAAATATGTATGAGCTTTATAGCCTTCATGGTGTGTCTTGTCATGTGATTATGGTTGTAATAAGTTATATTTGCTGTAATTTAAGTTCAACTGAACAAAATATGTTGTATATCGTTTTTTCACATGACAGCATATGTCAGGTATATGGGTTTGGCCTAAACCACCTTTAGTAGTATTCTTGTTTCATTGCAAACTTTTGGTCAAAAAAAAAGTTAAGGTCTTGAAATGAAACATATCTGATTTATTTTATTCTGATTTATTTTATGTGGTGTGAAGGTAGAGCTAAAGAAGCTTTCCCATTGCTTATGACTTCAGGAGCTAGACTGAAGACCTAATAGACTGAATTATAGTTCTGTGTTTGCAGGTGTGAGCATGTGCTGGCCTTATGTGCAAAAATTTGAATATCATATTAGTGAAGGGAAAGGCAAAATTGTTAAGATTGTTTAGTGGAGAATTTTGACAATACTTAATGATTTGAGATCATATGTACAGCTATGTTAGTCAGTTTTATTTCACCATCAGTAAAATAAACTTCAAATCTAGATAACTTGCTAGTCAACATGAGTGTCACATCATTATCCAAGCAATCTTCTCTCCATCTCATTAAATGTAATCCACCTAAAGAAACCGTTGGTTAAGGACTAAAGCTAACTAGCTACATACATAAGGATTAGTTTCAATGCTAATGTTAGCCCTCACCCTTGAGAAACAAACTTGATACTTAGTGCTCTTATAACAGTAATGACCTGGTCAAAAATTGAACCTTAGATAGCATTACTGGAATACGCCCTCTAACAGACAGTCAACAAGCAACTACACTCTAGTATAGTAGCAGTATACTGATAACGTAGCCTACAGGAATGCTCATGCTTTATGACCACTCACAAATGGACAGTATTAAAAGATGGTATATAGGTTTCCAAGAGTCACACTGTGATTCAGCTCCACAAACCACATTTGAGGTGCTCAGCAACAAATAACCACATTACACTTGCAGCGTGAACACTAATGCAACACGATGCAATGCAGCAGCAAAGGACAGCCTGAGCATCACAGCTGAGACAAAGGGAGCTGCTTTGGGTAGCTTCATTTTCGATCTCCGCTCACACTGGTTTACAGCTGCATTAGCAGTCAGTGAAGATTGTAAATATAAGATCTTCCAGACATACAACTAATGCAGCGAGAGACTGACGTAGTAAACTTGTACCACTACCTTTCTCCAGTCATGAAATTCAATCAGAGAGTGTAGACACACTTGCAACACATAGAAATGTCAGGTGTTTATGTATATATGTACATTTTGCTTAAACCAATCAAGCTTCTGTGGGAGGCAACAAGTCTGAACCAGCAATGGCTCTACCTCGCAATTTACAGGTCTTAAACAATCTGCTGGTGATGCCTTGGTGCCAGATAACACAGTGAACATGCAGAGTTCTTGTACAGTCCATGCCTCAGCAGGTTGACATATAGCATATGTTGAGATGTCTTAATTCTCTTGTTTCTCCTGACATTTGCACTCCCTTCATTTAATTCTTTCTTTTTGCACTTTATTGTGATATAGTTTTCTGTTTCCTCCTCTCATCATTTTCCATCTAGGAACTGCTTCTCCTCTCTGCTACATTTTTACTCTTTCTCTCCCCTTCTCCAATTCTGAATCTCTGTCTTCTTGTACCTCCTGAAGGGATTGTATCTTCGGGGAGCAAGGCTAAGCAACGTGTGTTAAGGCTAAAAAGGCAAGCTCCAGCTGAGAGCGGCTACACACTGACTTTTCATGCTATTTCATGTTTTCTGTTGTGATCATGTCAGAATATAGCACAGGCAAGGTTTTGCTGTGTATACAATGAAAAATCATTCAAAATGAAACATTCAGTGATCTTTCCTACACTCTTACTCTGTGCTAGGCTCATTTCTATGATGAAAGTTGGGATTCAGTACTGCCTGTTTATGCTTTTTACTTTAATAATGGCTGTTTAATATTAATCACTGAAACCAAACTAATCCACCCCTTGTAAATGAGTGGGACACTGAGGATGTAACATATAGTACCAGATGTGAAATACCCATACACTTAAAGTGTATTTATTTAATTTGATCTAAAAGTCCAGCAGGATTTCTACCTTAATATATATACCTCAATTTAGATATAACACTCACTGCTCTTATACAATACACACACAATGATGCAGTTACTATTCGTAGTGTGTCGCATTTTTGTGATTATTTAATAACTTCCTACTGGCCTTTAAATTATTTAAATTTTGCCTTTAATTCACCTTAAGTTTACATAAAACACAAACGGGTATGCATTTTCATTTCTGTGTATTTAGATACTTTAGGAAATACAGTTGATTTCTGATATTGGTGCGCCATGAGAGGCAAAACAGGTGGCAAGGTTAGGGCCAAGGCCAAGACTTACTCCTCACAGCAGAAATGTATATTATTGAAAAGCAATCTTATGAAAAATGGTATATACAGCACAGTTAATTTAGTCTCTGACTATAATTTGATACACACAGAATATACTACTTACCAAAATGTGGTTTGGTGGAGGTAGGATAGTGGTCTACCCTACAACATACAACCACATTTTAGACTTCCAACTTTGTGGAAACAGTCTGTGTTTCCTATTCCAGTATGTGCACAAAGTGGTTGGTGTGGCACAGCAGTTAACACCACTACCCACCAGATGGGGGTTTGAACCCCACTTTAGGTAGCAATTGCTGAGCTACACCAATAAGAGTCCTTGGGCAAGACTCCTAACAGTGCACTGGCCTACCTGAAATACGAATGACCTTGTAAGTCACTCTGGCTAAATGTAAAAAATGTAAAGCTGACCTTATAGGGTTATAGGCATATAGTAGGGTTGCAGTGCACAATCCTCTATTACTAGACAATTGCACCTTTATTAGGCTCTATAGCCTAATGATGAAAGGTGAGCCACAAGGTGATGGGTTTAAATCCCAGGACTGACTAAGTAGTCCCTTGCTTGCAATGCTCTGCTGCTTCCAGATTGCAAAAAGACAAATTTCTCTCTTTCTCTCTAGGATCAATAAAGTGCATAATATTTGAAAGGTCAGTAAAGATCTTAGAAACTGGTCTACAGAGATGTGGAAATTACTGACATGATTGCATGCATCATTCTTCACCATATTATTTACAAGTAGGTGCATTTGTGACACACACCAAGAAAATGGTTTGGTACCTCTGTTATGCCATTGGCGGTATTTGTCTCCCTAGAATGAAGGGTAAATGCTGTTGTGCATCATAGATAGGCTACCAGTAGTAATTATAAACCTACAAGATTCATTTTGGACTGCTTGGACGTCCACCCTGACTTCATGACCACATGATTATTAAAAATCAGAAATGGATGGCCTTGGTCAGGTGAGGATTACATATTCATTTTTTTAAATAACCACTATATAGGCTCAGATATGCTGTCTGTCTTTACAAACATGGATTAAACCTGAGCCTTGATTCCAAATGAAGGTTAGCTCAAGACTAGGGTCTCCCAAAACTGTCAGTAAAGATTATGATGACAAATCATTCGTGATTTTCAGGCAGTTGCATCTCCTTTGTGACATCAGACATAAACTGAAAAAAAAACCACACACAAGCTCAATATTATCAAACTACAAAATATATTTTTCTCTTCCATGGACTCGGTTAGGCTTGGTTACCTAAAAGAAATTATAGTCATTTCCCAACTGATATCATATCAAGCAAATTATCTTTTATACCCCAGGAGCGCAAATTATGGTCATTATGTTCTCAGACTTCCAGCTAATCTTACACGGCAATAAGATGTTCCCAGGGGTGTAGGCACTGGAGGTGTAAAAGAACTTCATGGATTGGCAACAAAGTGGAGCTTTAACAACAAGGCCTGAATAGAAAGGGACTGCTTTAATTGGCAATTTTAATTATTTGATCAGTGCTTTATTCTGAAGTTGAAAATGCAGGACATTAAAAAAAAAACTAAATTCCAATAAACTATTAGCATTTTATATTTATTGCTCCATCATTTTACTGAAGCTGAATGAAAGATTTTATCATTGGTCATTCTAGGTCTGTGGCCAAACAAATTGATATTGATCTATCTCAGTACCAGATGCTGTGGGTTCCGCATAGATGACAGGAATTGAATAGATTGGTATCTGATTGGGTCTGATGGTCTCCATCTCTTCTCTGTCTGCAGTAAGGCTAGCTAATAGCTCGGCCAATGCTTTGCGAGTCCTACTATACAAGCTCAGTATACGTTCTTATGTTTCTTAGGCGGTTAGAGCACTGAGTAGTCAAGGGGGCGACACAGGAAATACCTGAATGGGAACTACTACATCTATATCTACAACTACTAGACATGTGGTTCTGTTTTCCCTTTCTGTCAGAATGAAGAGGTGAGGATATGTAAAGTATTTGTTTGTGTGAAGTATTTTTGCCTTGTTTAACTGCCAATCTGCTGTGGCAGCAAAGCACACCGGCAGTACAAGACAGTTTGGTCAGGTTTGGTTGTCACTAGAGGGCCACTTGCTGCAATTAATGCAGATTTTGCTTGTGCTGCATTATGAATTAAGGGACACACTGTACAATGCAGCAACATCCAAAATCGCGTCTGCTTACCTTAAAACGTTTACGTTCATGTGATGCCCAAAAATGTAAGACAACACTCTACAAGACTTCACAAGGTCTTTAAGAATGTCTGTCCATTAAGTATTGTCTTTTTTTTAGTAAAATATAAATAATGTTAAATAAATTAAATCAATCCAAAATTAAACCAACATCAATGTTTCTGTTCATTTCATTATAACTGTAGTTTTATGCTTGGGTCTATATGGCTAGGTAAGAATTCTTCATGCTTTACAACTAAACTCTAAAGCTGACTGATGTAAATAAAACTTAGAGAGAGATACCACTGACAGAGTATTCTGTGTCACTGATTTAATCAGCTACAGTTTCATTGTAGAAACAAGAGGAGCTCCATTCATCTTATCTTAAGTTACACCTGACCCATTATGTGACCCATTAATAGTGACAACAACATGAAATTCCAAACCACCGATTTTCTGATCCCATAATAAGGAAATTGATTTGATTATAGATTGTAGACGTGCATATAATAATAATAACGAGATGAAGAAGAAAAAGAGGAAGAAGAAGAAGAAGAACAACAACAACAACAATGTTTAAACATTTGGTAAAACTAGTTCACATGCCCATTACTAGATCCACCTGACATTATTATTATTATTATTATTATTATTATTATTATTATTATTATTATTATTATTATTATTATTATTATTATTATTATTATTTTCTTACATGACTAATAAACTGCCTTGTGGGAATCTTGTCATAGTCTCTGAATGCCAGTTATGCGAGATCTTAGGTATGGGTCAGTACACGGACTGCAACCATGCATGCTGCAAGTACAGTGCCAAAAAGCCCTTGGCCTGTTTCCATAACACACTCGCACTCACACACATGTAGCAGTACAGCAGTGAGCTGGGATATTAGTCAGTGACTGCATTAGAGGGCTGTTTCTGAAGCACAAAGGAATTTAAACTGAAACATTTACAAAAAAGACAAGAAAGAATCTCCAGCCAGAAGATGGAGGACCATACGTGCAGCAGTTACACCCCATCCTAGAAAAAGAAGTAGAACTGCTTCTCTAAAGATCTCTCACAACACTAAACCCTGAGACTATTCCTGCACCCTGTATATGTAGATATGTATTTCTTTCTCAAACGTCCTGCTGTTTTGTGGCTACATTCAGATTACAAGCACTTATTGCATCACCAAAAGAATAGTTGCACCCAGAAGGAAGGGCTGAAATGGAGAGCTGTTGGGAAGGAAGATAAAGGTTACCAGGAAAAATAACTGATGATGAATTTAGACTGAATATTTACTAAGCTACACATACAAAAGTAGGGTTTCTCACTACGGTGTCGGGCCAGACGTCTCGGCATGGAGTTGTAGAGGTTCCTAATGGTGTCTCCGCATACGGATTCATTGGTCATATACACCAAGACAAAAGCGGGATTCACAGGGTGGTGTTAAGGACAGTCACTGTAACAGTCTGCTTGCATTTAGTCCTGTGCCGTGCAGCTGTCTGCCAACGGTGCTGGCACTAACAATATGGCTCATGGAGGGCTCCCTGGACTGCAATCGTGTTTGTTGGATCAGTCAGGTACAGCGAAAAGGCCAGTCCACATGTGCGGAAGAGCGTGAAAGTTAAATCATTTGAATGTCTCATGATGTCAAACCCACCCACCAAGTTTGATTTCTATCAGTTAATTCCTTTTGAGTGTAACCATTTGTGCAGCTGTTCTTTTGATGATGATTTTCCAGTTCCACCTAAATGCTGCTACATTTTGCCACCTTAGAACAGAATTTAACTGTGGACCCATTTAAGGTGGAACTGGAAAATTCAAACAGAAAACTGCCAAATATGAAGCCAACTTCATACAGATTGCTGCAATCATATCATAAGTTACATTCTGTATTGCTGATCATCAGTTAAATATTTAGAGGTTTATTACAAACTGTTATGATGATGATCCTATGTTCTATAAATACATATGATCCACTAGATCAATTTTGATCGTCTTTGATCAAGTATAGCATTTTTAATTTAACGTCATCATCATGGCTTTATTTACATATTTTTTATATATACTAGGTGATCATGCCGAGCGGTGAGTGAGAAGCTACCTGAGGGAAGGCTGGACACAATATGAAAATAGTTGGGACTATAAGCTGTATATATGTGCTTGTTGTGCTGAGCTGTGCGGATGTATAGTGTGGTGGTGGGCCAGTGATGGTGCAGTGTTTTTGCAGAATGTGTGCCTGTTAATGTCCTACCTGCTTTCCTGGCTGTTCAGCAGTGCTGGGTGGTAGAAGACGTGCTTACCATGTCTTCTTACTGAAGGTTGAGACAGCAGTGTGTTTTTTAATTTTTAATGTTTCTCATATCTGCAGATCTGTATCTCTCATATCTGTGTATCCGTCTTTTATCAATCTATGGTACACACACGTGGCCCTTCAAAGGTTCTTTATTAAAGACAATAGTTCTATTTAGAACTATGAGTTCTATATGATTACATTTCATTTCACAGTACATATTTTTTTGCAAGGTGCTATATGGTTCCATACAGAACCTTTTTTAAACTGGTTCTGCTATTGTTACAATGTCAAGCTTGTAAATCTAAATTAATCCTTTTTAGGAGCTTTTTATATAAACCTTCCATCAAATGGTTTATACAAACAAACAATTACCATAATTTAGGTGTGTATGCTTATTTACTATGGTTTTATGTTTTTGTTCGTTGTGTACACGTTACAGCCAACTTACTGACTCACCATATTCACGTCTTACTCTCCTCCTCGTAATAGTTTTCATCATTTGGAGCCCAAATGAGCGAGCTGTTAAAATAGGCAGTGTCAAAAGAGGAGAAACGATGATATCAGCAGGCAGAAAAAAAATAAACGCTGGGATAAACAGACGTTTAAACAGCTGTTAGCATTAGCTGGCTAGTTAACACAGCTGTTTACTTAGCTTTCAGAAAGTCGTGTTTAAAATTAAATACTACCCACCTTTTTTTGACTGGCCTATAAGCCATCTTTTGCTTCTGCATCTTCTTGTCATTCGAGCTGGTAAAATCAGTCATTTGACGTGATCATTAGTTATTAATATTTTGATCAGCTTATGAGAGTGATGATTACAACTGTTACAGCTGAGTTTTAAATCAGTTGCAGGATGCTTTACATTACACAGCTTAAAGGTGAGAAGAAAGTAAGGCACTTTCACACTCCACCTGTATGCTTGTGTCTGCACCCTGAGTTTGCTTGGGGAAGGGGTCATTGCATCATGCTATTAGTTTTCATACTTGATTAAACACTATAACATCCTCCTTGTGTGCAAAGTTTATAGGAAATACAATAAAGGAAATGTAGCCTAAGGCAGGTACTCATAAACTCTGGACAATAATTCTGTCATTTCCAATTTCCAATCATTTTCACTGTATTTTTTAAAGGTACTGGGCTGCCTAAACATCACAAGTGACGCAAATGAACAACACAAACATTTTGTGTCAATGCAAGATTCTAACCGTGCATTAGTGGAACATTCTATGAGCTCAGGACCCTTTTCTCATGTAATATAATGCCTTGCTTTATTTTTTTAGATTATGTCCAATGTCGATATGCCAAGTCAAATTGGAACTATTTCCAGACTTCAGATGACTGTGGAAATACAAAACCACAGCTTAATTACATTTTTCTAATAAACTACTTTTTAAAGTCAAGTCAAGTCAAATTTATTTATAGAGCACTTTTTACAACAGCTGAGGCAGCAGCATCAGAGTGCACAGTTTGGGCAGTAGCTCAGCTCCAAGAAAACACACAGACAGTTGACCTGAAGTTACTGGGTTTTGGATTTTTCTTAATCCGAATGTTTGCTTGTATTAATTAGCACTATTAAAACAGTATTCTTACCTAAATAGGAATTTCATTAGTCCTTTTGCATAATGGAGATGGTCTACTACTTCTATATTTACTCGTTTGTTACTCTAAATGGTTTCAGTTCCTGATACAAAATGTAGTATAATGCAGGACAAAGACAAGGAGAACACGAGGAACACAAAAGACTATTGTTAAATAAGCATTTATTTATTTATTTTTCAACACTTATATTACTTATGTGGAAAAGTAACTGCCCTTGGATGCGCTGCTTTTAACAGCAATAATTGCTTCTTGAAATGAAGTCATTCACTTTGCTGTTGAGGAATTGCTTTTATTCAGCCCCCCATGTCCAATACTTTCATTTATTTATTATTTATTTATTTATTTTTGAGCCAATAAGAATAGAGTAGAATTTATGCTTCCATGAATTGTGGAAGGTAACCCTTGACCTGAAGTAGCACAGCAAACTGTTAGTTTGTAATATGGAAGGCTTTTAGGCCAGATATTAGGGTTCCCTGGGGTCTTGACTTATCCACAGAACATTATCCCAAAAGACTTGGGGGGGAGGGAGGTGGTTGCAAAGGTGGTAAATGTGAAACAAATTTATGGTCTTCTTTATGTTTCTTATGGTTAGGTGTAGTTAGCCATGCAACTCCCCCATGGATACCATTCAGAAGTGGCTTTATAATCCTTCCCAGACTGATACATTTCTCCTCAACCTTCTTTCTCATCTCTTTCATAGATTCTTTAGATCGAGGTATAGTGGTGCTGCTTGTTGAGAGCTTTAAATGTAATTCACATTGCTGGAAAGATTTTATCTAACTAATGTTTAGGTTGGCAGTATTCAAGCCTCATGTTCAGTTTAATTGGTCCTTTATTTAGTTTAAATACCTAAAACAAATAAATATGACAAATATGCTAAAACAGACAAAATCTATAGACAGTAAATACTTTGTAACCTCACTGTGGCAGCATTAATGTAAATGATCAAGCAAACCATTCAAATGCTTATAATTAATTGCTATACTGCTTACTAAGCACAGGTGCATGTCACACCCACATTGAATTTACGTCCTATTAAACACATGCACAACTAAACAAACAGACCATGCCAGGCTTCACAAAATCCAGAGCACCGTTTTTAGATGGCCTGGTCTCTGACTGCATCCATATTTGAAAACAGCTTTCATGCTCAACCAAATATACTGAACTTTCAGGCCAAATGACCTCAGTTCTAGACAACTACATCAAATGTAAAACCATCCTAAGTGTCATTTGAATGTGCATCCTCAAACAGATGGGCCCCACTGCAGACGATTTTTGATGTAGCTCCAGTGTCAGCTGGCCCATCAGAGATTGCACTATTTTGGTTGCTAAAAAGCCTTTAAACCTTTTCATTTCAATACCAGACAGAGTCATCAAACTGCTTCCTGCATCTGTCTCATAATGGCTTCTGTGTTGTAAATACTCCTGCGTAACACAGATCATAACTGCTATTTATAGTCCCCAAAGCCAGACTGTCCAAAGATGCCTCTGGGTTGCAGCTCCAGAAATGATTCATGTGGATCAAATGGGTTTGCTTGAGAACACACACATTAGAGAACTACCTTGATAACCTGAGCTAAGCTTTAATAAGGTACTACTGGAGATGTAAATGGAGGCCTCTAAAAATAGCTACATTTCTAGATTTCTCAAGATTTCTGTATCATTAGATGGCAAAGTCATTCAGAATGCTTTCATGTGATGTCAGAATTGTTCACAGAGGTAGTGATAGGAACCAGACATCTGAAGAGCGTTTCACTTCTAAAAGCCACCTTGCAGAACGTTATTTCATGAATATGCTGCGTGATATCTGAAACCTTGTTTTGTCATAGCTTTAGGATCAGCATTTAGCCTAAAATCTGTTTTAAAAAAAAAAAAACATAAATTCATTGATGAGAGGCATATGCAGGGTGTTATATAAAGCAAGGTAAACATTTGTTTCAATTGTGACGCCTGGTTCCTACCACCATCACTATAGATATTGGTATCCTTGTGTTTCTCTACAATGTACCATTTCACATTAAATCGTTGTAATGTAAACACCATTTACACCACAATGATTGAATTGTGCAGAAACATTACTGGGCTTCCTCTTTACTAGTTAAGATATATTGATAAGGCTGTCAATGATCTGACACACACAAAAACAAAGAAGAACAATGAGCTACAGCAGTGGTAGTATTTCACTGTGAAAGAAATAAAGCTCTCCTGCTTATCAGTAAGTGCCCACCCGTTGGCAGTCTTAGTAAAAGAAGATAATTATTTTAGATTGGTTTTTGGGACTTAACAGTCCATATATTATCATATAACAGACTTTACATTACAATAACATGTTCCATAGTGCTATTCAGACCTGTTATTTATTAAGTCAAATGTAAAGACCTATATTTAGTAATAAGACTGGTATTTAAGTGGACCTAAATTAATTTACACATTCATTCCAAACCCTGTTGGGTTGTTAAGCACTCAAATATGGCTGCCTATGTGGTTTCTAGCAATGTATTATGTACAGTTATCTATAAAACTTGAGAAACAGATCATCAAGTAACAATCATCTTGAAGCCTAAATGATGATGATAGATAACGGTAAGAGCTTGAGGCACATGTCTGATCATTTTGCATGTTGGTGACATTTAAACTGGATATATTAGCCTCAATGACTTGTTAGCTGCTTTAGCTTTATACCTGTCATGTAAATATGGACAATAAGCTAATTTTAGACAACAATTCAGAGGGCCGGTCACAGTGTCCAGTAATAATTCAGATTGTAATCCTCCCATCATATATTCATGCTAACTTTGAGCAAAACCTGGACTGTTATCATGTAACGTGATATGCTAATCCAAATATTTCCTACAACTTATTTTTGAGTAGGATTCATTCAACATTTTTTTTACACCATCTAAATTCCCAGGTTACATTTTGTGCCTTAATGGGTACTCGGTAGTTTAAGATGGACTTGGGAGAATCTAAAAACCTACTCATCTTTCTTATTTGCACTCCTGAGGTGGCAAACCAGAGAGCATTCATCAGCCAATGTTTTTATGTTTTACTGCAATGGATAGGTAGATTTATTTTTTAAACTGACTATAAGATCAGTATAAACATGCATTGCTATTTGTTAATTATAACATATGTGTGACGTTAATACATAAAGATGTTTAATGTGACCCAGTGCCTCTGACCTAGCAGGCGGACGTGTCACCACAGAATTTTAGTTCCTTTAAATTCTACATGAACTTTCATGTTGAAAGCAGATTTTGAGTTATTGGTCTTACAGATATTTTATGTAATACAATCAGTATTTACCTATTTTCAGTTCATTCTGAAGGGACACAGCCCATAGCATAGAGTCAGAAACAACTTGATGGCACTTAACAATAATATTAAACAGAAACAAGAATGCATTAGATAAATGGCTACAATGAGGTGTTTTAGGCTTTTAATAAACAAGGAAACCAATAGGTCAGGATTAAATCATGGCAAACAAGTGGCGAAATATGGCTGGGGGTTTGAATTACTTCAGCTTGTACTGTTGACAACTGTGGGTGCTGCACCAAACATTAGACGATATGAATTTGAACTCTAGTGCGTTCCTTTCAATAGAATTCATCATAATGGTTTCAGTTTCACCTCAGAAAAGTACTTCACCACAACTGAAGGTAAAGTGTGTTTGATGGTTTTGAACCTCTATCTGTCTCGTCGTCGTTGTGCTGTGGCAGCAGGAATCGCAGCCGAGGAGCTCACTTGTGGACTGTTTTATGTTTTATTGAAGTCCTTTCACTGGCTGGGGTTGAAAGTCTTCTAAATGGTCACTCACACTGTGTGTTTGTATAGGCCATCATGTATGAACAAAACCTGTAGTTTATTTGTTGATACTGTACACGAACACTCTCTCTGACTGACGTGGTATGTGAAACGTAGCCCTACTGTGGACAATTCTCAATAAAACTGTTTCATTTAAAATAAAATATAACAAATTGTTGCATGCTGAGCTACATGCTGAGAAACTGAGCTACAGCAGCTTGGCTAACCACACTGTGAAATATGCACAGTAGGACTATTCTGTGTTTCTGCAGCCTATTTTATAAAAACAGTTGAATAATAAATGACTTCATGTTTATACTCTATAATTTTATACTGGCAAATTTGCAAATGTCAACTTGTTCACATCCGTGTTAGCCTACATGTCTCTACCATATTGTGGATGTTGTTGTGATTGTGTGTGATTTGTGTGTGACTGTTCCTGGGGTATGATTTTATTGAGTTTTATTGCATTGAACACAATACAAAAGAGAATTATAAGATCCAGGTAGAAATTATTTGACATTTCTTATCTATTTTTGGATGTTTTATGTTCAGGACGGCAACTAAAGGTGTTATCTAAGCTACATCAGCTGTAGCCTGCTGCAAAAGATCAGCGCTCTTACATCTCCACTACAGGACAGCTGAAGTTGAGTTTGCCCAGTGCACACTGCACGCAGAGTGTCAGTGTTTGGGGTTGGTGAGTCACTGAGAGAGAGAAAGAAAGTAAGCATCTTTGCTCATGTGTCAGTGAATTCAAGCCATCACTAATTCATCTTCTTCCTCAGCCCACGCTATTTTTAAGGCAGAAGGACCTCAAGAGACCTCTGATACAAATGCCCTTAATCTCTAGGAGTGGAAGTGTCTCCTAGGAACTCTGTAATCATCTGCAGAATTGTCATCAATTCCACTGCATTGAATTCTAATAATGAATAAAAGCTAGTAGAAATTAGCATTAAGCATGCTAAGTGAGATGCTTGCTGGTCATATCTGCTTTTTTGACCATTATTTGTCATATTAGCATCTCATTGGGGTCAGCTCCCAGGTGTGATGGGACACTGGGGAACACAGAACTTGGGGGAACCCCTTGGGAACTAGGGTCCTGAGAACACGTGACCCGAGAAGCATATTGCTCTAGGGACATGCAACCTGGGGGACTGAGGACCCTGGGAACTTACAACCTGGGGAAAATAGGGCCCTGGTAACATAGAACCTGATGGAACATAGGGCCTTGGAAACCTAAATTCCTGGTAACATGTTAACCGGAGAACCAAAGAGGATTCAAACTTTTTATATCGATTGCTAAACATCAGTCTCTTGTTAAGTGTTGTACTGTAGAACCACAGTCAGCAATATACCCTTTTAAAACTCAACACCCTAAAGGGACTCACAAACAGAAGCAAGTACTTAAAGGTTTAAAACAGAAGAGGAAAAAAGTTCAAAATGACAAAGTAAGACAAACTAAGAGACATCAAAAGCCACCTGAGCTTCTTGTGATGTCAGTAGTGAGAGCTATGTAAAATGTCATGGCAGGCGGCTGAAGGGCAAGGCGAGATTTTGCTCAGGATGCACACGGGAACATTTAGCTTCTCACACAGCCTCCAACTGCCGCGTGGGCAGTGAGATAACAAGAGTGGACAGGCTGGAACAAATGTAGGATTATTTAGGGGTTGGTTCTCTTCTTTGTTAGGGAGGAGCTCTATCTGTTTTCCATGTACCTTTTGACCTTTTTCTTAATTAGGTCAATTAAAATTCCCAGTATATCCCTCAGACAATGACACTCACAAAGTACAGTACATGGCTGCTCTGAAATCAATGAAGCTATGCCCATGCAAATGTGAAATTCCTACCAGAGTCCATATGTTTTTATTGGACATGTTTGATAGACATTACCACTGAAGATATGAAAAAGCATCTGTAATAACATTTAGCCATAAAAAGTTATAAAAAATATTAACCTGGTGTTAATCTGATTTTTGGAGAGAATGTAAAGACAGCGCAGAGCTATAAGACCATTAAATCTCTTTCAAATAGGACTTAACATGTAAAGCTCTGAACTTTCTTGAAAGGCAGATGTACGAATATACTGTTGCTCTTTTTACCAAGACACTTTGCTACATGGCGCTGATTCTTATTCCACATGGTTTACAGTGGCGTGATGTAAAATGGTTCAATTCATCAACTCTCTTTTTTGACATGGTGATAAGAACCAGGAATATGCAATGTGTACAACACAAATATGGTCATTTATTTACGATTCCAAACCACTAGTGTTTTAAATAATGTTGATAATGGTAAAGTAGTAAATATCGTCCCTGCTCTGTATTGTAAACTCCATGTTTTGGACCAAAAACATTTCTCCTTAAAATCCATTCTGACATTCTGTGTTCTCTTATTTGGGTTTTGTTCTTGGGTTAAAGAAGGATACGCACAGTCATGACAAAGGTACAAACAACAAAGCAGTTTAATGTCTTAGAAAGCAGCATATTTGAGACTTTTCATGTAATAACACCTGTGAGCAATGACTTTGTTTACACCTTGCTGAAATAAACAAGAATTTATAAAGAATTAGTGGACCTTCTCTTTCAATATGGCATTTTTAGATATATCAGTTTGAAAGAAACATTTTTATAGGGATTACACAATATATCTTTATTATATATAATATTAAATATATTTTATAATCATCGAAATGAACCATCCACTGAAATATTTTTTAGGAAGCCACTGTTTCTCTTTTGGCACTGCCCCAAAGAACCTTCGCTGGCACCTTTATTTGTTAAGAATGCAGTGCTGATTATTGCGGAGCTACTGGCAAGGAAGCTAAGGAATTTGGACCAAGTGCCAGAGAACCACAGGAATCCCATTTTCAGTGTGCTGCACTTCTAGTTGATACTGCAGTTGTGCCCTTGAGCGAAGCATTTAACCCCGAATGGCCTCAGGGAAAGTGTATTGCCATAATCCCCCGCAGTACCCATATGTAGCCTTGGATGGAAGCATCTGGCGAGCGACATCAAACTACGTCCAACTGATTTCAGTCTGGCTGATTCCGTTATGGTTACTGAAAGAATCCAGAGAAAAGGAATGCTCTGCCCTACAGTCATAAAATGTTCACGTACAAATCAGTTCATTCACTTCATGTTGCCGTCCTGCAGTCGTTTTGTCACACCGAGCGACCACACACAGCCACCTCAGGCCTGTGAGCAGTTCTCTTTCCATTGAGTAACCGCTCCTCTGAGAAAAAGGCTGTGCAGCAGCAGCACAAACACCATCTCTGCCTACGAGTCCATTTAAACAAACGCAGGGGAGCGGATGACATGGTCATCTGTTTTTTGGAGTGCTTGTTTGTTTTGCCCTCCAGCAAATCCTGGAGCACATTCCCTGCACCTGAAATTATGTTAGCTCTTGTCTTCCAAAAGCAATCGGTCGCCCGTTTCCCTAGAAACAAAAAGCCACAGTGATAGATGGGCTGTTCCTCTCGCTTTGAACATGCGGCTTCATGTGTGCTCTGTCTGATGTAAGGAGAACAACAGATTGGCATATAAAGCTGAAAGCCTATTGCCACTTTATCTAACAGAGCAGGGCCGACAAGCTCTGCGTTTCAAAGTAAGGACTGTGTCATTATCAACTCAGCGACCACCTTCTTCACATCGTCTATATCAGAAGCACGTCCACACTTGCTAGCCAGTTGTACGGATGCAGTGTGGAATAAAGAAAAAATGCAGTTTCTAGTTTTGAGCTTAACAAACAGTTTAGAAGATAACAAACATTCTGGGAAAGTGAGAAATGCCACAGCTTGAAAATGTTAATTAAGGGGCCGGATATGATAGGAGCAGAAAAACAGGGCCCAGCATTGTGGTAGATGCCTTCCATAGCAACGCTGGTGCTCTGCGAGACCCAGCTAACTGGCTGCAATTATTTAACATGTCAGGCTAGTACCATATTCTTAATGCTGTTATAAAACATATTCTGTTATACAGCCATATGGACAGAACTGGTTTAAACTGCAGCCACTCAGTAAAAAACATCTGCACTATTCATCACAAGAGTTATATTATGATCTATTAAAACCCAATACACATAGTACATCATATACAAAACCATAATTTATAGTGTACTCTCTATTGGGAGGTTGCTGACCTAAACTGCTCACTTTTTAACTAGTAAAACAATCCTTTTTAGTGTTTTTTTTTTTTTTATCCTCTTGATTTCTTATCAAAGGGTAATTGGAAGACTGTATTTAGATTTATCATGAGTTTTTAAATAATAAAAACAAAAGTTTTCATAATCACACAGGGGTTTAGTGCATAGATGAAGTCTTATTATAGTCACACCTATTAGAACTGGAAGTAAGGCTGCATCCTGGGCATTCGAGGTCACTTGCAATTAGAACCTCTTGTTTCACAGTAAATGTGTCCCTGTCTGAAAATCAATATGGAACTCTAGTTCAAATCTGTGTTTGCTAGTTTTAGAGTTCTGCTCAAAATTAGCTGAAGCTGGCACCACCAAAACAATGACCTCTAAAAAAGTTGATATGACCATTTTGTTTGTAAAAGTGGACGTGGAAGTTCAATTGTTTATTTTAACAAAATAAGCATAATTAAGGTAAACGGTAATTCAGAGCAAAGTCAATTAAAAGTGTTTTCAACTTTGAAACAGTTCAGACAAATCATTCATAGTAATGTGTCTATGTGTGTCTTACACCAACAAAGTAAATGAAGCTCGATAGCAAACTAGAAAAACTTCAGCAATGAGTCCTGTATATAGTTAGGGTGTGGAGAATTCCTAATTCAGTGGATCCAGTCAACTCGTAGTGGGGACATGTACATATTTTAAAGTACATTCTGTGTGGTCCAACTGGCCAACTTCTATCACAGAACACAATTCAGCACATTAGTATGAATTTAACATACTGAGCTAAAGGAAAACATCAGTGTGTGCAAAACGTTTTTTCAAGATGTTAAATTTAACAAATAAACAGAAATTGTGCACTAAAATGTTCAGCAATATGTCATATTTAAGTATGTTACCTGTAGAAGATGTGCTCATTTCAGGGTTTATAATTTAATGTTTGTATATGAATGTATATATAAATATGTTTGTTTTCATGACATCACAAAAACATTTACTTTAAAATATGTAAATGTTTACATGCTCATTTAATTAAAAAAAAAAGAGAATAATTTGATTTCCATTATATGGGCCCTTTGGAAGTATGTTGTGCTATTTGCCATTGCTATATAAATCATGAATGTGAACGTGCAGTACTTAGATAGTTAATGCAGTTTAAACTTCTGTATCAGTTCTGTATCACAAAATCTCTCATCATGTTTTTTTAATTGAAATTATGCACTGGGTAGAATGTTATTTTTGTTGTTACCCACTGACTATTGATATTGAGGTATTTGCCTAGAGAGATAGGCATACATGAATAAATAAATGAGTGGACAAGCAGGTTATAAACAAAGCCAATGAGGTGCATCGAAAAATCTCTCTGAAAAATAGTGAATCCAGTGGAAACCCAAAAAAGAGTAAATGTCTCCCCCAACTGGTAGCAACGAGTCTACACAACCCACACACTGCATGTTTAACTACACTGCAACTGTTCAAATCTTTGCTTTGATCTCATGTCAAGTGGTCTTTATTGACACTCCTCAGTATAACGTCTCTACATTGGAAACGCAACAGGACTATATGAAGCAAGGGTCCCAGGGGGTTTGCCACGCAAATATATTGTATTTACTACCCAAAACCGCAGCTGAACGTTCCTGAAATATCTTCTGATATCACTAATGTAACACTGGTAATGGTAAAATAGTGAAACATCTGTTGAGAGGGGTCTTCTACAACGCTGGTAGTCATGGATACGTAGCGTTTGATGATCTCATCGCTTTTCACAATCTGCCGCACCTTGTCAGTACTATGCTGGTACATTTTTCGGTCACTGAGTTACAAAAAACTTAAATGAACAGTCAGGAGTAAACAGTGGTTTTAAGGTCCAACTGCATAACTTAAACAAGTGTTCCTGGTAAAAGGGAATCTATATCTTATATTTATAATGCATAATTTATTACACATTAAAATTATAATCTAAAGATAAAATCTTATGTTTCAGAACAGAACGATAAAATAAAATTCTGTAGACAAGGTGTCAATGCACCTTAAAATTCATAACTGCAATGAATTATGGTGCAATTACACTGCCTTATTAAAAGTACTAAAGAAGATCCTAGAAGGTACCACCCCAGTGACAAGAGGGGACCACCCCAGTGACAGTGTAGCATCTTTATTTCTGAGAGTGTAAGGTCCTGTGGTCCAAGACTGTGAAGTTATCACACCAGCCAGTAAGACAGCTGGTTAGAGTGCAGGTGAAGTTATCAGTGATGTGTACATCAATGAACCTGGAGCTTTTGACCAACACAGTTTTCCCGGATTGATGCACACTGGAGCTTGATTACTGCGGGTCCTTCTGAAGTCTACAATTATCTTTCATCTAATAAACATTAGGAGTTTGTTATCTCTGCACTAATCTGCTCCATCATATTTGAAGCTTGACTAACCATGAAGTAAAGACTTAACTGAATCATTAATTAATGATAACATACTTGTCTAATTGTGCCACATTAGGAATGTACACCATGCAATCAGCAAGACAACTTTCTTACTCTTAAAAAGACAGAAAAACAGGATTTTCACATCCATGAAGTTTTTCACATCTATAAATAAACTGACCATTAGTAAAGCCTTTTTATGCATTAAGAGAATGGTATATTTACCCATTCAGCCCACCATAACAACACTTATTACGCAAATAGTTCAAATATGACATTATTTTTGACATAAATCTTTTAACTTTGCACCTCTTTGATGAGCCATCCATTACAGGTTATGACAAATGTATATTTCTGTCTCTCACAACATTCACTCATTAGCCTCCACAAGGTGGATGTTCACCTGGAAAATAAATAAAGAAATAAAAACTCCCACTTGTTTTTAATGATGTGCTATTGACTAACAAGGATACAGTACAATACTGTTAATTAAATGAAGGAAATCATTAGTATGTCATATTGTCATTGTGATGTTAGCATGGAGGCTAGTTAATCACATTTTGTGTACTATGTTAAAACTCCTGTTGCTCATTTGAAGTCATTGTCAGCAGGCTTTACATTTTTTTTCAATACATTAATATGTATTTTTTTCTATTGGTCAGTCATAATCTTCCTCTGTACAGTACAAGAGTAAGCACACTTTTTCAACAATATCAATTACCATTTCATATCATTTCTTTTCTGTTGTTTCTCCAGAACGCCTGAGTCAGCATGGAGTGCGCTCTGTTCCTGACGCTTCCTTTGAACTGCTGATGAAACAGGAGCCATGGAAGGGGGTCTAATGGAAAACTCCTCCATCAACGCTAATGCGTCGGACATCCACCTCGTCACACATAGCCTGTGGGAGGTCATCACTATAGCAACCGTGTCGGCCATAGTGAGCCTGATCACAATAATTGGGAACATTCTTGTAATGCTCTCTTTCAAAGTCAACAGTCAGCTGAAAACTGTTAACAACTACTACTTGCTGAGCCTGGCTTTTGCTGACCTTATCATTGGTATATTCTCTATGAATTTATACACTTCCTATATATTGATGGGCTACTGGTCGCTAGGTAACCTGGCATGTGATCTGTGGTTGGCTCTGGACTATGTGGCCAGCAATGCCTCGGTAATGAACTTGTTGGTTATTAGCTTTGACCGCTACTTCTCCATTACTAGACCTTTGACCTACAGAGCCAAGCGAACGCCAAAGCGGGCTGGAATCATGATTGGCCTGGCCTGGCTTGTGTCCTTCATCCTGTGGGCGCCTCCAATTCTGTGCTGGCAGTACTTTGTGGGCAAGAGAACTGTGCCCGAGAGACAATGTCAAATCCAGTTCTTCTCAGAGCCGGTGATAACCTTTGGCACTGCCATCGCTGCATTTTACATCCCCGTTTCTGTCATGACAATCCTGTATTGTCGAATATACAAAGAGACAGAGAGGCGGACTAAAGACCTGGCCGAGCTCCAGGGTGTCAACCATTCAACAGACTCTGAGAATAAAGCCCAGCCACAGAGGGCCATCATCAGGTCCTGCTTCAGCAGCATCTCCAGAGACCAGAAACAGAAACAGTCATCCTGGTCATCGTCCAGCTGCAGCAAAGCTGCTAAATCTGCCACATCGTCCAACGACGAGTGGTCTAAAGCTGACCAGCTGGCTACCTTCAACAGCTACGCCTCTTCTGAAGATGAGGAGCGGCCGGTGTCTCCTGGACTCCTGCCAGCCTACAGGAATCACGCCTGCGGTGAGAACAAAGCAGCTCTGTCCAACGATGGTGAACAGCTGAGCAGTCATGAAGATGAGAACTTTTTCCCATCACCGATCAAGGCAAGCTCCCAAAAGAGCAAGAAGTGTGTCTCGTACAAGTTCAAACCAGCCGCCAAAGAAAGCCACTCCCTGCAGACAAGGAGTGAAGACACAAAAGGAGCTTCCTTTTCCTCAGCTGAGTCCATGAGCGTGCCCTCCACAGCCTCATCCTCCAAGCCCATTGATGCGACCCTCAAGAGCCAGATAACCAAGCGCAAGAGGATGGTCCTGATCAAGGAGAGAAAGGCAGCTCAGACTCTCAGTGCCATTCTCCTGGCTTTTATTCTCACATGGACGCCATATAACATCATGGTGCTCATTTCCACCTTCTGTTCTGTTTGTATCCCCCTATCCCTCTGGCACCTAGGCTACTGGCTGTGCTATGTCAACAGCACTGTCAACCCAATGTGCTATGCCCTCTGCAACAAGACATTTCAAAAGACTTTCCGCATGCTCCTCCTTTGCCAGTGGAAGAAGAAGAGGGTAGAGGAAAAGCTTTACTGGTATGGACAAAACCCTGCTGTAGGCACTAAGTTAACATAAGCACGTCTGAACAAAGTGGATGCACAATAACTGTGTTACTCTCTCCAGAATATAGAGATGGGACTTGTTTACTACCAGAAGCTTTTGGACATCGCCTCTGGCTTCAGTACAATTGTATATGTAATATGACCATAGGCTTTCCATTGTTTTCCGATTCATAGGAATATGGGCTTCTCACATCACATGTCGGTAAATTCATGAAGTGTAAAAGTGCTATTCAGTGGCTGATTTGTTGTTTCAGATGATGTATGCCTGTGCATTGCTAAAAAGAACAAATATATACTCATAATTCTTGGTCAGTGATTTGCTGTTGTTGTTCTGCTATTTTAGCTCGTCACAATGTTAGTCTTAAGGGCTATTACTGTTTTTGCTATTAGGTTTCAAGCTGAATATATATAGAAATGCTTGATGAAGATTGTATGTGTCCACAAATGCCTTCATTACTTTTCAAGAAACAAATAAAAAGAAAAAAAAATCTAGTGATAAATAACTGAAAGTTGCAAGACAAACAACAGTAAACATGAATTATGTTCTCAAATTTCATTTTCATTGTTAATATCTGTGCTGCTGAAATCACTGACATTTTTGTACTGTGAGTTTTTTTATTTTCCTTTGGTTGGTTAAAAATCATACACTGCACCTTTTATTAAGATATGCTTTAGGGAGGCGTGCAGAGGGAAAGCCATGCCACTGTGCCTGGTTGTTAATGTGAAAAGCTGTATGCCTTGAAACAGTGTACATGTCAAATACTATACAAATACAATGTAAAAATAAAACAATGGAAATATGTATGAAAAACTACATGACAAAAGTACTTACTAGGTCACCGTTGACACACTGTGCTGAGTCAGATGGTTGGTCTATAGAAAATAAGTACTGGCTAAACACAGAACAGCATATTTCAACAGTGCTGTTATATAACTCGTCTTATAGGATTCTCTATCTGTGCCTTATGGATGTCCATGACATCAGTGAGCACAAATAGCTTCATTCATCCAATGAGCTGATCAATACGCCAACCAGTCAGCCAATCAGCCCTTAGCAGCAGTAATGCTAGAATCCCTTTAACCTGTTTACTGTAGGAAAAATACAATGGTAAAAATTAAACACAATGAATTTTTCAACAGCCATTAATTTTAATCTATGGGTTAAATTTTGCAAAAGTTCTAAACACAAAGGCTCAAATAATTTTTCTCTTGGGTTTTTAGTTCAATATTTAAACCATTGCTCCTTGCTCACTGGACAAGAGAAAAAGCAACCATTCGATACTTCAGCAAAACTGTATTGTATACAACACATTTTAATAGTATTGGATATGTACATCATATTTGGGCATGTCTTAAAAATCAGGATTTCAGTTAAGATTTAAATCTTGGATCTGGTTAATGTAGTTGCCAGCAATGATGGTAATGATGTATATAAAAATAACTTCTTAGGAAGTTGTAGTAGAAATATTCATAAAATATACCATTACATAAATCAACACTTTATAGTGGGCAATGGAGGTGATGATATTTTTCCTTTGAAAATGACCAATTTCATGTACAGGCAGAATTATGTGACATCTTGTGTTTTGCTCATGTTAGTACAATTTGTGGCTGTAAATCTGTATGTCTGGATGATTTTTTCCAAAAATATAGCTTTGCTTTACACAATCTTGTGGCTCCTTGAAAAAAAGAACTTATTGATCTTCTAATCATTGATTTTAAAGGTACTATTTCTCAACTTGCCAAATTCTTTATCAAATGATCAAGAGACAATTCATCATCACTTTCCCCAAGATCAACCCTCCCAAAACCTAATGCTTATCTACAGTGTGATGGGATCAGAGCTCATCTCTTTTGCAGTCTGCTGGACGGATGACTTTGACCATGTCTGAGGGCTTCACCATCATCCAGGCATATTTGCACAGGTGTTCCTTGTTGCAGTCCTTCTGCCAGTAGATGACATTGCGGCGGTTAAGGTTAGCCCCGGCACAGGCGTCATACCACCAACCTCCTCCTGCCACACCCTGGAACTCCAGCTGGGCGCAGTTCTGGAAGTAGTTGTCATTGTCCCGGTCCTTAGTGGTGAACTTCTGGTTGTCATGGAGGTAGTTCTCCGGGTCCAGGGTGAGTGCGTCCACTGCTGTGCCATCATACAGGCCTAAACGAAGGCGGTACTGGGCATCCTCATCCTCCACCAGAACTGGATCATACTGTCCTGTCTTGGTCATCGCATCTTTATCGACCAGTTTGATCCCCAGCTTATAGCGCACAGGTCCTCTGGTGAGTTGGTGGATGTAGTCGTTGCCCAGCCAGTGGTTTCCAGTGAGGCTTCCAAAGCCTAACTTGTACTCCTCCCAAGAACGATCAAAATCTACGCTGCTGTTAACTGTAATGTGTTGGATGACTGTCCAGCCACCTTCCTGCATGGCGCAGTAGACTACGATAGGTGTGCCTCCAGGTTTTATCAAATAGACACCGTCCCGTGCCTGAGCTCCAGAGCTCTCCCACAGGTCATGGCAGTCCCTCGGGATCTCTGGCAGGAAGAATCACAAAGAACTTTGAGTGAGGACTGAACCCATCTGGCTGGTTTCTTAAACACAACTTAGGGGTAAGCTTATACTAAAAATGACTGTCAATAGTGACTGCACTCGTCCTGGAGACCAGCACATTTTGGTGATTTCCCAACTTAAGCGCTTACTAAACCAGACAAGTTGTATGAGATGTGTTCTATAAGAAAAAATGTCAATCTGAGCTGGACTCCAGCTCTCCAGCATTGGCCTTTAGTAACCCTGCATAATCTTTGTGATAGAGGTACAACTTTCTAAAAACAAGGAGCAGTAGTAATCTTCTTTTTGTTCATGTTTTCATGTTTTGTCCTCTCAAAATATCTGATTAGAGTTGACCTAAATATCTTGCAAAAGTCAGAGACCACACATTTTATTGCAAAAACTTTATTTTTTAGGACAATTACCAATATTAAATAATTATAATATTATTTTTTTAACTGAAACTAAAACAGAAAACCTATTTAACTAAAAAACATACAGCAGCCTCAAAAAATTAATAGAATATTATTTCAGTACTTTGTGTGTTTTTGCCTTTATTACAGCTTCTATTCCCTTCTGAAACCTTATTTTCAGTTTTTAAAAGGAATCTGCAGGGGTATTTTTCCACTCTTTCAAAGCTGAGTCTTAAGGGTTGGTCATACTTTCTACTTCTCCCGATCGAAATAACACCAAACACATTATGTTGAGGTCTGGACTCTGTTCTGAGAATACTGGCATCTTCTTAATTAGCAATTTTTCTTTTTCTTTTTTTGTCTATTTCCTTTTCTCAGTATCAGCTTCTTGACAGCACTTGTAGGCCTATAGTGTTGAGTGAAAAAATTGACAAAGATATGAACCTAGAGTGGAGCTACTGTCACTCATAGACAAAAACAAAAAAGGAGACGAATGCCACTACTGACTGCTAACGCTAAAAAGCCACACATAGAGAGTTGCAAAGCTACTTAGTCCATAGAAAACAACAGGTCAGTTCTTGTTCTGACACACACTATCTGTATGGTAAAGATAATGAGATAGAGTTACTGTGGGAGAACTGTGACCTCTGTGTCATTGATGGGTAACGTAGTGTAGTTTGAACCTGATGTGGTGCCATAAACACAGTCAAAATTAACTGGTATTTTTATTACTTCTTCCTTAATACAACTACAAGCAAATTGGCAAACAGCCCCTAGAAAAGTTTACTACAAAGATACAGCTTTAGCGTTAAGTGATTGTGTGGTAGATTAACATGTTCAGTGCATCTGCTATTAGAAACTTGCGGTCTTCACAGTAGAATCTCATTCTTGTCAAAAAACCTTACAGGCAGAAGTACTTACTTTCTTGAAATTATATATATATATATATATATATATATATATATATATATATATATATATATATATATATGTATTATACATGTATTAAGATTTGACAAAATAATGGTGTATCCTCTCGAAAGAATCATTTACTTATTTAATAATTATTTTGAAATACGTTATTTCAAGGAACTAAGTCAAGCTATACATACTGAGCCACAGCATCTTGACAGTCAACATGTGTTAGCATAATGCTGTCAGAAACACAACACCAGGCAAAATCTCCTGTAAGGGCTTCTATAAATTACAGCACAAAATGACTTACTTCTCAAAGTGTCCTTATGGCATGAATAACAATATTCCTTTTTCTAACTGCTTGATTATGTATGTCATAAGAGACTGCACTATGTATGGCCGTGAATGATTTGGCTTTTAACAAGTAAAAATAATTAGCAAAGCTAAAAAGAATCCAGTACCTTTATGTCCAAGGTTTAGGATAAACTTTTGCTCCTCTGGAGACAGCAGATGGATGTTTTTAGCATGAGGCTGCGCAGCTAGAGCTCCAGTTGAGATGAGCAGGCTCAAAAAAGCCACCATCCTGTCACCCAACTGCTTCATCCTTTAGCAGTATGAACGCTTCCCTTGTGCAAAGGACATCAAGAGGCAGAGTTAGAACAGTGACACAGCAACCATTTAACATGTTCTGGCTGTTTTCAATGGCTTTTCAAATGTCACAGCTAGTCTGTGCTTAAACTACTATACATGCTGATAGCATCATGTTATTAGTCAGGGGAAGAGAGGATTGTTCATCAGGCCTACAAAGTCTCAAAGTCAATAAAATAAACATGCTTACCTTCTCACGTATCGTGACTTGCCTTGTATCTGTGCAACCTGTGACACTTCACTGTGAATGATAGCGAGTGAGAAATCCAGCCTGCCAACTTGAATCTCAGAGTCCACAGAGTCTTACATATCTACCGACTATACCGGGCCTATCAGTACTGGACTTCAGCCCCATTTTCACGTCACATAGTATCACATCCTGGGTTTAGGCCTTTTATCTGTGTCATCTGGGATGGGACTGCGCTGAATAGCTTGTATGAACCTTTTACAGAAGACAATCTCCAAACAAACAAGTAGCTGATGTTCTGTATTTCAATAGTGAGAAGCAGAAAATGCAGTGGAAAACTGTCCTTTCAGATTTCACTGAAAAACCTCATAGCAAGTCTTCTGAACAGAACAGAGGGTTTTATAAAGGCACTTACTTGTTGCAGCCTCTGTGTAATTTTCTGTTTAATATGTGTTTTCTGCTTTTTGCTGAAGCTGAAATATAAACTGTTGTGCTGTACAGAAGTTTGACTATATATAAATAATTAAGTGTGGTCTATAACTTTTGCACAGTGCTGTATGTTAATAAGAAATGAATCTACTAATTATGGCCTTTTTTGACCTCCTCTCTTGCTAAATCTAGATAACAACCTTTGCCTTTGTGTTGCAATTGTATTTGAGCAACGCCAGCAACCAACAATTTTCACTCCTAGTTGTTTCCATGCCTATTAGTTTCTGAAGTGGGATACTTTCTAATTTGATTGTTAACCTATAACGTTTTGTATATAACATTGTAAATATACACACTATCTCTGAATATAGAGAGAAGGTATGTCTGTGTGTTAAAATAAATTATTAGGACATAATCCAGTAAGATTTAGTCTGTAGACTTAAGATGTTTGAAAAAAAAATAAAAAAATAAACGGGTTCAAAACATGTTCTGTTATGTAGGTTTTATTGATTAAATTATTAGTGATCATACAAGCTAAAGAAAACCTTTTACAGTTCTTTAGGGATCCAGTATTTCTGTTTGCCTCCTGTAAACAGACATGTCACAGGCTGTTGCTATAGGACTGTCCCACCAGTGTGCCTCCCTCACTCTCACTAGTGCTATATTTAGCCTTCAATCCTTCAACTTCCAAAATGGTCACCCATGGCTGTTGGTTTTAAAATACACACTAGGAACTAAAAAAAAAAACACCACACAGCAATCGATGAATGATCTCAGTGACCTAACTGAACTGAAAGCAGAGACAAAACAGTGCAGTGACGGATAAGAAAATGATTAGTCCGTAGGAAATGATTTCTCCTCTATTTAAATACTATAGGTCATAGTAAACCAATGAATTCATTCCATGTTATAAATCTGATTCATAAATAAGTCAGCCAATAAATAATGAAACTGGTTGAAAAAAAGAAACATGCTTCAGTAGTTCTGAATACAAAGACATTCCATGTTAATAAAAGCATTACAGCAGTTTTATCCCAAAAAGCTGCATAACCATTTGTAACAATAGTGGATATAGCATGTTTTTGAACAGAATAAGAGGTGCCGTAAAATGTAATCCATATTAAATATTTTAATAAATATGATCTTAACCCTAAAATACCGCTGATATTCGTTGTATCCAAATAGCGCATATCTTCATGAAGGTGGCCTATAATGATGGATTATTCTCTCAAACATTTAAGGCAGATTTTCTTGGCAAATGGCTGCTCTGCTGTAGTAACATGTTTATTGCACAGATGATTGCTACCTCCTCTTGGGGCCACTGCCCCTATGAGCCCTGTGACCTCCGCCACTTGGCTTACTACCGTGGCTTTTGGGTGGGGCGAAGAATTTAGTCATGATCTCAGACACATCTGGAAGATCAGGATTGGGATTGAGCATATTCATTGACTGTTCCATTTCCTAAAAATAAAAACACATAAAAGAAAATGCACACTGTCACATACTAGCAAATGTAAAAATAGCAAAAGTAAAAATCACACTGTGCTGAACAATAACCCTTCATTTAAGAACACCGTTCATTCACAAGCAACAATCAGAGTGCATTTAGGACCAGATTTGAACATCACTGTGAAGTTGCTTACCCTTCTCATCCCTGGGTCATTTGTGTTGATGACCGTTGGAAGAAGGAGGATGATTACAAGCGGAAGCACCATCATTAAAACCTGAGGAAAGAGTGGGGAAAAAAACAAGTGTTATAACCAGAGCAATACATCATCTGTTACAATGACTCTAGACCTATATAAAGCCTACCATGGGATTCATTAGGAAATCTGACCATGCCCAAGACTCTCGCTGTATAAAGTACGAATGAAGTCCACTACATCTCAGCTGAAGTGGGTAAGGCAACTGGACCACCTCGGATGTCTTGATGTAATTGACTCTGCGTGCCCTACAAGTGAAAGTACAGGACTGTCAACATTAATAGAATGCAACGCATGTCACACATCAATATATAAATGAACTAAACCCTCTTTATAGAGACCTACATTTATTTATCCATACTCTAGGCTATAAAGACAGTGCAGTCTAGACACATATGGGCAATGAGTCAGGAGTAAGTAGAATGTGGTTACATTTACCCTCCTCAGTTACTCTCAACAATTACTGCACGTTTTCTGAACTTCAAAACTTCCACCGTGAACTGTTTAGGGACTGTGGAGCCGTTTGACATGCTATTTCTGACTGAAGCAAGGACATTTGAAGCTTGTAATTTTTTTGTGACGGTCTTTAAATATGATATACAGTATATTGCAGTTTTAAAGTGAATCATATAATTAGTACTTGATGGATTGATACTTTATCAGTATAGTTCCAAATAAGAAATAAAAAAGAAAGTTGTCAGCCATTTGGTTTAACCACTGTGCTGTTTTAAACATCAAAAATGAACCGCCACTATGTTTAACAGCAGGGTTAATTAGAGTTAACTTGAGTGACCCCAACATTAGAAAAAGTGACGCATCACCTTTATTTATATTTCAATGAAATACAATATTAGTAGCAACAATAACAATATTAATAAATAATAATAAATAAATAAACTCTACTTTAGAAAACTATTATGACAGCATGGTGAAGTCAGAAAACCCAGATATTCACAAAGCTTGTGGGATTCAAAATACAATCAAGCTGCTTTGTTTTAGGACTTTACTGAAGGTGGGTCGTTTTAACCCTCAAGAGAGGGGAGTTTACAGATTACACAACACAAACGGGTTCTTACTTCACCAGTACACTCCGTGGCCCATGCCCGCCACATTACTCGCAGATTATTAACAGCACAAGGATTTTCGCAACGTGGCGCAGTAATACAGAGTTCAGTTACTGTGATGCGGTCATAGGTATGTAGCGTATATCGTGCATATTACGATGGCTTTCAACTCGGCTCAGCCAATCAGAATGCAGGACCGGAACTATCCGCTTTATAAAATGTGCTTGTAGACGAGAGACTGCACTGGTAAGGATAAACCTGTGTGTTCACTACTTAACGCTCAAAACGTTATTTCACTGACTTAATACTTTTCCCTACTGGTTTCAGTATAGTCCGCCAGTGCGTCCAGAAAACTAGCATTACCTCATTTTCCCCTTGCTGGTGATATCCACCCTGACAGGCTCAAATTTATACACCGGGGACGCAATGTGGACCACATATGAACCAGAAGGGACGTCGTTTACTGTGAAGCTTCCATCAAGCCTAGCGGGACAGGGGAATGTGAAAAGTTTAGCAGAGCAACCTTACACTGGGTCTCCATGCGGTGATTTAGGGTAATTATGATGGGAAACCTGATAAAGCCGACGTGCTCCTGTCCATCAACCAGCACGACAGAGGAAGGGACCCAGTCCTCTGGTTTTACTCCATACACAACAGCTCGGCCTTCAATCTGAAACGCCGACTCCTCCAGCGCCGCTTGGCCGCTCTCCGCTAACGTTAACGTCACCTGCTCCACTGTCTCTGGGCTGTGAACAGCATACTGCCCGCGGGCAAAGAGCGGCCATAACCCCAACAAAGTTATAAATATTAAGGGGAGAGCCCCGACATAGCATTTATCCGGCATCCTGACTGACTTTTAGAGGAGTTTAACTGCGAGTCAGCAAAAGTTAAAAGCCATTTTGTTCTGTGTGTTTGACAGCTCGGTTCGGGCGGCGGAGAATGACGTCAAGAGCACAGCAGAAAAGAGTGCGTTATAAATACGCAGGCTCCAAACGGAGCTGCGCATAAATACCGGCAGCAATGAAATAAAAAATAGATGGAAAGTGTGATTAAATGTTATTTTAATATTGCAATGTATATGCCAATAATGATTTATTTATTTTTACACTTTATAAGTGAAAAAAAAAACAAGGCCATGTAATAGCACAGTGTTCACATCATAATAGTTTGTCCCCCAAATACCCCATGGTAATCATAAAACATATAAAATATGTGTATGAACAGAGGGCACATTAAATTCTATTTCACATAAAATCAATTGCTTGATTTATTTATTATTTTTACATTTTTATATCTGCAGTGAAAGGTCCCAAATCTTTAAGCCTCTCTGAGACCCCACTATCTGGACAAATTCAGCACCATTATATCCTTCTCAACATCGATAATCCAACAAAGATCACTCCAAGAGTACAGTGTAGAATATTCAGGGACATCCCAATGAACCCCAGGGTAATATTTACAGTCTGCATCTCCTACACTTGCTAAAGTCAGTGTTCATGAGTCCACCATCACAGAAACACCCAATATGTATAGATTAGGGGACGAAGCCACAACTCTCCAGGAGGAAAATTGGTGCCTATTTAAGTTTCTTGATAGAATGTTGAGGCAAACACAAAACTTCATGGCTTAGATTTTATTGTATTATAACAAATAACTTTATCAAAACTGTGAAACAAAGTGGTGGCAGTATCACGGGTTGGTAATGTTTTGCTGCTATTGTACCTCCATAGCTTGCCTTTATAATGGAGCTTTAAATTCTTGATTGTTTCAGGAAATTCTACTAGAGAATGTGTACAACTTCCACCAATAACTTACAGAAAATAGTCTTGCAGCAAGAAAACATTTATAAACACACCAATGGGTCCAAAAAAGAATGGCTAAAGTACAAGAAATGTTGTGGTTTTGGAAAGGACCTAGTTAGTTAAATAAAATGTGGCAGGACTTCAGGTGTGGAGTTCGTGCAGAAAAATCCCACCAACATCACTGAGGAATGGGTCACAGAGGACTCTTCAGTGCACTTCATTCCATCTTAGTCATAGCTGATACAGTTGTAACTGAATTGCCTAAAAAAAACCAAAAAACAATATTAATAGGTTTGAGAATCTGGTCTGAAGCCTGTGAATGAACTATATAAATATAAATACAAGTGTATTTAAAGTCTATTTTATACAGTCATCAGCAAAAAAAAGGTTGCACCCAGAAGGAATCAAAAGCCAGCACTTAAACTTGGTGGGTAGGTTTGACATCGTGAGACATGCAAATGATTAGGTTCATGCTCGGCCATGTGACATCAGCAAGAATGAGCCTTATTTCTGTCTGGCATGCTACATTTCCAAACATGGCAGCCCGACGTAGTGAGAGACATTGCTTCTGTATGTGCAGCTTAATAAATATCACCCATATCTGTCTAAATTTTTCATCATTTATTGTTCCTGGTAACCTTTATCTTTTTTTCCAATAGCACTGCAGTCCAACACTTCCTTCAAGGTGCAACTATTCTTTTGAGGATGTGTGTACTACTTAACAAAATATAAGACTAGAACTGCATCACCTATGACTATGAACTACCTTCCATATAACTGTTGTGGCTTCAGTGGTAAAATGTAGCTGATGCTCCTGTCTCAACAGTCCTTGCAGCTGTTGCTTGATAACAAGAATATTCCTGTCAGAAGAGCCACAAAATAAGTAAAGTAACCATATGTTTTTTTTTTATCCTAATATTTTATGCAATGAATATTTAACAAAGTTTACCGAAAATCAGAAGAAAAGATACCGGGTCCACCACCACCACCAGTTTGTGATAGCTGCGGCAGCCACTCTGCTAGCACTCCATGAATCCACAGGAGGGCAATGATCAGATAACTGAAAGGAGTGTGATCAGATGAAAATTAATATCTTTCATCACATGTAATAAGGTTTGTCTTGGGGTAATTCAATAGTAGGACTTACTCTTCATAATGACTTTTGAGAACATTTTTCACTAGAGGGAAGAGATCCACACAAAAGCCAACAGACACACGGCCACATTTAGCACGGAGGCTAGGGAGACAAAATGGAGACATGTTTCAATGTATCGCACCACTTCTAACCGTTTTCATAGTTACTTTAAATGCCCACCTTTTGGTAAATACAGGCAGGCAGTCAACAAGCACACTTAAATCCTGGATTCTGTGAAGATAGAATAATAAAACAATAAACAGTTTAACACTGCCAACAATTAAAGATTTAGCAGCGGCTGAAACATTCAGTGTACAGCACAGTGCCAAGCTCAACCACCACCTTTCATTTAGTTCATTTCCAGCCAAAATGACTAGTAATAGTACAATGTAAAGTTTTTCAGGACATATTTTTGAAGAGATGAACCACTTACATAAGAAAGAGCAAAGTCAAAAGAACAGTTTCCTCTCTAAATATGCCACATCCAAAACTACATACTAACATGATAAACAGTACATCAACACTAGTATACCACCATATTAAACAGTACATCAACACTAGTATACCACCATTATCAACACTAGTATACCACCATTATCAACACTAGTATACCACCATATTAAACAGTACATCAGCACTAGTATACCACCATATTAAACAGTACATCAACACTAGTATACCACCTTATTAAACAGTACATCAACACTAGTATACCACCATTATCAACACTAGTATACCACCATTATCAGCACTAGTATACCACCATATTAAACAGTATATGAACACTAGAATACCACCTTATTAAACAGTACATCAACACTAGTATACCACTGTAGCATCCAGTGTTTGATGCAATGCCTTGTAGACCAAGTGGATCAAGAGAAGCAGATAATGCAACCAACTTCTAAAAAATGAAATTTGGGTGAAATACTGAATTTATTTGGTTCTGGGGTTTTAGTGTAATTTTGTCTGTAATTTTCATGTTAACTTCTTTTATTTTCCTTAAGCTGAAAAACAAATAACTTGTATAGAAGATAAATAAATGAGGGGTGGTCTTTCACCTTTGCACAGTATTAGTGCTGAATGTTGCTATAATTACATTATAAGGAATGACAGGAGTTCTCCGATATTTCGTCTCCAAAGGGTGAGTGCTATGTTGAGTCTTAGATTCCGCCGGAAGAGAATTTCTGTCATTCGTTCGTGGTCCCTTGATATCTGTAAAAGACTAGATGAGTTAGGTCTGTAAAAAGGTTACTTTGGGCCTATTTCTGTAACCTGTGTAATATATGACTAATACCGCTGAAAAGTAGTCACAGTATCTGATGCATTCTTCCTCCATCCTACTGTCCTGAGGCACACTAGGAAGCACTTTATAGTGGCCTCCATCAAGCATTTCTGCTTGGCCAGCCTGTTCACTGTTGTTCAATGCATCAAACATCTTGGTGTTTATTGATGGTCTCCTGCGAACTCCTGAGGACACGGTGAGGTGACGTGTTTTCCTCTTGCAGGACACAACCCGCTTCACCCTGATCCAGAGTAAATGCACATGCAGATTAACAGACCACTCAAAATCACAGGAGTATCAATCATGTCTTTAGATGCTGAATCTTTGAGCCTTTAAGGAGACTCACCTCTTCTTATTCACATCCTTCCTGTTAGTAAAAGTCACCTGTGAGAATAATGGAAACAAGTCTCTAATCATTCATGTGTACATACATAGTAGTAAACATATACACCAATTAGATTATTAATGATAGGATTAGTTATTAATCATTCCAAGGCTCCATAAGCACTGGAAAAATGCCATGCAGTCAGTTTTAATGGTCTCCCTGTATGAAATGTCTTCAGTGTACCTCTGTATAAGTTGCTGATGAGAGCCGAACTCTGTAGTTTTGTTCTTCACTCGATAGGTTTTCTCCTGAGCTATCGCTCCCTTCATAGTCAGTATCTTCAGAGGACATATTCACAAAAGCCTTCCTGGTCAACGGGAATCATTCAATTAGTACATTTTACCCTGCAGAGTGAATAAGCTACAGTCTATTAGTGGTAATACTGGAATGCTTTAGTGAAAAATCTCTTTTTTTGCAAAATTATTTAATCACCTCAAATGAAGTCAATCTGCCTTGCTGGTGTCTAATGGCTGTTTGGTTTGTTCTTGGGGCTACAAGGTTATTGCAGCTAATTCTTTGGTTTCATGCTAGCTGGAACTGAATTACCATTCCTGAGGCCTGAAACACTGTGGTATAATAGTATGGAATGGAGGTGTATTATAGCAAAGGTATGGCATAGGCATTAAGGCGAACATATACTGTACCTCCCCAAAACTGCATGTTGTATGTAGCCCTATTATATCCCTATTAACATCTCATCTGAAACCTCTATACAGTCATGAAGCTGCACATTAAACCACTCCGAATATCATACTAACGGTAGGACCACGCGGAAACTCATCATAGTGTAATCCTATCGTTCGGTGGCGCCAGAGCCTTTCCTCTCCAAGTGAGGTCTGTAGCCGTCTGAGCCCTAAACTCAGCAACCCTAAAGGAAAATGTATTGCAGATTTATTAAATAATATGACATAGAAAGCAAATCCAGCACCGTGTCAGCCATCTCTCTCTCTCTCTCTCTCTCTCTCCCTCCCTCTCTCCCTCTCTCTCTCTCTCTCTCTCTCTCTCTCTCAGTCACTCACTCACGTCATCCGTTCAAAACAATAACAGTCTAGTGCACGTGCTTCCTGCCCAAACAGGTCAGTGCAGCTCGGCTCTGAGAGACGGAGGAGCAGATATGTCTGTAATGGTGGAGAAAAAGGAGCCGTAAACGGACAGTACATTTGCTGACGTGCGTAGAGTGTTTCCGCCATATCCACACGTTTCAGTTTGCGTGGTAATTTTAAGAACTGTGTTCTTCTTTAGTTCTTGTTCTTCTACTTTTAGCGTCATCACAACTGTGGCAGAGCTAGCTAGAGCCACAGCTGAGCGCTAGTTAGCTATCACAGTTAGCTAGTTTCCTACCAGTCGAGGTAAGCGAGGACTAACGTCCACCGCTTCGTGCGAAACCGATTGATTTGTATTCGTAAGCTGATTAAGTATTTTGAGAAGTTTATTTCTTAATGGTATATTTGTGAAGAAATCATTTTCCTCAGTTTCACCAACGTTATTCTATTAGGAGCTCTAGCCGCCATCTCAGACGCTTATGTGTTTGTACAGGTGTGTAGGTAGTTCACCTGCGGCTGGACCGTACTACTGGACGACTAGTACCGTACAGTTGTACTACAGTATTAGGCAGCTAGCTTGCTGAGTTAGCTAGTACCTTTCTCAGTGTTGTTGAAGCTAGTAATTAGCAGCTAGCGTGCTAACATCATAGTGTAGCTATGCGGGTTGTTTACAGAGTTTACTGTTCGGGAGTTTACATATTAAAACGATATCGAGGAAAGTTTGCTGACCGCATTCAGTCTCGTATTTCTACCCGTGCTTTTATGTGCTTTGAGCGTTAAGAATTGTAGAGCAGCATTTTGGGAAGTTTGCTACTATCTCAGGAGACATGTTTAAGGAAATGTCTGTCTGTATATACTCATCGGCCAGATCATTATGTGCACCTACCTTGTATGTGTATTTACTGTCTATTTTAAAAGGGACACTTACTATGTAGCTGTACCAGGTAGTTCAGCATTTAAAGGCCGCCGTTGATCTGACTGTATCATTATTTAGTCCCCCGTACCCCGTTTATCAGGGGTCAGGACCCCCACCAGTGTTGTGCTAGTATAGGTGGGTCAGACACAGCATTGCTGCTGGAGTTTTTAAACACTCACTCCTCACTCTATTAAACACACCTACCTTGTCAGAACACCCTCTAGATGTAGAGTCAAAAACGGTGGCTCGTCTGTTGTCGTTTGTGTTAGTCATACTGTTGGGCTTTATCAGTGGTCACAGAACCGGTCCGGTAATGAGCAAATATTATTAGGTGGGTAATTCCCCTGGTACTGTGGTGACACGGGGTAATAGTGATATGTTTGTTTGTGTGTGTGGTGTTGACACCGCATTGTCACTCCTGGCATGAGAATAGTCCACTAACCAAAATTTTCCAGTCTTCAGTGTCCTGAAGTAGTTCTTGTGTTTTGTGACCCCTGATGAAGCTCAACAGTATGATTAACATAAACTGTACAACAACAGAGGAGCCATCGTTCTTAACTTTACATCTAGAGCGTGCTCCGACAAGGTAGGTGTTTTTAATAGAGTAAAGAGTGCCTGCTTTGTGTTTGTCCTATAGGGGTCCTGACCATCGATGAATGGGGTAAAGAAAGGATAACGATGCAAAGGAATAGATAGACTACAGTCTGTAATTGTAGAACTACAAAATCCTGAAATGACAGGAATTGGCTTAAGAACTGTTCAACACATTATTGAAGTATAGTGTTGAACTCTCAACTTTGTTAAAAATGTTCACTTAAAAGCTTTGCAAAGTTGCGTTTTTTATTTTTTGGCCAGCCAGTGTGTTTTATATACTTGTTGTTTAATTAAGATATTCTGCCATTGTACTTTGACATCAACTGTGGCAGGAACTAGATGTAATCACATTCCTGCAGTTGTTTTACATGTATTCCACTTGTGAATTATTCTTTTCCTGAACTGGCTAATTGAAAGATCTTTTAAAATCCCCTCCTGCACTCACATGCACCTACAGCCTTCTTTCTGAAGGCCTTAGAGAGCTCTATAGATCTTGCCATGGCAATACCCTTCACGTCAAAAACAAATTAAATAAGGACGGTTCTCTTAAAATCCACTCAAACAATGTTAGAATCATTTGCAGCTAATGTGGTGCACCTGATTTTTATTTTAGGCTATTAATAACATTGAACAAATTTCTTCTGTTTTATTTGTTTAGATAGAACGCCTCCTTTTTGTTATTAAAATGAAGATCAAATGTCAAATGATGGTTAAATATGATGAAGAAGGCAAATGTATCCATGGTGTGTCCTAATTTTTTAAAACTGTACCTCACTGCACTCCTTTTGCTTCATCATGCTGGTTTAGTTTCCATGACTCTGCAGAAGTGTAGCACATTGTAATCTACTTCTCCTTCCCTGTTCACTAAAGTTGTTTTCAAACTGCAGAAAACCGTGGTTTGGAAGTGGGTTAGCGGAAGAGCAAAGTGCACACAGCTTAAAAAAAAAAGTAATATGGTGTCGTGATAATGTGACAGTGGTGAGCTTGTACAGGAAGTCATGAGACGGTGGCCACTGTTTAACAAGCAAAATGCTGTCTGTGTCTTTTGTATATTGTTGCCCAGGAGTGTGAGACAGGAAAGGGAGAGGAGAAGAAAGCATGGCTCCCGTGCTTTATTTACTTTTTCTCCTATGTGGCCTGATGCCTTTGGCATTTTGTGTGCCTCCTGTTGGGTCTCAGCCTGAGCAGGTGCACATATCATACCCAGGTAAGAGTGGACTCTGTGCATTATTGGTCTCATTACAGAGAGTTCTGCTTGTTGAAGCTTTTATAATGTGCTTTATAAAGGCTAGTAATCAACTGATTAGTTATTGTACAGGGCATGGGATGTTCCGTCTTCCTCTAGTAATTACATAAGAGATTAATATATTATTTTATATAAAATGATTATACTTTTTAGAACTATTATGTTCATTTAGTATAATTTATTTAAAAATATATATATCATAGTATTACTGTATCAAACGTTTACATTATTATTGTTAAAAAATCTGTTCTTCTTAAGTATAAGAAGTAAAAATATTAAGAATAAGAATCTTAGTTTAGAATTATGCCAGTGGTCAACTGTACACAGTATTGCAAACCAAACAGAAAGAATTTTACTCGGTTGTATGCAAAAGATTGTTTGCCCCTGGTCATGTTGTGTATTTTTTGTTGAAAATAAGTACACATGCTCTGCACATTTCAGCCTAAAATGTTAGTAACTAAAACATAAAATTTGGTCTGTACAAAATTTATTGCGGATTCTTTATTTATTTATTTTTTCTGGTAAAAAGCAAATAAATTGGATGAAAATGTTGCATACAAGTGTATATTTTCAGCTTTTCTCTTAAATTAACTCAAACATCCATATCATTACAGCAAAATAAGTACATACACTAATACAGTGCCGAAGGATTCTACCTTCCATTCAAGTTATTAGGCTGTTAATGTGAATGAAAAGGTTTGTTTTTAATTGGCACAGAATGCAAAATTGAAGTATTGTCACTAGACACTGCAGTGTTCTTAGGCTAATTTAGTAAACTGTTCACCAAGCTTGTGAGAATTTTTTTACACAGAGCTGCTAATGCTGTTGTTAATAGCGTTAGGTAAAAATGGGCCTTTGTTAGGCGTTTGCAGGCAGCTATGCAACGCAGGTAATAAAACATTCCGTCAGTAGATGGCATAATAATACAAGGACTGCAGAGCACTGCAAGGGACTTTAACCAATGAACTTTACAGAGCGTGTTCTACTGCAACTTTTTTTTTATTTATTTATTTATTTATTTTTTATTAAGCTGCGAAAACAACTCATTAAGATTAGCAGTTGCACACCTAGTAAGAAGTGCGGGTATCTACTGGAAACAAGGATTTTTATAGGCAGTGCTGTAAAAAGTTTCTGTGTGTTATTTGTGTTTTACATAAGCACAAAGAGAATCTTTTTGGGGAACTTTCTGTGAAATTTCCATGAAATAATAACACAATGATACTCCTAATACTCCTAAAGTGGATTAATGGTTTTAATTTACATAATGTCACAATGTTATAAGCCTATTTATGATTACCTAATAGCATTGTTTTCTAAACTCCGACTGTCAAACTTTTCTATCTCTTAAGGCATATTCAGATTTTTTAAGAAACCTTTTCAAGAAACTGTATTCAAGATTCAAGATTCAAAGCTTTATTGTCATATGCACAGTAAGGAAACTAGTTTCCCTGTACAATGAAATTCTTACTTTGCTGCCCACATTGGATGTCATAGAATAAAAAGTATAAATATAAATAGACAAAAAACAAGGATCAAAGTTAAGCATGCAGAGAATATATATAATAAAATATAAAATATAAAATGTAAACAATTTAGAATTATACAGGCTATATATAGGCTAATAATGTTGTTGGCTTCAGTGTTTTGGTTTTTTAATCTGAAAATGTAAGCCTAATTCTATCTAATGGAAAAAGTGTCTTTCAAAGTTATTAAACAGCTTCATTGTCCTCACAGGTGTGAAGGGTTCAATGGTGATCACCTGGACAACCTTTAACGAAACAGACAGCATGGTGGAGTATGATCTATGGGGCGGAAAGCTTTTTAGTCAGACGGCTAAAGGAAACTCCACTGTGTTTGTTGATGGAGGGCCAGAGATGAGGAAAATGTATATTCACAGAGTCACCTTGTCGGACCTGAGTCCTGGGGCTGCATATGGTAAGTGAAGTATTAGCCACAGTAGTGATATGGACTGCATTTTAGTGTAAGTTTTTAGTTATTATTTTTTTTCACAGGTATTTTTTTAACTGAGAGCTTTATTGAGCATAAACCTGATATTTTATTTATGTTGGGGTCACATGGATGTCATGAAAGCAGGGGCAGTTAGTGGCAGGACACTAAAATGTCTGCAGGGGGGAAATATTTTATTCTGGAGAGAAAAACCAGTCAGTGTCTGCAATGCAAGCTTTTTGTGAGGCGGTAGTAACAGATCTGAGCTTAGGTTTAACCATTTTAATATAAACCAGACTGTTTGTAACACTGCAGGGCTGTGTAACTTGTTGCTCTGTAACAAGCTGTATAAAAACACATTAAGCAACAGCATGGATGCAGGCAGTTTTTTCTGAATTCCTTGCAGAGCTGGTCAGCTGTCATTTTAACTGTAATGTACTTGAAGTTTGCTACACACTGCTACAGTATTATCCTGGGAAAAAACAAATACCAGATTGAGATAGCGGGAGATAATCATATTAATGACTCTGATTGGGATCAGGGCCAAAAAAATCCCCCAAAAAAACACTTGATTTGGACGTCCCTAATAGCAGATCCAGTTTCTTATAGTGTAATGACATATTCTGAGTGTATTATTGTGATGTGTATGTGTGTGTGCTTTACAGTCTATCACTGTGGGAGTGAGGATGGCTGGAGCGATCTTTTCTTCTTTACTGCTCTAAATGAGAGCACAAGTTTTAGCCCAAGATTTGCTTTGTTTGGTGACATGGGCAATGAGAACCCCCAGTCGCTTGCCCGACTGCAGAAAGAGACCCAGGCTGGCATGTATGATGTTATCCTACACATTGGTAAGACTTCTCATTAGAAAATTTCAATTGAAATTATAGCCCAGAGTAACGGAACTCGCTCGCATAGATCTTACATGTTTAAGTAGAACATGTTTTTAGTTGCATTCTTGTATCATGTGCAAATTTTCTATAGCAGTAACACAGATTCTTTGTCTAACCTGCCTGTGGGGTTAGTGTTAATCTGTGTATTCACTCTACTCTCAGATAAATGTTTACAAATGGTGGGTGTGGAAAAACTAGATTTGTTCAAATACACGACAGTTTTCTTCAAACAGTGTAATTTAAGCAGCTTTAAAAGACTTATAAGATATTTAAAGTATTCCTCACCATAACACTCTCAAACTGTGTAGCAGGCAGTTTTTGATGAAGCTTGTGCTGATTAGTTTCGTTACCTGAACCACTGTACATCACAACACTGTAACGCTTTTGATCCTGTCATCACAGGCTGCACAACACTGTGTTCCTCTTTTTTATGTTTAAGGTTTCACATGGTTACAGAATTTACAGGGGTTCTCAGGATTTCTGGAACGTGTAGTCTCTACATAATGATGTAATTGATCCATTTTCTTTGCTAGAGATGAGCTTGTTTATGAACATCAAAATCACAGTTCTTATTTATTTGTTCTGTGTGTGATTTACTTGATTTGTAGGGGACTTTGCTTACGACATGCATGAGGTAAAGTTACTGTTTGTTTTAATTTATTAATGAATTCTACTGAAATGTTTTTGCTTTGATTAGATTGGATTTGTTCCTCTGCTATTCCCATTACAAGCCCTTTTAATATAGCTCACATTATGTACGGTACTTTGCAAGCCATCTTGTCTGAACAAACAAACCTAGTCTGCCAAAAAATATTAAGAGCCATTGCTGCATATCCTTTACACCACATAAAAGCATATGATGCTCGTATTAGTGGCCAAATTGTGTGGTAACAATTAAAGGCTTATTACAAATGCAGAGAATGTGCATTTGAATTTAATAAAAGCACTTCAACACCACAAAAACTTGGCAAGTGATATCATCTTAAATCTAGTTAAAATCTTGATTTCCTGATCAGCCCTAAATCCAATCTAAAATTATTGAGCCACTGATGCTTATTATTGAAATGCACTTGTGGCCTTGCCAGAGACAAACAGCAGGTGGCAATATACACCATTGAATGTTGTCTATCTGTTCTCTCTACATTAGCAGTATAAGAGTGAATAACTGGTTAAATAAAAAGTTAGCTTGCTGTGATGCGTATTAGCATGTATATGAAATGATTTTGCTTGCATTATTACTCTTTCGAGAAAATGTACAACTTGCGCGTGATTCTTAATAACTGTATACCAGGGGTCACCAACTTTGTTCATGGAGATCTACTTTCCTGAGGAATCTAGTTCCAACCACAGTTCGACACAACTGCTCCTGCTGTTTAACTTTAGAAGAAGTCCTGATTGGCTAAATCAGATGCATTATGGTTAGACCAGGAGTGAGCTGCAGGATAGATTGGAGCTAGGCTTTGCTGGTAATTAGATCCCAGTGCTGTTGACATTTGTGGGTAAAAGTCTTGGATTATGATAGATGTGCTACTGTGCATATAACTACACATTATTATTATTTTGACTTGAGTGGAGACCTGGCTAAATCTGTCTTTATTTATTCATTCCTGACATTGCAGTAAACTGTTAAGAATGGAGAATGTAGATACATTGAGTACTGCTTTAAGTGAAGATGGTATTAAAGACTGGTATTAAAAAAAGCTCCTGTGTATATGTACTGTTTTAATAAGGTACGTTCATGTACTGGAACAAATTAGACACCACCTACTTATTATGTGTATTATTGTTAGCTCTAGCGGTAGTTATAGAAAAGGTAGTAGTAGTGATGATGATCATGAAGATGATGATGGTATTGGTTGCTGTTTATTTTAACAGTACAATAAAACTATAGTGTGAGACAAATTCCATGCAGCTAATGGCGCTCCAGCAAAATCAGGCTTGGCTAGTCTTGTTTTCTTGTTTCAAAGTAAAATGTAGATATTTGTAATTGAAGCATTGTTGGGTGTGTTTGACAAGCTAGTCTGTTTTAGACGTTACTTAGAAGTTATGTTTAGACTAGCTGTCACAAAGAAATGTTGTTGAAAATCACTGCTAGTGGTGCTAGAAAACACTGCTTGACATCTGCCAAGCCACCATCGTTTTCCATTTGAATCTTTTACAAGTAATTTATTACCACCAACAGTGGTGATGCCATGTAAACCAGTTATAGAGGTCATAAAAAAAATTAGTAATACATTTTTTTTTCATGCCTCTGTCTCTACATTTTAAAAAACATGTTATGCCAGGCTGCTAACCTTTTTGTCCTGATATATATTTATTTTCCTTTAAAATCATCTTATGATCAGAAAACCAAAAAGGTCTGAACACTGTGGTACATCCAGTTCTGTGAACAACACTATTCCACCACTCCCCAGATGTTCTAACTAGAAAAACATAACAGAAGCTGTCAGAAAACCTGTTAAGGGCATTGCAACTCTGCAGCCCACCATAGTTTGTGCTGTTTTTACCCCACAATTGCCTCCATTATAATATTTGTCAGAACGGCCAGTTCATATTTCATCAAGGCACTTTTTCCCCTTTTTGTATAATGATAGGGCATCTGGATAAGCTGCTTGGAAAATTCATTTAGCTTAATGGCAGCCCTAGCTTTTGGGGCCTTCTCTCTTGACTGCACTTAACTTGCGTTCTGCCATGACTGAGGTTTCTCAGTTAAGCTTGCTGTGACTGTTTGGGCTTTGGCATTCCCCTTAAAAAAGTATTGGCCAAATTTATGGCTTACATTAGTATCATTAATGAGTGTAGCAGCATTTAGGCTGTCAACATTCCTTAACACAGATTATAGTATTTAGGACATTTCAGGGCATTATGATGCTGCCTTATTTTCGTTGCCATATTGTAAGTAATGTGTTCAGTCTTATTAAGATTTTAAGTGTTTAAAAAACAAATTATCCAAACAGCTACAAAACAAGGTGTATGTCAGCTTTTAAATGTAATTTTACACAGCCAAGTCACATTATTATCACACATATATTTTTGACAGTGGTAGCGCATAGCTCGTGAAGGAAGTAACATTTTTGTGGCATTCTCTTATCCATGTGAAAGGCACTCTCAACCGTTATGGGTATGAATCTATCCTTGCAGATCACATACACCCATACATGCTGATTGTTGGCCCTGTGACAGCTGTGATCTTACAACAAGACAATGTGACATGTCACATGGCTAGAAATGTCCGACATTGTTTAGAAAAGCTTGACCAAGACTTCCAAGTACTACCCTGGCCCCCTAAATTCCCAGAACTAAACCCAACTGAGCTTCTTAGGGACCACCTTGATCGTTGCATACATTCTATGGATCTATCCTTATGCACCCTCCAGCAGCTGTGGGATGCACTGTAGTCATCATGGCTTCAAATACCTATGACAACCTACCAGGACCTTATGTAGTCACTCCCATCCTGTCTGGCTGTGGTTCTGTGCTGCACACGCAGGTTACCCTGGCTGGTGGTCATAATAATGTGACTTGTATGTGTATTAAAGTAAGTTACGTGAGTTATTTTGGGATTTAATGATCTTAAATCATTCAGTTTTATTTCCAGATGTGCACATTTGCATTTTGTCTGCAATTTGTACTTTTTCATTCATTCAGATCAGTTTGTACAAGTTGTTTGTTTATGAAAACCACTACATGTAAACCTTTGGAACTTTTGTTGCGTTGCTCCCAGACTCACAGTTATCATGACGTGGTCATAGTCGTCATACTTCTAAACTTTTAATTTTTAATTTATTACAGTTTGTGAGCATAAATGTAGAAAGGCAGATTTGAACTTTACCCACAATCTTGGTCAAACCCAAATAGCATTAACTCATAGCCTTAACATTATAACATTATAGCATTACCATTATAGTATGTCCTCACATACAGAGATTTGTGTGTTATTGCACCTCCCTCTGAATCGTAATGGTATGGGGCCCAGAGGATGAAGATAAAATGTGTATAAAGCCGGCAGCTATGATCAATTACAGCTTTTAATGGTTTGACAGTCTTCACAACAAAAGACCCTGTCTGGACCGATTGGTTGGGCTTTAATTTTAAAGACATTTTTACTACTAGACAAGGCTGATGGTTCATAGGGCCAATTATCACAATCATATGGTCAGTTATTAACATTCATGACACTCCTGTAACTGGAGGGAAATAGCATTTTAAAAAATGTTAGCAGTATTTAAATATCTATTGTACTAATTTGACTAAAGTACAAATCATAATTTTGCACAAAATCTTCATATGATCCCATTAACTTTAAACTCACCTGTGGGAACCTGCTAGTGTCTGACTAAACCTGAACGCATGATCAAGTGGCGGTTCTCCTAAATGCAAATTCCCTTAAAATAAGACGGGAAAAGTCCTTGACTGTGCCAAGCAATAATGAGCCAGAAGTGACCATAGGGGCCAGCTTCTCACACTTATCTGGGCCATATGATTGCAATTTGGAGAGAGGTGCAATAACAATGTCAAAACTCTGTATGTAAGGAAATGAGACACAAATGCATGAGTTAATGTAAATGGATGTCACAAAGATTGTGGGTGAAGTTCAAATCTGCCTGTACTTATATGTTCACAAACTGTAATACATCTACCATTCAAGTTTACAAGTAAGATACAGATTTCATAGAACACTGTAGAACTGTGATTCTGGGAACAGTGCAACAAAATTGCCAAACATTTGAATGCCTTCCGATCACAATTTACAATTTGATACATTTTGTCTTACATCTAACTCCATACAAAATATTCTGCTAGAAACTTAAAATCTGGAATCTTTGACCAGGTCAAAACCAATTCATTTTGAGGTTGGCCTATTGTTGTTGCCTAGGAGTATAGAAGCAGATCTGAGCAGAATGTGTTAAGGAGTTTCTTGAAAACAAGCAGGAGTAATGTTAACTTTGCAAATGACATTCAGTCTTATATATGATCTACAGTTTTGCAAAACATGAGACAGGGGGATCTTTGAACAGGGCTGTAGAAGGGTAATCACCATCTCTGGTCTTGGAATTCTACTTTCCTGTGGACTGTAGTTTAAACCACATTCACTGCTCCAGCTAATTAACTTCATCAGAAATCTTTGATTGGCTGGATAACATGCATTGGTCGAGGTTTGGTGAAGGACCATGCAGCATGCTGTATGCAGGTTGGAACTGGACTCGGCAAGAAAGTTGACCTCAAAAAGGAATGTTTGGTGACCACTGCTGTACCATATTTGGTTTCCTAAATAACCATGTTTGAAAAACAGATTTGTGAGTGAAGAACATTTTAAAGGGTTCATATCCTATGTTTTTTTGGTATTTTATTTCCTCCCAGAGATCTACTTAAAACATGTCTGTGGTTATATTTACCAAAAATAGTCCTAATTTACTTTTACATGATTATCTTCCAAACCCTCTTAATCCATGAGGATTAAACATGCTGTTTATAAAGTAAAGGTAGCAAATCCTGAAAAAGTTCACAGGCGTAACTTCAGCTTGAATAGATGTACTAAATTGCTGTAGCTGAATATGTGTATATGTAAGTCATTTTTTCTGTGAAAAACAAAACAAAAATCATCAAGGGGCTGTTACAGCTTCATTTGCATAGATGGACTGTATGTTAGTTAAGAATCTTCACGTAATGTAACAAAATTCTTTCAAAATATTTACAAAAACAGCTTTTACAGAACCCTTCACTAAAAGGTTTTTAATTCCTCACACGTGGTTCTTCACTGGAACGCACCCTGTTATGTAAGGCTTCAGGCATTAGGCTGAATGTAAATGCTGTATCTGTAACAAAGTGAAAGCACAGCTGTTCATGATGCAAGGCATTCAAGGCTGTATTTTTTTAATGCAGCATTATTTCTTTTCTGTTTAAACCACAAGTGTTTGAAAATTGTAGTTGAAACTCAGGCCTTGTGGACCCCAAAAACCTGTCTGGGGCAGCACTACACAAAGCAAGCCAGGTTAATAACAGACAAGAATTTTTTTGTTATTAATTTCAAAAGAGAAGACTCCCGTGCTTTTGGGTTGATGTGATGACAAGGCCTCTGAAGTACTCTTTCTTTGGATAAACAGTCAGTCTAGAGTCTAGACAATATCTTTTTTAGATCTGGCCCACTTCTTGACGTTCTTTTTTAGCTGCATTCCTGTCCACTGAACTCTCAATTGGTCTGTCATTAAAACGGTTTTTGGCAGGGCTCAAATGTATATTCCATAAACATACGAGGAGCTGTTGGTCTGAACTCTGACTCTTCTCATGGACCGCTGCTACTGTCTGAAGGGAGGAGGTTCAGAGCATTTTCAAACAGATTTGACAGTAATAAGCAGACCTACATAGAACTAGCTCTAGGTTTAAGTTTGTGTTACTCAAGAGACATCAATGCAATTAACACTCAATAGTAATAGCAACAGTAGAGATATTTGTGAAAATGTTTATGCATAGTTGATGAGTCTGCATATTTGGAAAAAGACTTGTGTAACATGCGAACAAACTAAGGAAGAAACATGAAGCCTATATTTTATTATAATAAGGCAGGGGCTCTCTGGAAAATGGCCAGTCTTCTTTTCCACCAGTGCTATATTATGCTGTTTTGGAGAATTGAGGTTTTCTTCCAGCAGTGATGACATGTTTATTTTATATTTAAGATGGTTTAGGAGCTTCTAATCTAGATCAGCTTTAGGCTACTCAAAACATTTATTGAAATGGCATTTATATTACCAGGACTTATACATTCTGTTCTTGTGGTGGTGTTTTACTATGAATAAGGTTAAAATAGGATTACACTTATGATATATGCCTATATGAGATATGGTTGCATCATGTATGCATGATAGATTAGAATATCTTATGAATAATATTTTTATTACTCGAAACAAATATGAGCAGTGCTTTATGAAGAAGTAAGAATGTTTTGACTTATTAATGGCTTAGTGGTGTATGGAGCAAAAAGCAGTAGGGGTGACCTTTTTTCTTACTGCAAGAGAATTGTTACACTGTCTGTTTTCAGGTAGTTTTGTGAGGATGAGGTGCCAACAGTCTGAAAGGGTCAACAGAAAACGACTGTACAAAATAATGGCAGCATTCTTCGCCTTTTAAACTCAGCCATGAAAATAAATTCATCTATTTATTTTTAAGTCTCTCTGATGTTGATCTACTGGCGCATTTGTATTTTTCCTAAGGCTGGGCAAATCTGCTGCGGTATGACTGATTAGTGACAGTACTTTCCATTCCATACTTTCACTTTTTGGTTAGTGTCTTGGAATAAAACAATATTAGTGGTACCAGTCAGTATCACCATGTTGACTCTTTAGTTATGAAACCCTGTGTATAGCACAGTCTTTGCATCTAGATCTTTTCAGTGTGAGCTCTTTTCTTCCACAGTTTGGGATGTTTTACTCCTTAGACTCCATTCATTTGGTAACTTCTGTCTCTCTCAATGGCAGTTTATACTTGCAACAAATATAAGGGTCTCCTTGTTAAATGTAGTTTCGGGCAAATATGGAAATCACCTTTTTCCTGGTTCCCCTGGCCACAACGTTTTACATGTTATCCAAAAATCCTAAACACTTTTAACAAACGGTCAGACCACTTCAGGTTTCACATTTTTTACAAGTACCCACCCCCATTTATAACAAAACAATAACTCTTCACCCTTTTGTGTGAGTTCCAGAGCCAGTTTGGTCTGAGCCAGAACTAATAATGAATCAGATTTAATCAGAATTTGTCAATTGTACCGTTAACATTACTCCCGCGATTGCTAATGAGACAGCACATTTAAATTTTCAGCCTGTCTTCATAAACCGCTGTGAGAGCTATGCTATTAAAGTGGATTTATTGCCAGTGACAGCCAAATTTAGCCTTTTGCAGTGCTCGTTATTTGAATCTGTTTAATGTGTTCAATAGATTTTCACTCAAGCTGTGACAATCGTACATCTTTCTTACTCAGCAGAAGCATTTTTGTACTTTTGTTCTTGGCTGCATACTAACTTAATCCTGACTCCTTTGTTAAAAACAATGACTTTCCGACCCTGTCCCCTCCCAATAGCTTTGACCACTGACCTAACCTCTCTAGTCAAGTACTGAACCCCCATGCTTGCCACTTAAACCCCTCAATACCTGATTTTAATTAGTGTCTTTAATTAGTGATGTCAAACTCTTATTTTTTTTTCCTTCATGGTGTCAGCAACTCTCATAGCCATATTTTACAGAGACAAAACTGCCACTCATTTTTATGACTAAAATTACATTTTGGAAAAAGAGAAAATATAGTGCCTGTGCTAGCTGCGGTGTTCCTCGAAAGCCGCTTGTGTTCTAGCTCTAAATCCAACTAAAATATTCAACAAGCAGGTTGGCATGCGTTTGCCTAGGCCAGGAGCATACCTCTGGCTAATCGAAAGAGCAGATACTGAGCATTTATCACACAGCTGAAGGTGTTTGGAGAGGCTTCTTGATATGCCAGTAATATTTATATATATTATATATTTTTTTCTTTTTTTTCCAGCAATTTCTCCCACTACAGGAACCGCTTCAGCATGCCAGGACAGACAGAGAGTCTCTGGTACAGGTAGGAGCTTTGGTTACCGGCTTGTTCCTTCTTTCCATTAGTTACCTGTTTATGTCACAAACAGATGTCCTCAACTAACTTACATAAGAACGAGTGTTGTCTCCAAACCAAATACCAAAGACCTGACAAACCAAAGCAGTCATGCTCTACCTCAAGCCCTGATCTCCACTATGCGTGAGAGGAAGGCAAAAAAAGTGGGTGTTCTGCTGGTGATGAGTCTTAGGCTGCGGAGTAGTAAGATGATCTGCTGCTAGACTGCAGGCTTGCAGTCATGTCTTCCTGTTTAGAGCGAGTGAGCACCTCTAAGGCCTCATCTATCACATGCACTGGTCAGCAAGCCACTCTGGAATGTTAGGAATGGAAGTGTTAAATTAGTCATCACCAGCAGTCTATTTAGTCTAAAGGATTACAAAATCCATCCTGGGAAGAGTATGTGGAGACATTTTAATTGCTGTCATTCCAAGCACTGCGTCATTTGCACATGTCTTGATGGAGTTGAAAGTAAGCATCTTTGTTATGAATATTACACTAACTAAGCCGGATTTCTCAGACACGTGGACTGCCGTGAGCAGTAGTCATTTGTTTATCTCTTAGTGGGTGCAGTGCTATCTTTGATCTAGAGTAGATACAGATTTTAGAATCTTTGTTTCTTGTTATTTATTTTCATTTTTCATTTTACTCAAAGCATAATAGCCTCTTCAGCTTTGGGTTTGGCTTCAGCTAAATTCTGGCAGTGCCCTGATTCTTTCAGATGGCTCTAATCAAATGTCTTCATGCGATAAAGTTAGAGAACTGATTGAAATGGTTGATTTTGATTTTTTTTCTGTCTACCAATGTGGAGCCTTAGTGTTAGCGTTTCGTGCACTAATATTTTTTTAAGCACATTTTCCTTGGAATGAGCAAAATCAGGAAATTATATTATATTCTATTAACTCAAACACCTTAGCTTAACCAAGCATTATAGTTTTGCTCTTAGGATTGAGATTTAGCTTTAATGACAAAGGAGCAGATCTCTTCAGCTGTTTTCTAGAGAAGCTTATCTGAGATAATAACTAAAGATAAATGTGAAAAATTAAGACTGTGCTTGTTTGTTCAGAGACTTTTAGGCTCACTGCTGCATTAAATGTGTTTATATCTGCATGTCTGATTGTAGCTGGAACATAGGGTCGGCACACATCATCTCCTTCTCTACTGAGGTCTACTTCTACCTGGAGTATGGCCTAGATCTCCTCCTCAAACAGTATGAATGGTTGAAGAGTGACCTTGAGGTATACATTTTTCAGAATATAGTGGAGATGTGGTCACATTTTAGTAATGTTGACACTAGTATGTACACTCAACATCATTAAAAGAATAGTTGCACACAGAGGGAATCTACTGACAGGAATGAAACTTGGTGAGTAGGTTTGACATCATGAGACATGCAAATGATTCAAGTTTCACGCTTTGCCGCACATGTGATTTGATGCACATGTTATTGCTGTACCTGACTGACTTAACAGCTGTAATTGCGGACAATATCCTGTTAGTGCCAGGACCATTGGCAGATGGCTGCCTGACGCAGGACTGCGTGTACGCTAAGCGTTAAGACAACACCCCCTAACGCCACGTCACTGTTTCCAAAGACGTGTTATGCCAGACTGTCATGGCGTAACTCAGAATGGCAGCCACCTCTACTGCAAAATCTGCAGGAACTGTGTGAGAATATTCAAGCTAGATTAGATTGATTAGCGCAGGACACCAGTAAGAACCTTTTGCAGAGACATATGCATGTCGCGTTAGCAAACATGTAGCCCCAACTCCATACTTTGTATTCCTTCTGAATAGCAATGCAGTCCAACCTTTCCCTCTGGGTGCATCTGTTCTTTTGATGGTGGATGCGTGTGTGTGGTGTGTATGTGGCATCACGTGTGTGTGTGGGTGTGTGTGTGGCATCACATTGCCCAAAAATTTATCGCAGTACTTGTTTCTTTGACCAGCAAGCCAACAAACCAGAGAACAGAGCATTACGACCCTGGATCATCACTATGGCACATAGACCCATGTACTGCTCCGACGATGATCGTGATGACTGCACAAAGTTTGAAAGCTATGTAAGGATTCTTCCTGAGAGCTGGATGGTGGGAGGGCTTACTTGATTAATCATTACATAAATTCATCATACATACATTTCACCTGTATACTGTCATAAGGAAAGAGCCACTATTCTATTTTTTTTAATTATAGACATGATCTTAAATAATAGCGAATTTGCCTATAGACTAAATGTATATCAAGTGCAACTGTCTAGTGTGTCCTTGATAAAAAGGAGGCAACTGTGCTGTTTTTCAGGATGGTTTAAAAACATAGTCCCATTTAACTAGTCCCAAATACGCACCCTTTGATCATGTACAATACTGTGCCGAAGTCAGAGAGATCACCCTTCATTCGATTAGTTTCCAGTCACAATAGCTATTAGGTACAAATACTTCATTTTACAGATACTCAGATAATCCACTTACATAAGTCAAAATCATGTAAGATATTAAGAATGTAACAACCCTAAAAGCCATGCCACACTACTCAATGTCTGTGAGATAACTTGGATCATGAGAAGCAGAAAATGCAACCAAATACTAAGACAAAACGTTGGAGGTGTGGAAAAATGCTACAGTAGTGGAATTCTCTTGAAAACATTATGAGCTGTAATAACAGCAGACACACTAAATATGAAATAACTAACGAAATTGCATTTTCAGCAAAATATCTCTTACACTGAAACAATTTGTACTTGTACCTGATGGCTGCTTTGACTGGATAGTAAACAAATGAAGGGTGCTCAGTAATTGTGGTGCTGTAGGTGACATCCAAGGCCTGACAGGATCCAGGGGTTAGAGAGGAAAGAAAAGGGCTCTGTAAGGGCACAAAGTTTGCTGCATTGGCGCCAGACTTTGCTCTCTGTTGCCCACAATGGTCTAATTAAATCATAAATTCATGCTCTTATTACCTCTCCTTACTACTGTTTAATAGTAAATGTGTGTCTCCTAAAATCACAATTGGAAAAAGATGTCCCAAGAACTTGTAATTATGGCCTAATGTCTCTTCGGCTTCTACTAGTGTTTTAAAGGGATGTTAATAACCTGACGTAACTCTGTAAACTGGCTATATATTAGACCTGGGGAAGGAGCTCAGTAATGCAGCCTCTCAGGAGTCCTTCCTGTGTTTCGTAAGTGAAGCCTATTAGTAAGATTTGCACCAGGCACCATTCATTTAGGTTTAACGGCTTTTGAAAGTGACAATTTGGTCTTTAGTCGATATGATGTCATTTGCTGGCTGAAAAACATGTAGTTGTTGGATAAATTGGAAATGGAATGTAATGTGTGTCTTGTGTTTTACATAACCCTTGATTGTCAACAATTGAAATACAATGTTTATAACCTACCAATTTTTCGTGTTTTCCAGGTACGGCTTGGCCTGGAGGATCTATTCTATCAGCACGGTATCCTTTTAATGATACCAGATACTGTTCTCAAATGAGCTACACATGTGTGCCTAATAAGAAGTAAATTTAGTTATAATAAATTATAGTAGAAACTCTGTGTAAGGGCAAATTGGAATGGTCTTCAAATGCTTTTATTAAGCCTTCACAATACAGTTCATAATCAAAATTATAACTACATCATAACCACTTTATTAATCAATAGCAAGTGTGAATTAATCATTAATCAGTGCACATTTTTGTATTTAACATAATATTCTTTTCGACAACAGTTTGGGTGTCATTTGTATGCCTTATTTAGCCTTATCAAGCCCAAAGCTGGTTACTACAGATTAACGTGCTGCCCATTACTACTTCATTAAGTCATAACTAGGGTAAATTGAGCACTTTTATTTGTGTATTGTATATCATAATCTTCTATATCACAACTATAACCATATAAGCATTGGGCCATTGAATTCGCTAATGAACTCTGTAATTAATGTGCCCTTGTAAAGCTTTTATTACGCCACAACTAATTACGTTGGTGGTCATTGCTGCATTATTAATCAAAAACTAGAGTGAGTTAACAACTTTGCAAGTTTGACTTTAGAGGTTCTCTAAAGGTAACTTTCAGTCAGAGTGTTGATAAAATGAAAACACTAAACAAATGCTTTAAAAATGAGACCTCTCTACGAGGTCTAGACATTTTAACATGTGGAATGTTACCCTAAATCCCTATAAAATTAAGTGGGTGTTATCAGTGCACCCCCCCCTTTGGCTTTTAGCCACAGTAAAAAAATCTCCAGTCTCACTAAACTTATCTAAATGACAGTCAAAAGTGTTTTTTATATAGCATGTTCTGCAATATCTGGGTAAAACTTCATGAGCACAATTTATCATTTATCAAATTTATCATCTTTTTACTAAGCAAAATATGATTTGTATGTAAACACCCATTTGGAAGTATTGCATTGATTATTGTGTATATGTCTTTGCAGGAGTGGATTTGGAGCTTTGGGCACATGAGCATACCTATGAGAGGCTTTGGCCTGTGTACAAGTACAAGGTCAGTATAAGTAGTTTAATAGACTTTCAGTCTGAAGCCATTTCATAATAAGAAGAGCAAGTTGTGTAATGCACGTATAAAGAATTAGACAACAGCTGTGCATAAGACTAGACAATGTACACTGACATACCAAAAGTCATGGGATATCAGCATGTAAATTGCTTATGAAGTTACGTTACCTCAGGGGATGGTTTGGGAACGCCCACAGCTGTAAAAGTTGCAAGGTGTTATCTTGTAAATAAGGCTGAACAATGCCCAGTGTGCTCATGGTACATTGACGTGAATTATTGGAATTATTGACTTTTATAGGTGCGGCCATTCTCAAATCATCCCCTGAGGCAACTTTACTTCATAATCAGTTTCAGCATGTCAGTTTAGAAATGGCAGTGTAATAAGGTATTTGTGTTGTGTTCTGTTTGTTGGTTTGCTGTCTATCACAGGTGTGTAATGGAAGTTTTGAAGAGCCATACACGAACCCCAAAGCACCTGTGCATATAATCACAGGCTCAGCTGTGAGTATGTTTTTCTGGAAAGATGTTCCTAGTTTTTACCTGGTCTTTGCTGTGTTATGCAGCTACCATTTTCAACCACTATGGCAGTTGACCAGTCAGAACAAAGTAGGGGAGCTGACCAGTCAGAGCACAGTGGAAAAGTGGAGATTGAAGCATTGAAGCAAATCGATTCTAGCAGATCCCAAATAAAAATATTATTAAATAATGAAAATGAGCTTAATCAGTCTCCTTTATATTGTTTATTATGCACTTGCAAATCTCACCCATTATGAATGTATAATATCTACTTTGTGGTGGTCCTTTGGGGATCCTGACCATTGAGGAATTGGGTAAAAGGGGACTAAAAAAGTATACAGAAAAACAATTGACTACAGTGTGAAATTGAACTACAAAGTGCAGCTATAAGGGAAGTGGAACTGGTAAAATGGACAGTGAATGTAGATACAAATAGCTGTAAGTTCTCAGTAAATTTACATTCCATCAACAATTTAAAGAATTTAGTTTAGTTTAAGGTCGTGGCCTGGTGTGAAGGTATCAGTAAGGAAGCTGTAAAAGGCTGAGGAAAAAATACAGTGACTTATTTTTCTCTAAAGCCTTCTAAAGAGTTCATGAGGCAAATGTTTTCTTTTTCTCAGGGGTGTCGAGAGAAGCATGATGGCTTTATCCCAAAGCCTCGGGACTGGAGTGCCTTCAGGTCCACTGATTATGGCTACACGCGTATGCAGCTGATCAACTCCACACACATCTACCTGGAGCAGGTGTCTGATGACCAGGTAAAATCTCACTCAGGCAGTGAGGCTGTTAGTCAGTTACTATGCAAAAACAGCATGTATAGATTGTAGCATATAAAGCTGGGGCTGTGTAAAATTGAAATGGCAAATTTTTTTGTTAAATATTAGTGTTTAATACTGCAAATTAATCAACTTAACTTATTACTTTAAGTGGCTTTAGCGTTTAAAATGCATTTGACTTTTCAAGGAACCATTTAACTGAATAAATGTTTCTCTTCTCAGTCTGGCAAAGTAATAGACAGCTTCACACTGATAAAAGATGTTCATGGGCCAGAGGCTTGGCTTTGAAGACACTGTGGCTCTGGGAAGGTCACCGCAACAAAACAAACACACTTTTTCTCAGGGTGTTGCACTTTTAAAGCTCATCATAAGCCTTTATCATAAGAACAAGTGAATACTAGGGATGCAGTGAAATTTAAAAATGGAAACCAAACAGAATGAAACATTTGGCCAAAGACCAAATACCAAACACGTTTTTTTGACAGTGTTTCATTAATTTTCCAACTTTTTACCATGCATAAATGCCACTTTATACCATTGCATAAATGCCACTTTATACCATTGCATAAATTAAATAGGCTATATCCTATATATTATCTGGATGTGGGCCACATCCGCAAGGATATGGCACTGTTGGCTTCACATCTGCAGTGGCAGTCTGCTGTTAGCCAAAGGTGGCCCACATATTTACAACAAACATTTGGCCCACCTGTCTCAAAACCATTCTGGTCCACTCCTATCACAGATCCAGCAGAGTTGCCTGCTTTTGGTGTAGGCGAGGCCCTAATCTGGGATATATACTTATACTCACCCAACCACCCAAGTGCTGTCAACCCATCTGGCAAGTGGGCCAGATGAAAAGGGTGAATGTTGGCCAGATTTTATGCCAGACAATATTGTTGTCTAGGATGTACTTTAGGTTTTCAAAGAAAAAACAATTACTAAACTGCAAGTTAAGCATACTTACATCCCACAGATACAGTACAACCAAAATGTACAATATGACCAAAAAACATCCCAGCTGTTGACAAGAGCACTACGCTGGCTGGGAGTTTATTATGACGTAAAATTGAGGTTTGTGCTTCTGTGCACTGAAAAGCTGCTGTCTGTCTGGCTCGCTATAACGCTAATGGAACTGTTGGGTTCTTTACTCTTTCTGGAGTTCTGTTTGGCTCAATGATTGAAACTGAATAACTCTCTGGTTCCTGTCTACATCTCGGAACTAGAAAAAGGTAACAGCGTCATTAAAAACGTCATGGTTCTCTATAAATTAATTTTGTTGCCAAACATTCAGTGTATGCATTTGAAACTGTTAAAGTGGAGATGGGCTTCAGATTTGGGGACATGTCATGCCAGATTTACAGCTTGTTAGGGTTGAACAGCCTAACAGTAATAAGGTATAACATGTATTTCAGCATGATTGCTGTATTAAAATAATATGACATGTCACAATTGTATTCCATGTTAGGCCAAATGAACACTTTCCATGCATGCATGTTGCTGATTGGGGGTGTCGGAGCTCACTAATAGGGGACACTGAGAGAAAGAATGAATACATCAGTCAGTAAATACCTCTGAGAAACATGACATAAGCATGACATTCATTCAACGACACCCTTTCATTTCAGCTTTTACTCTTAAAAAGTCACCCAACTTTGCTCAAGTCAGATATCCTCTGTCATTTTAGCACCAGGCTACAGTCCTAAGCTTAGAACAGGTTTGATTTTAGCTTTCTGTCACTCGAGCACCAGTAACTCGACTTCTTCTCTATTAGACATTTGTTTTTATCAGCTACACATATTTTAGCAGAACACAATCAAATATTAACTGCTGCATGTGGCACTGGTCTGTTGCTTAACTTCATTTCCTCAGATTTAAGCCATTGTCCTGCAGACTGTTGGTATAGCTGGTGCTATATGGTAGAATCTAACACGTTCTGTGGTAAGCAGAGCTGTTACCATACTAGCTAAACTAATGCTAACCAATGCCTTTATCCTAGTTAGCAGCCCTGTTTAACATCTACCTACTGTTAAATAGATGATTAAACATTTATATTGATGATTAGACAATTTTTTATTAGGGTTTTTACCCCTTCCCCCAACCACCACTGGGGTATACGGGGTATATTGTATGCTGCCCATTACCAAAGGTAGTAGTGTATTGTGCAGTAATATTTGTAGGCAATTTAAACATATGAAAATATAAAAATGGACACTGGCCAACCTTACAGTGGGTATTTTTCTTTAAAAACTGGCACCTTCTTCAACACAAGAGCCCACTGAGGGATCAGGATTGTTTTTCGTTTTGTTTTTTGTTTTATATAAGAAAAATAATTATGCAAAAAGTCATACAATAGATTGAAATATGATGTATGTCATTATACATTATGATGGTTAGCTTTTGAGCTTCTTTTTACATATTTTTAAACATGGTTATAATTTTAATTGTAAATGGTTACACTCAACAGGGAAAACTATGTACTGTATGCAATCTGTATTATTATGAAATTTTGTGATCTTTTTTTAACCTGGCATTGAAGTGCAATAAATGTTTAAATTTTTCAGTCTCTTGCAATGATGGACAGTCTTCATTCTCTCGCAGTAGTCTGTGGCTCTGTAATACTTGCTTTGAGCCAAAGCTTGCATTGCCTCTGCCAAATGTCAGGCTTTTACTTGGCCTTTAGAAGATAACTGATCTGCTTTGGTTAATTCTACTCCATGGGTCCAAAATGTGCCTGACAAGAAAAGCACCCTCTTTTTTGGCTTTGATAGGCAGCCAGCTCACAAAGCATGTTACATAAAATGGGCATATTTTGGTCAGTTCAGACCTTCAAAATAAACCAGCACAGTGCTTACAGAAGCGACAAAGTCCTTGACCGCATCACAATGATGTGAAGTTCATTTTGACTATGCGAGCGAGTAGCTAGCTTAGCCTTGCTCCACACTGAACAGAACAGGACTGATGTGCTGACACAGCTATGGGTCAACTCTGGTTATGTTTATTGATGATTATGTAAACCAAAAACTGCATGTATACTGTAATCAGCCATAGTGTGCCCTAGATGTTCCTGTTTATACGTTTATATATCACTGTTGAAAGCTGTGAAGGTGCTTAGACTGATAATCAGAGGTGGCAAAAATACTTTATAATTTAAGTTCCTTACTGAAGTAAAAGTGCAAGTAGTATAGCAAAACTAAATAGGTAAGTAAAAGTCGATGTATGACATGAAGATTTTCTACTCAAGTAGAAGTATAAAAGGAAACACTCAAAAATATACTTAAAGTAAAAAAAGTAAAAGTATTTTTACTTCTAAATATTTTTTTAAACATTATATGAAAACTGAGCATACAGGGGGATTTATACTAGAACTTGATGCATCATCCAGAATTGGATTTTCATTTTAGCAGTCTACCACGTGTTATCAGTACCAGATAACACTTGGTAGATTGCATGCTAAAGTTTTCATTGCATCCTGAAGTGGTCGTTTGCTTTGGTGTTTCAGACCAAAACAAACGATCACTTCAGGATGCAATGAAAACTTTAGCATGCAATCTACCAAGTGTTATCTGGTACTGATGTGATCTTAACACAGCCTAAATAGCATTTATAGCAAATCAGCATTGCAAACAGGATGATTTTGTATACAGATTAACCAATGCGGGCTGAATTAGAATCTCCTGACTCTGAATGTAGCTTCTTATTCAAATTTTCATTCCAAGTCATGCAGACATGCAGCACAGGTCCACTCTGAACTTGACTAGTACATCCTTTAAGGTGGAGTGGGAATGAAGGGTGACTTTATTACTTTACTTTATTGCTATTACTTTGTTGCAGTTAGCACACCGGTGCTGTATCAGGGGGTCGCTGGTTTAACACCAACCAACAAGCGTATACATTAGCTCAAAGTAGCGCCTCACTGGGAATTCACCCTCTCCTGATCACCCACTCCGATCGATTAAGATTGATTAAGGGTGCTGATGCAGGTTTCCGCTAGACACATTGGCAGTATAAGCCGCTAACTTTAAGTAGCCAGTCACAGGTTTACTCCAGTCCCCCTTTCACAGCCAATAGGATTCCAATTTGCACTTCATTGGGTGTCTGAACAGAATCACCTGATTAAAATACATGAATAGAAGATCAAGATTAATGTGAAGATCGACTTGTTCCAGAATGATGGAATAACAAAAATGTAAAGAAGGGGATCTGTTCGTGTCATAAAGCAGTATCAGTTGTAAAGCAAGCCGGAACTGAAGTAGCTGGTAGAAAAACAGAAAAACAAGATACTCAACATCTGGTCGGGTTCGGCTAGTCTGGGTTCGGTCACCAATTTACTATTGTAGTTTTTTTTTATTATAAAGCTATGTGTTTTCTAATTATACAAACTATATAAAACATATAAAATGTTCTTCCAATATTGATGCAAATACCATCACGCTAAAGCTAACATTTGACATGTTCTGTTAGTGTTTCAGATTTAATGTTGTGGTATCAAGAGCCAAATCAAAGCCACTGTCCACTGTAATGTGCTGTTAAATGTTGTACCGACCCATAGGTTTGGGGACTCATAGGACATAGGGGACTCATAGGCATAGAAGCAAGAACATAATGTACAAGAGCAATAGTCTTTGTCTTTTCCTCTGCTTCTATTATTCTATTGTTATTATAAAATACTGATAAAGATATACAGTATCTTAATATGTCAGTGACACCGTTGATCACTGGCTAAACATATTTGTATGTTGTTAAATTTGGAAAGCATTCAGAAAACCCTTAACATAGCATCTAAGAAAGGGCAAGCGCTGCTGCGTCTGCCACCTCTTAGCGGCTAGACCCCCTCGCCTTTGTTATTGTTGTAATTGTATCCGACTTGCAAAATTTTAGCACCGCCAAATTCCTGACCCTTTACCCTTTGGTGTTTTCAGCATGTTATCGTAAATTTCTGATGTTCCACTGACTGCTTTTCTGAACTGCACAGTGTGGAAAGATGGCATTGCTGAGCAGATTTATCATCATTATGGCTTGTCAAATTCTGCTTTGAACGCTGAGGTTAGTAATCATGTGCTATAAAGATAATAGCTGTTTTTACCCTGAAGAGATAAAAACAGAGGTGTATTGCTAGTCCTGTTATTTGATGATGTTTTTGTAAAATTCAAAATACTGATAGTGAGTTACTAAAAATACCAAATGGAAATCCCCATCAGGTGAGTGGTTCAGATTAATTTGGGGGCCGGAAATACTAAAAAACTTTTTTTTGATGATTCACTTTAGATGCTTTGTAGATTATTAGGTCGTCTTTAACATTCAACTAAATACCTGTTTAATGCAAGTGAACTTAAGCATAAATTATTTTATTATTTTAACACTAAACCTAACCTTATCATCTACAGGGGACCATGAAAATAAAGCGTGACTAAAGAGTGTAGGGAAGTGTTTTATGACCTGTGGGGCTTTTCTGGTAAATATGTTTTTTTTTTAATAAAGCATGAAATTTTGTCCCAGTATGTTCTAAAATGGTTAAAGGTTTGTCTGACAAGCGATAGCCTGTGCATTAGATAAGTTGCAGTCAGTCTTTTCCTACACCAGGTATTAATTTTGCAGCAATCACAATTTTTTTGTTTGATTAAAAGGCAATCAAGAAAAAAAAATTCAAGAAAAAACTTAATGACATTTGTAGTGTGAAATAACAATATATATATATATATTGTTGTTATATTAGGGAATAAGTTACATGGGCTAAAGCAAACGTCCTCATGGGTCATCTTTGGTCTACAGGTCACACTTTGGACAGCCCTGATCCATGAACTTTAGCTTGAAGCAGTGAGGAAATCAGCTGTTCTTTAACTTACAAAACGTCATGGGTCTTCTTTCCAGGCAAATTAGAGTCAGTGATAAATCCTGGAGCATTTGAGTGGTGATACTTAAAAATGGACATCAACAGAGAGAGTACTGAATGGCGATTTCAGTGATGCAATTGGGCGAACATGTAATATTAAACAGCTTTGAGATTCCTCTAAATATTTGACCTCAGACGTCATGTTTACCAGTTCCTGTGTTAGGCATGGAATTGATTTAGATTTTATTTTATTCCATTTTAGTCAATATGTTCAATCATCGAATACCCCGTCTGCAATTTCCAAGAAATCTGAAGCACAATAGGTCAACGGGGTAGTTTTGGACTCTAGACATGTCTGTTCACTTTCTGATTTAATACAGTTCCATTTTCTGTTGCTGCTGTTGTCACTTTGCTCAGACTGGTTTCCTTAGAGTGTGCTTGCACTTGGAGCATCATAAAATGCTAGACCGAGTGTTACGCAGGCTGCCCTGTAACGCTCTATTTGGGTCAAAGCACCAATTAAACTTCAGCTAAAGTATAGAACTAGTATTGGTAGCATTTTAATATTAAATCCTTTTTTTTCTAAAGTAAACTATTTTGTACAAGAAAGTAAAAAAAAAACTAAACTAAACAACATATAGTCAAACTTATGACAGTGGCAAAAATTGTTCTAAATGATGAGTCATGTCTGAATTTCTACGAAGTATGAATGTAACTGCTGCACGCTTTAAGGTGGAGCAGGAGTAAGAGGCTTGGACTAATTTCTCACATATCTTTTAATTGGCTACCGTAGTGTGATTCGCACTGTCTGTACATTGCATTGTCTGCATTAATAATGATTCTGATGAAACTTCCGTCAGGTTTGACTGGTCAACATGTGAAATATAGTGGGTCCTGGGGTGCCGGGGACCCTCTAATTAACCTTTTGGACCCCAAACTCAAAATTTGGAGGAGGGGGGCTAGACTTATTATAATAATATAAGTATACTATAGTACACTATAATTATTTAGCTGCAATCAGCCTCTATCATGTCTTTGTCATGGTTGTACGTTTTTATATGAACAGTAGGAACTGCCCTGCCGAATAGCTTGGGAGAATAGAATTGTCCCTACCAATAACTGAACAACCTACCTTTAAACGTATTAATTTGAAATGAAGCACCAGAAGATACGCGTTACACATATTCAGGTGTGTGTGGGGTCAGAGGTGACATGATGACATCCTGCCTCAGGATGATGCTGTTACAAATTGGTTGCCAAGTTGTTCCTTCGGGGCCTAAAACACTAACTATGACTGGAATATATATTAATAAAAGTTTACAATTTGCCAGAATGTGTTCGTAAATGTAAACCTCGCAGAGGAGCTTGGCAGAAAGAGTAACTTATTACTCATTTCTCAAAAACTAATTAGCAGCCAGCCAACACTTGAATAGCCTGCCAACATAAGCCCACCCGAATACCAAGAGGTATTTTGCACATAGGGACCGGTATACTGCCCACTACTGTTTGAAAAAATACTCTTGTTTGCGGGCTCTGTATTGAGGTTCATTGCAGGTCTTTCTGTTTATTACATCTGGGTAAGGAGGTCCTTGTTGAAGAGTGTGAATAAACACCGGAGTCCACAAGTGCTGCAAAACAAGTAATAGATGGTGTAGGAATAGGTGACCTTATTAAATGAATCAAAACTTGTGTTTGGTTTTTGCAAAGCGAACATCTTGAGCAGTCAAAACAAAACTTAAGGGCGCACACAGTGGCTCGACACTCAGACTGTGGTGGATCTTGAGCTGTTTGTATTATTTTTACTCTCTAGTGTTCCCCTGGCCAAGAGGAGCACTGGGTGGTATTCCCCCCAATTCCCCCTCCCTGTGCGATGAAAGCTGAAGTGTGCTACACAGTTTCCCTCCCAGTCATTCTATAAACCAGTTTGGTGGAGCCCAGATGGTCTGTGGTCATTCCAATCCAGCCCAAAGCCAGGGTGCTGCCTTCAACCGCAGTGCCACTGTTCTGAAGCTAGATTTCCACCAGCTCATAACAAAGAGCCTCAGCTGGTATGCTGAGCACATCTAAAGATGTTCCTGCTGCAGGGCTCCATTTAATAAAAATCCTGCCACCTTACAAGACTCTTGGAATGCAATATCAACAGGAGAGCTTTTTTGGAAGCCTTTGGAAACCACTAATGCAATAAATGTCCACATCCATACTGCTTGGAATAAAATGCAGACTGTGCTTTCACATTTTTACGTTGATGGAAAAGACTATAAACATTTTCCTCTTAAATGTGATGGCGGATGGAAAAGGGGACTATACTGGGAGGTGGCACTGGTGAAATGAAGTCTGATGAAGATTCTGAAGTGTGAAGAATAAGAATTCTACACACACTTTGCTTGTAAAGTCTAATGAAACCTGAACCATACAACATACATTTAAACATTTCTAGTCATTAAACACTGCGAAGCTGCTCTTTACCTCATTAGCCTTAGCTCTCCTCCTGTCCTGTTGTCCATGTCCTGGTTCTATATTTTGAAGCATCACTGATATCTAACTGTGTGCATACTGCCATGGTCTTCATACTGGCTCTGACAAAACAGGCCAGATGACATGACTTATTGTTGGTACAAATAGCTGATTCTGTTATGTCTTATTTCTCCACATAAACCCAGAAAAAGCTTCTGGGTACTATTATTTTGTCTTTTTTGGCAAGCATGCTGTCTCTTTTGGTCCTTTTTTAGCCTAAAAGTGGTAAATACAACCTAATACATTCTTTCATTCCATATTTTCCACCCTGTTAGCAATTGGAGGATGATGGGAAAGTAATGTTTTGACTGTGTTGCAACTAGGGGGCAGTGTTTCAACAGAGTGCTTCTTGGAAAGCAGTAAGGGTTGGACCGGGAATGAGTGCATTCTTCTGTAACCTCTTGATCTCTGAGCTGATGCCAGGAGAAAGTAAATCTATGGGCCTGTGTATCTGACACTCCTATTCAAAAACAAAAGCCAAAGTCTGTGTTTCTGTTTTCATGGGATCCGTAGCAACAGATAGTAAAGTAGCCTTACTCAGCAGGTTATACCAGGTTACTCCCTAAAATCTGTCAAACGTAAATCTGTTGAATCCCAGTCAGATTCTTAGAAATTCTTATGTTATCAATACCTTATGTTTAACTACATTTCTATTATCTATTAGCTTAACTTTTTTTTTAACCTTCTTAACATAAAAAAACAGAACAATTTCTCATACCCAAACTTTTACCTCACCCCAGAACCTAAACCTAATCCAAACCTTTACCTTGGTTTTACCCCTGCACCCACCTCTGCTGCTGAATTGGGCGTGTATAGATCATCATCTATAAATGACTATATAAACAACATAAATCTGGTAGCCGTTTATGATCAGCATAGGTATAATGCATTGCCTAATGTGTACAACTGCAAATGCGTTGCCCCATTATTAAGCCATGAAGTCTCACTGGTATTTCAATCCAAGGAATGAATTGCAATGATTGATTTTCATCTACAGAGTGAACAGCATGTTAAATTATACAGAACCAGTTGTATCAAACACGTAGAGAGCATAGTGGATGGAAAGTGTTTCAAAATAATGAAACAGTGTTAGACAGACAACAATAATGTGTTCTTTCTGTTTGTTCAACTGTATGTGTTCCAGTGACCTTTTTAATGGGGATTCAAACAATTGACTGGTTGCAAAATACTGAAAATTCTGTTATTGTTGGTACGTCCATCAAACTTTAAATTGGGGCACACAGAGCATCTTTAGCACTTTGTGTTAACAGACTAAACACTTCCACAAGACAAAGACGTCCAGCCTCTAAATAAACTGTGAGCTATTCTTCAATAATAAACTGTTCCTAAAAGGCGTTCAGTGTAGACATAAATGTATGAGGATTGACATTAGGAACATAGGCCAATTTATAGTAGCAATTGTAAGAAATATAGTTTAAAAATTCCAAAATGAACTAAAATTATCAATACAAAAAGGGAGAAATAACTGTATTGTTGGTATGTCAAAGACCTCTACTGAAAGTTAGCATGCTAGTCAGCTAGCCCCAGCTTGTCCTGTCTGTGACAACACTTTGTACCTCAAGTAGGCAACATTAGGTCTTAGTCAACATTAAATCTTTAGTGTTGAGTCAAATCAGTCCAACATGAGGGGATGAATAAGTAGTGCTGCCCCCTAGTGCAATTTAACCTTTTGTCTAACATTAACATTGGTGTTGCTTGTGCACCACTGGAGGCAGATTTTGGCGAGTAAAGGGATGATGTTTGATGCTGAACTTGTTTCTTTCAGGCTGGTATAGGCTGAAGAGGGAGGTGGAGACACTGTATTTTTCTGGGTCTTCATTGTTTAAGATACACTATATTGCCAAAAGTATTTACTCATCTTCCAAACTCCCTTCACTGGCTTCCTGTTGCTGCCCGCATCAGATTTAAAACTCTAATGCTGGCCTACAAAGCCAAGAATGAACCAACGCCTCCCTACCTTATGGCAATGGTGAAGAGTCGATCTGTACCTCAAGCCCTTCGAGCTTCAAGTACAGCTCGACTCGACCCACCATCCCTGAGGACACATGGAAGACAAGCGTCCAGACTCTTCTCTGTCCTGGCTCCCAGATGGTGGAATGAACTCCCACTGGGCATCCAAACAGCGGAGTCTCTCGTGGTCTTCAAACGCAGACTAAAGACCCATCTTTTTGTAATGTTCGTGCAGTGTCTGAGCTCATGGTGGCTCTAAACTTCCTGTACTAGCTGGAATATTATCCAGTGGAACACTAAGCATGGTTGTAAGTCGCTCTGGATAAAAGCGTCTGCTAAATGCCTTAAATGTAAATGTAAATGTCATCTGCCACACGCATATGAACTTAAGTGACACCCCATGAGCGGCCCACTCATTGCAGCTTCAACTCCTATAGGAAGGGTTTCCACAAGGTTTAGGAATGTGTTTATGGGATGTGAATTAGGGTCTTTGCTTTAATTCATCCCAAAGGTGTTCTATCAGGCTGAGATCAGGACTCAGTCAACTTCTTCCACACCAAACTCGCCCATCCATCTTTATGGACCTTGCTCATGTCATGTTGGAACAGGAAGGGGCCATTCCCAAACTGTTCCCACAATATAACCCCTATGTTCCCACAATAAAATTGTTTGGCAATATATTGCATGAACTCAGGTTGTCATTTTTTGTGCACCTTTAATGTATTAAATGTCAGCAATGCACAGTCATGTTTATTCTGATTGATTTATCAAGCTAAATAATTGATTTCTAACCTAGATAAATGTAAGCATACCTTAACTTGAGTCTGCTCAAGTCTGTAGTCTTGATAATGAGCTATGAGGGTGATTTTCCAGTTAAAGGTGGCATATTATAAAAAAACTGCTCCTACATTTGGGTATCTGGAGTGCTTACCATCCAAAACTGTGAAACAAGACATCCAATCAGTTTTGATAAGCCTAGTTCAATATGGACAGCTGAATCGGAACAATACAAACAAGAAGCTGGCGAATAAGAAGCCAGCTCCAATCTTAAATATATGACTGCATTTCCAACCTGGGACAGTGAAACTGTGAACTTTTCCTAAGTGCCCAACTGCAGATAAGGGACATGTATATATTAAAATAGCTATTATCTGTGCTTGTTTGGCTGTTTAGCACTAACTAACACTAACAGTTGAGGTAATATATTAACAGAGATGTAATGTTCCAGAAAGTTCTTAGCGTTACTTGCTGCAGAAACCGCAATACTGTAAACCGTACTAAATGGTTATGAGAGAACAGGTGTAGAATCTCTAGTGTTTTTGCTTTGGTAGTGTGAAGGCATTTTTAGCACACCCTGCAAAGGAGCCGACAGGGTGAGCAGTGGCTCATTATCATTTAAAGTACCAGGTACTTAAACCAGCCTATTGGAACAGACAGTAAGGAAACAGAGGAATGTGATATTTTGATCAGAGCACCTTGCAGCCCATCCTTCTGACAGTGGAAGCAGCATTCTGAGACACTGTGATTCGAGAATTATTTTGCATACAGTAATTTGTCATAGAGATTTTCTTAACCCCTCATATGTCATGACCTGTTTAGTTATTATTATGTTTATTATAGTTTATTTAGAACTGTGCTGAAGAGCAAAGGTGATTCCCAAAATTCCCAGTCTTGGTGTCCTTCAAATGCAGAACATCTCTAATTAACAGTACTGAAAAGTATGGCTATGATTAGACATTGGAATAAATATGTTAGAGAGGGTGCTTAAACCTGGCATCAACCGTGTAATTCTGTTCTGAGGTCAGCCATGGGTCAGTGAGACCAATCAGTAGGCAGTTAAGTTTTGCCCATCTGACAACAACCATCAGCAAAGCCCCATTATCATTAGTTACAGGCAATTGAACAGAGAAAAAGTTCTCTTTGTTCCCTTTTTGCTTTGTCCTTCTCTGGCTAACACATCACTTGCTTGTTTAATGGTTGTTTGATAATTGTGAGTACTGATAGATCCAGCTTTGAAGGCATGCTGTGTCAGTAGACATTAGTTATTTCAGCTACACCATGAATTATCATTCGTGATCTGCACATTGTAAGAGAAATAGCCTTGAACTTTGTTCTGTATGTCATTCAGAACCAAAGTGTGATATTAATGCTGTATTTAGTTGGTTGGTTTCTGGATGCATTTTTGAGAAGTTTAATGCTGGATGCTAATTATCTATAGCAGGAAGTCAGACAGTGCTTTAGGCTGCACCAAGCTACAGGGCAGATTACACTATATAAGTTCCTCTCTCTAGTTTTTCATCAGACAAACCTCTGCTAACACTAGACATGGTGCAGCATCCTGCTGTTTTCACATAATACGAGTTGTTGCAACTGTGAACAATGCGAGACTTGTTGTTCCTTCATTCTGTCCTGCTTTTCTGCCTCAGACTGGCAGGCTCTTGCTCTCACACAGTGGGAATCTAGATGAAATGACGTTGGATACCTAAGCCATCAGGGGTGCCCTTCCAAAGAGCTACAACCTAGTACGCCATGGACAATGGAATCGTTGATACCTGAGGTCAGATGCCAAAAGTGAGTGAGCCTGTTACCTCAGGAGAGCAGCAGGCCATGAGTGAGGAAATGGCTGTCTACACCGGGTTCAGGTGTAAGCCTTCCTGCTATCTGCCACTGGGATCGCTTTATGTTCCCATTAGAAAGCTACAGCCATGTCTACATAACAAGACCTGTTATTTCACCAGGATGGTTTTCATGAGTACTCTACGTGGTTGGTCGTGCAGGTCGAGAGGCCCAAATGGAGGCACACGGAAGCTCAGGGTACATCATGTGCAGAGCGACTGAGCTGCAGGATTAACTCATCACTCCTCACAGGAAATAAAGGAATGCAGTGGGCAAAACCACATGCTTCTAGTGCCCAAAAGCTCATACTGAGGAGTGTCTCAGGCCTTCATTCTCAAGATTATTGCGCCTGGATCTTTAGCCCGAAAAATGTGACCAAAAGCAGCATGAAGGAAAGATCATTTCACACCAGATATTTATGAGCCATGTCTTTCATTGAGGTAAGAACATGAAGATCCTCTAAGGAACCCAGATACTCCCTAATCATGGTAAGCCCCTTAGACAAATCCTTTGGGGCTTTGCTTTTCCCTAAAATGTCAAGCAGAAGACTAACTGTCCTTTCCCTGCTTACTAATGGTAATATATCTAGCGCATCAGACTGTCACTTTAATCCTATAAATTAAGCTAAAGGAGATACTCTCTTTCATAAATGTGATAGCGGTGATAATCATCCTTTCTGTTTTATGAGGTGCGTAACTCAGGCCTCAGCATACTTTGAAAAGTGTCGACCAACACCTAATGCCAAAAACTAAGAACATGAAGTTTTCTTTTCTTGTTCTCGTTTCTTTGATAAGCTTGCTATGGCTGACTGATAGAGACCAAATGCCATATCGTGATTATTTTGCTGTGCATGTGATTCAGATAGGCCTTCCAATTATATTGTTGTCAAAAATGATGAACTATTAATGTGGCATAAGCTTAAGGAAAATGTAATTGTTTCTCAAAATACTTAATTCAGTCGTGAAGATGTAAACTAACTGGTTTGATGTGAAACAAACCTTATAGAGAATCTTAATGATTTCTTTACAGTGGTGATAAATACAAATATTACTGTTTTATTTTGTATCTGATATAATCATTAAACCTACACCATATCATTATATCCAAAAAAACATCTAAATTTTACAAAAAAAAAAAAAATTTACAGCAAAATCTCTTTATGTTAACTTACTTTTGTCTTGTAATGTAGCCATTTTGGAAATAATTGTTTTCTTTTGGACAGTGACTTTAAAGATTTGACTGCTCACAGTCGAATTACATGCTTTCTTGATTACCTAATTGAAAATAAGCTAACATATCCTACATACAGAGAACACACTCAGTTAGGACATTTATGTTTGTGGCTCCCATACTTTTACATATTGTCACTGTCCAAAGAAAAACGTGTATCTCCACTTTTGTTGATTTTTTACTTTTATGCCTCATTCGATCACATGAGCCACCCTTTACACTGGGTGGAAATTTAATGAAGAATGGACCAACAGAAATAGTTTTTGGCCTCCGCTGAAAAGTTGCCATTTCGGAGATACCTGTTTTTCTTTGGACAGCAACGATATGAGTGTTTTTAGAGTTTTGGGAATCTTTGGGTATTGATTTGGCATACAATGCCCTGCATGTATCCCTTCGCTATGAATACATTTTAATGTTATGTTTTTGGCCAAACCACAGGCTCTGATTCTGCTGACCTGATAGATAGATAGATAGATAGATAGATAGATGGATAGATAGATAGATAGATAGATAGATAGATAGATAGATAGATAGATAGATAGATAGATAGATAGATAGATAGATGGATAGATAGATGTTTATATTGTAACAGTTTGTGCACATATAGCAGTACAAAGCCAACAACAGCACAAAGCCACACAAACATTGGCACAGTGATAGTGCTACCATGAAGATGGGTGATTATCAGCAGACAGTGTTAGTAGTGTAGATTGTTAGTTTAAGGTCACAAACCAGGAGGACACTCTGTTCTTTTATCTTGTATAATGCTGGGCTTTTGTGCAATCCAGTGAGATGTTTGGCATCCATGGCTCCCAAAAAAATAAACAAAACAACATTTGGTTCATTTCACCACTGTGGTCAATGGCAAAAGTTGGAACATTTAACTCTTAACTGCTGCGGTCTGAGGAAGGTTGCTGCTGGTTGTGTCAAAATTATATGTCACAGATGCATTGGGGGTTTCTTCTGTGACATTTGGATGTTACGGTCAGGAGTAAAAGAAAGAAAAAAAAAAAAGAAACCATGGCTCCAACCTGCCTTGTATCAATTCTTCAGGCTGCTGGTGGTGGTGTCAATGCTGCTGCTGCTGGTGTCAGTGCTGCTGCTGGTGGTATGTGTTTATATGAATATATATATATACACACACACACCAAGGTCCCTGGCAATTTGAGGCCCCTGAACAGTAGTGCATACTTGGTAAAACAGTGTCTGAGGCATCAGCCACTGTATTCGTTTGCCATTTTGTGTATTAACTTTCTGTGTTAGCTCTTAGAGGCATCAGGCAGTTTGGAAATCTGATTCCTATCTCCACAGCTGTGAATAATTCTGACTTTCTCTAGAATGGAACATTTCACATCAAACTGCTCTAAATAACTTTATTTACATCTTAACAATATAATTGTGGGAAAAAACACTGGAAAAATATTCTTTTAATAATGCTGCCTTTATTTTGACCAAGTTTTGACCTCAGTCAGAGAGAAACGTATAGCTTATAATGTGCAATTAAGCATTTGGTGATTTGTTTGAGGGCCTTGGTTTTAATAATTAACTAATATTTTGCAACCCTAGCGGCACCCGCTTACCATCAGTGTGCTATTGATAAGGAGTTATGACTTTCCCTGTTCGTTTCTCTGTGTATCGTTGATTTTTGTCTTTCATATTGGAGGATTCCTAGAGTCCAATAGCTCCCTTGTCTCCCCATGACTTCCGCAGATCAGCAGTACAAAGGTCCCTTTATGAAGCGCCTTCTAAAGCTCTGTGGGAATGAAAGGCATGAGTTTCAGATGTACCTGCATCCTCCTGTTTCACTCCTCATGCCAGCGAGGAATCTATTTCAAATATGTTCAATAACACATGTGCTTTTTTCATCACTGCATATCCACAGATGACAGAATGACGGCTCTTACTTGTTTGCCAGTGTTGGCTATATTTAGCATGAGTCATTTTTCTCGTTATGTAGATAGATCCTTTTGCAGCCATTCTGGTGTAGGTTCAAGTTCTGGATCTTAAGGGAGCAAAATTGAGGTGTCGTTGGTACGAATGAAATTTCAGCGATCTTTAAATCTCTTTGCAGTTATGTATGATTGACTTAATATTTTCACACTTAGGTTGGTAAAGACGAAGCAGCAGGACAGACAGGGTTTCAAAAGAAATATGAAATTACAAATTACGTATAATAAAAGTCAATGTCCATTCCTTCAACTTAGTTCTTATTAAGGGTGGTGGAGAAACTTTGCACAAACAGTGACGATAGAGTAAAACGTAATGTAATTTATGCGGTTAAAACAGGTGCAAGTAAAACGTGTTTTTGGGAAAAATGTCTTTCACCATGGCCAGTTTTTTAAAGCTTACTCTGGTTTTGTACCACAAATGTTTTTTTCATCATAAATGGCTTTTGATTAGTTAGTTGAGGGTCATGAACCCTACATTATTTGAACCACCAATTATTTTGAGGAATATAAATAACTCACAGTGACATCCAGCCCAGTCTACAGTCTACACAAAAAGCCTATATCTTCTGATAAATAATTTAAAAAACTCGATGTCTGGATGATTTTATATGCACATTTAAGAATTTTGTTTTACTTGTTAAATTAATTTTGATGTGTTGGTATTTGCTCTTCTGTTTTTTGGTCAAAAATAACTTTGACTTAATTTTCCTAAACATAGTTATTTAGTTGTAAATATTGTTTATATTTTTATAGGAACTGTCACAATTAACCTCCTAGGGCAATTTCTGTTTCCACCATTTTTGGCCAAATTAGTGCTGGAAACAAACTTTGTGTTCATTTGTGAAACTGACTTAATTGTTATGTTGTGACCCACTCTGTTCTAACACTGGTACAGATACCTGACAGCTTGTTGGCAAAACGGGCAGCATATGAAAATTTGAAGTAGATGGCTAGTTGGCTGTAAAAAGCAGAGGTGTGACAGTTTGTGTTTAGTCTGATGCCAGAAAAAAAAAACAAAATGAAAAGGTGCTGATTAATGATCTATCTTTAGGAGGCAGTGTTCTTTCCTAAGCCGTGCTTGGTTGGATATGATACAGACTAATCAGGTTAATGGTGTGGTGAGGTTTGTGTGCTGCGATGCTGTTAGAAACTGTCAGTGCTGGGCTCATTTGTATGTTTGTGCATCTGCATGTGGCCTTATAAAACCATAAAGTCTATCCAACAATTTATTGAGTTGTACTTTATGTACAAATGGTCTTTTGTGGGTTGTAGTTTCAGGCAGTGAATATAAAGCTGAATGACAGTTCTGGCTGGGAATAAATGTAGGGCAAATTTCCATTAAAAGTAAATGTAATTAACAGGAACACATTCCTTCTCTGATTAAAAGCAGCTCCAGGAGACCTTGAATGCTGGTAGAACTAGCTACATTGGATTTTCATCCTGTCCATCACACTACCCTGCTAAAGACCACCTGATATACCTTAGGAGTATTACCTTAGTATCACCTTAGCAGGTAGATAGATAGATAGATAGATAAATAGATAGATACACAAAAACATCTTGAATATCATAGTAACAGCCTAGCAGCGGCCACCTTTGATACTACAGCAGTGGACTAGCAATTAACACTCTAGCAACCACCTGGGCAACTCAGTAATCACTTAGATGACATCTTAACAACATCTAAATGCTTTAATAACAGCCTAGCAACATTTTAGCAACCTTCTGATATACCATAGCAGTAGACTAGCAACACCTCAGTTACCACCTGGGATACCATAGCCGTGACCAAGCAAAACCTTAATTAAACCTGAATTCTTTCATAACAGCCTAACAACCCCCTGGTATACTGTAGCAGTGACGTAGCAGAGACATAGCAACACCTTAGCGACCACCTGGGATTCTATAGTAACAACTTAGTCAAGTCGAATGATGGTTTAGGAGTGTTGCTATTCTGACTTTATGATATTTTATCTGTGATGTAATGCTAGCTCTTATTGTGGCTACACACTGATTTAACAGCCGCTACTGTTACAAATATCAGGTTTCATTCTGCACTCCTCAGTGAGAGTAGCCGGCTCGAGTCTGCCTTGGACAGAATTTCCTTGAGCATGTTTCTAATTCAAACCTGGATGATGTAGATGGAGTTGAGTTGGGTTCAGACAAAACTTTGTCAGGCTGTGACCTCAAACTTGAACCTTGAGACAGAAAGTTATCAGCCTGTATTCAGATTAAAGCTCCGCACTGAGCCTCTGTGCTGGTTGAGCCTTCATTCTCTGCACTGAGGTTTTAGTTCAGGACATTTGCTTATTTTATCAACACTGAAAAATGTGAACCAGATGGCTAGGAAGTCCGAATTTGTTCTAGAGTCTCTGATTGTGCCTTTAATCCCTCATCATCTTGAAGCAGATAAATGCTGCTTATGTAAACAGATCTAGGCTCAACCAAAAAATGGTGTTCCGGTGATAAAATAAGCATATGTTTGCCATTTAAGGTTGGTTCACTTTCCCAGAAAGAAATGCACTTCAGTGCTTAATAAGACTTTTTTCCATAAAGAGGAACGGCTTGCATAACATTTACCCACACTGGAGGTTTACAGATCTCATAGTTTCGCTGGTGTTCATTAGCACTAGATTACGTCCACTGACCACTGTCATACTACAGGCTGCAAGATGATGCTGCTGTTTAGCCTGTACCATGCCGCTGTGGTGGGCGGCAGCTGTTGTGAGGGGTTTCGACTCAGGAGGATGGAATGTCCACAGCTGTTAAGGAAATAGGTTTATTGTTCCTGCTTATTGTTGGCAGGTTGAACTACCTTTATGTTTCAAACATTGTTATAAAACGGCTTTTCTAACCAATCTCAAAACAAGGGGTAGAGGACTGGCAGTGCAGCTCTGTTAGTGAGCAAGCAAGTATTGATACAGCAGCAGCATTTCCACAGCAGATAGAAAGAGACTAGATAAACTCATTAAGATGTCCAGCTCTGTCCTCGGAAGCCCCTTAGACCCATTGCAGGTGGTGGGACACAGGAGGATGTTAGCCAAACTGGCATCCATGCTGGAGAATGTCCCCCACCCAATGCATGAGACTCTGGCAGCACTGGGTAGCTCCTTCAGCGACAGGCTGCTTCACCTTAAATGTGTGAAGGAGAGGTAGCGCAGGTCCTTTCTTCCTGCTGCTGTTAGATCATACAACCTGCACTGCTTAGAACACTGTTTTACTTCCCCACATGCAATTTAACATTTAACATTTCATGTGCAATTAGTTGTAAATAAGATTTTTTCAGAGTTTTTACTTTATTTTGTATTTAATTTTCCCACTGTTGGGCGAATTTAAGGATCAACTTATCTTTTCTTATCTTTAGATTTAAGAATTTGATTCTGGACTTATGATGTTTATTGGTTTAGAATAATAGAAGGTTTTGTGGCCAGGCCCTTCATTGAGTGTTGGGGTAGCTGGCTGAATACAGGTTTTAACTGGTTAGGGCAGTGATTTCCTTGTTCTGTCCTAGAGGCCTGCATGTGCTTTAGAGTTTGATGTTTTACTACCCTAACACACCTAATTCAGCATAGTAAGGTATGGATCATAAGCTAATGAAGCAACCCTTCTGCAGGAAAAACAGAAATGACGCAATAAAGACCTGGAGTTGGGAATTTCGGGGTTAGTGCCAGCACCACTGGCAGACGGCTACATGACACAGGACTATGTGCACACAGACCATGATGATGACTGCCCTTAACACAAAGACTACAATGGTGTCGTGCCAGACTGCAATGAATATCAGAATGATAGCAATTATTATCTTCAATCATTATCTTCAATAATGAGTCCCACTTATGCCTTGGTGTAGATCACCAAAGAATCCGTGTGTGAAGGCAATGTGGGTCAGCGTTGGTAATAATAGATAGATGCTCCTGCTGCTGCCTGCTCTGAAGTTTGTGAGTGTATTAGAACACAAAATGATGATTGACAGACCACTTTTCTTTTATTGATGGAGAGGAGACGATGGTGAGGAGACGATGAAAGCAATATTCAAGAACTTGGCCCATTATCTTATGTAGGTTTCAGTGCAGATCTTGGTAAATCTTAAGTCCATGCTTGGTTCTGCATGAAATTTAAAAATTCCTTTCTTTACTGCTGTGAAAGAAGCCATTACTATTTTCTACTGATGGGGTTTTAAGTGTAGTATTGAATCACCTCCAAGCAGAAAATAGGCTGGATATAAAGACAAATCTGCTTCTAAAAGAGGAGAGAGCAGGGAAGCTCTTGTTTCTTCAGGATGCTTCACTGGAAAACATGACATGGATAAATGTTCCGAGAACATTTAAAGAGAGCAAAGTTTGTCAGTGGAAAGTTTCCTTTGGAATGGCTTTATAAGGGGCCATATAAAATCTGTGTGCAAAATTTATAGTGTATCAGCTGATGAGCAAAAATATTTAGAGGAAATGAATATATTCCTCCAGTTCAAATGCCAGAGCTGAGTTGTGTACGACTGGGTCACGGGTCCAAGTTTATGGTACCCCAGGCACATGGGGGAGTGCTAGAAGTTAGGGGTTAGTTATAAATAGTAGATAACATGCCCCAGGATATGATTTAACGTAGAAAGGGTAAGCAGAGAATATTTTTCTGGAGGAGTGTCACATCAGTTGTCATATGCCCAAAGTGCTGCACACAATCTGAGGTATAAAAGAAAAGTCTGGGTGGGATGCCTTTGTATCAGTGACTTATTTAAGAACCCTATCGTCTCACTCACTCATTTTCTAAACTGCTCAATCCTTCTTGATCACAGCGAGATGCTTGAGGCCTATCCCAGCGTTCGAGAGGCGTAAGGCAAGGAACACCCTAGACAGGCCACCAATCCATCGCAGGGTAGACACCCAGACATGCACATTCACTCACACACTCACAATCACACCCAGGGGCAATTTAACGTCTCCTGTTCACCGGGTAGCATGTCTTTGGACTGTGGGAGGAAGCCCGCACAGAGAGGAACATGCAGACTCCACACAGAAAAGACCCCAGACACTCCAGCCTTGAATCAAACCCAAGCCCTTTTTGCTGTAATGCGACAGCACCAGTGTGCTGCCCTGATGACCTTATCATAAAAATGAAAATAAGTGAAATGGGTTACCAGTATACTAGCAGCCAGAACACAACATAAGCTGGCTTGGCTGATGAACAGACAGACAAACTGGAATACGCTGGTTTGTGCAGCAGGTTGATGGTCGGGGGGAAAAGATTTTTCTTGATGGAAACCTTTGCTTCCATCAAACTCACTTTTAGTGCTAAAAATGGGAACAGTTCCATTTCTCTGCCATACAGAGCTGTTTGAAGACCTTCTGGTGCGCTGTACCTCACCACTATGTTTTTTGCTTTGTTTTGAGCGGGAAATCTGCCACATAACACTAAATGATCCTCTTGATGGTCTTTTCCTGACACATCCTTCCTTTAAAATAAACCTTAAAAATAAGCTCACATGACAAATGTAGGCCACCTCAATGTCCAGCCACGCTTGCATGAAAGAATTGTGCAGTTGGGTCAGATTTGGTGGATGCCTTCTTTGGTACAATTTTGAGGAGAATTTCCTGTAGACTAGGATTTTAGCCACTGCTGGTAGACCCGTATGACCATATGCTTTCCTACACCTGCAAATTCAGCTACTTCCTTTACACTATGACCTTTGTCACACCCAAATGCAATCACTCTTTTTGCCAAACAATAACGTCTGCTTTAAGACCCATTTTCCACATATTGAAAGAGACATTCACTGCACTGTACAACCTCTTCTCAATCCATGAATCCCACTGCACACCCTAAAGGTATATTTAACCCTTCCATCCTCGTACGGAGACATCTGCATGCATTATTACCACCTTAAACATGTACAGTGATTAATTATTTGTACAATGAGCTTAACATTTCCATTTGTATATAGCATGTCCGGCCTTTGCAGTTTCATTACAAACCATATAATCATTATTGCTTTGATTACATGTCAGTTTTCGCTGCTGGTCTTCACATTGGTTTGCTTACTTCAGGTTAACTTATTGCATAAATAACATGTTTAAAACTATATGATTAAATAATTACAAATGTTGTTTTCAGTCAAACCACACAGCATCGGCTTTTCGGGCTGATGTAACACATTGCTTATTAGTCAAGCTAGCTCAAGTTACCAACCATGTAATGAAAATGAAATTACTTTTTCACAAACATAGGAAATTCTCTGGAAACCACACAAGTTTAACAAACTGATGAATCCAAAGCTGACGGTTTTGAAGTTTGTGGCTTTGAAGATGGGTAGAAAACAACTCCCTCCCTTGCCTGGCTGTGGAGGAATCTTAGCCCACTCTTCTTTGCAGAATTGTTTTAATTTAGTTACAGTGGAGGATTTTCCAGCATGATCTGCCTATTTAAGGTCTTGCTATAGCATCTCAATGGAATTCCGGTCAGGACTTTGACTCAGCCCTTTTCCAGACCTTTTGAGACCATTTTGTTTTCTTTTAAGCTATTCGAAGGTGGACTAGCCTGTCTGCTAACCCAGTCGTGGTGGAGCTTTATGTCATGAACTGATAGGAGGACATTCTCTTGCAGGATTTTCTGATAGAGAGCAAAATTCATGGTTCCATCCAGAAGTAAGGCAGCCCTGGGCCATCACACTACCCAAAGTTTGCAGATTTCCAGAATTCCCAAACACATCAGCCCTCCTGGAAATCTACCTTCCTCTAGACTAGAACACCAATCCTGATTAACCACACCTGATCCATCTAATTAGATTCCAAAGGTTATTTGGTTGGAAGTGAAACCTACAGGAAGTCTCCAGGAAAAGAACTGCTGACAACTGCTTAAGCGTGTACCCTCCTGAGCTGGCAATTTAGCAAGGGTCCTTTTGTGCTTTAACTTTGGATTATTATTATTTCTGTAGTAAACTAACTTATTTACTTAATTCATTAATCAACCAGCATAAAAAGTTTCCAAAACTGGAGTTGCTAACAAATGTGCAAGACTCGGTAGACCACCAAAAACAACAGATCTTCAACAGATACAGTCCACAATTATTTTTGTTCATTATTACACTATGAGAAGACAACACAATTCTCTGGGTCTAAAAGGATGTACAGATGCCCAGAAGTCCTCAGTGGGTAATTGAAATAAACAAAAAAAGCTGCAAAGCAAACAAAGAAGCTGCACGTTCTTCTGTCGAAGGTATTATTCTTCCATGTAGTGTATTACAGTCTATCAGACTGATTGTCTGCCCTGTCCCGAAGATTATAGGGCATCTTATTATGTGAGGAATGTGTCAGCAACATACATCATTAACTCTTCTGACTGATGATGGCAGTCCTGTTATCAATGAAAGGGCAGTACTTTTCGGCAACCTGAATCGACGTGCATTACCAAACAGTTAATTCCAAAATCGTAACCTGGCACAACACAATCCAATATCAGAAATAAAAGAACACTCTCTGAACTTCACTGTCCCAGTGGCCTAATTATGGAAAGCAGCGTAGGTAGTAAAAGATAATTAGCTTGTGAAAGATGTTAATCAGAATGCCATGACGAAAGAATGTTCAACAGAAACTGTTCAAATGATTCTGTTACCCTACATTTTTTATATTCATGAGAACCAATAAATATATTGGTAATGATTCATTAGTAATCTGTAATGGCTTTAAACTGCATGCCTTTATTACTGGGAATTTGAAAAATCCTGTCTAGACCTATAATTTAGTAGAAGCTATTCCAGTCATAAAGGCCCATGTGGCACAGAGGAAGCTCAATGACGAAAATTAACAAAATGCCATATTTCTCTTTTTCATTGTGTTTTTCCTCTTATAGTTTTGCAGTTACAAATAAAGGAACACATAATTGACTAATAATCAATGAGTAATACATCATTTATGTTCATTAAAAGTTTTATTATTGCAGAGTTTTCATAAACACACTTAAAAAAGCAAGTTTCTGATAACCATCTATTTAGTTTTCAAAGAAATGTATATATTTTAAGGCGTAACTGATTAAGATATTCACATTTTATATATAAAGAAATTTATATTGTATTGAAATTAGAGGCTTTAAAGCATCCCTAAATAATCAGTGAGTAGAGATAAACTCATAAAATAAACTACTGAATATGGTATAGGAGCATCCATAAAACCCTACACTAACAATGATATACGAACACGAATGTCAAATCTATGTCATAGGTACGGCGTAGGTACCACAGATTCATAACCTATACCGTACCGTGATGCACACGTCCCCAAGAATATAACTACATGTCGCAGCAGCACAGACCACAACAACTGTGGCACACCACAAAGCCTCAGAAAACTTGGACCCAGGCTGGGGAACATATAAAGCACCAGGAGAGTTAAATTATGGTCTATAACTATTAGCACCAACTCCAACTACATCAGCTCAGTTTTAGTCACCATTGTTTGTAGTACACCAAGGAACAATGGCATAGGCTCCCCATCACTAGAGCAACACAGACATGCCAGCACACATTTGCATAAAGGCTCATTATGGTGTAGACCACTCGCATAAGCTACCGCGCAGACCTTGGGTTGATTCGTCGCAGAAGGGAAACGCAGCCTTTAGCAGTAGTAATGCATGACTGTGTCTCTCAACTCCTGCCACAGGAGTCAATGGAGTTGATTCCTCAGCTACACTTGTTCCTCTTAAACAGCATTTGCCTCAGATGGAATCTAGTCGGAATCATTAGCACACACTTAAACGTAATAAAACTAATAGATTAGTAATGTTTAAAAAAAACAAGTCTGGCCCACAGAGCAGAAGGGAAACAACACCGTGTGACTGGAGCAATGCAATGAGAAAGTCACTACTGCTCAAAAACAAAAACCAATCAATTAGTGTGTGGAGGCAATATACTGTGTTTTAGTAATATAAGCCAAAAGGAAGGAAACAGTTGGCATAATGTAGAGGTGCAGAGGAAATTAGGCAGAACAAATAATAAGCTGATATTTTTGGTAATAAGAAAGATTGTGTCTTTTTGTCACTCTGACCCCGGTCACCCAATTTTACTCACTCAGATTGTCTTTTTAAACTTGCTTCACTCCAGCATCAGCGAACTCGGAATAAACCCTATGTGACTTTTTAATTTCTAATGCCAGCATGCACTGGCACAGACTCCACACGTTTATGTAAAACTCTTAATAAGTAGATCAAATGCTCTGAAGAGTGAAAACAAAAGATGGGCATTTTGTACAAATGCTTCAACATGGTCAGTGTCCTGAATTTAAATATGAGCAGTGACCTAAAAGAGGTGTGCGGTATCCACAGTGTTTTGCACACACTTCAGTTGAGGTGTTGTAAAATGTTAAGGGGATTGATTGCTCCAAAAGAAACACTTAGCACCAACATTTTTGCAAACAAAATGACAGATGGTAAATTCATATGATTCTGTAGAGAAATGTCAAGAAGGTATCTAAACTGTTCAGTTACCACAGCAGATTAACCCGCATTTAAAACTTTTATTAACAAACACATCTTACTGATATGTTGTTCAAGTTTGTTTGTTTAAGTGTAAAGAAGAACATGCCACACAAACCCCTTACACCCAGTCATGGTCTTAATGATACGGGCCATAGGCCACACATTTCTAGCCGATGTTTCTTCCATTACAAGTATGTGAGGCTTTTGTGTGTCATTTCTTTTTCTTTTCTGCTTCATTGGCAGGTATTCTCTTACCCATCTCTTCCAATAAACCAGCAATGTATTGGACTATTGGTCTCCAATGTGTGTGTACACAAGAATCGTCAGGTGAAAGAAGTAGCATCACTTTTACTTAAAAGGTAGTTTGGGGTTAAAGCTTTTGATTTGATTCATTTGTTTGTTTACTTTATTGATTTTATATATACATACATTTATTTTATTTAATCAAATTATCACATCTGAGTCCTTCACAAATCCACCTAATTAATACAGTTTAATAATAATTTTGTGATATAGGATGCGATAATTTGATTAAATAAAATAAATGTTGTCCTTGTATATATGGTTTCTAGAACAAATAAACTTTATGTGAACCTAAGTCTGCCAGTCTTAATGTCTTCCACTGAAAGTTACAGGACAGAGTCTGCGCAGACCAGACAGAGAGAAAAAGTCCTTGAGAAGATAACCTTTTAAAATGCAGATGGGCTTGTTGCTTAGGGATAATCTCTTATAAATGAAAGCTATTAGTGCCCAACTGAGAGACTGGAATGTTAAAAGAAGAAGCCTTATCAGTGCTACAGAGTGTATAAAAATAGGTCTATTGCTCAGTGTTTTGCATTCGGCTCCCATGCCAACTCATCTCTATGCCCAAACCTACAAGTTTTGAGCTATTTTTTCTTCAAGCTGTACGCACGTCTCCAGTAGCCAGTAGTCTTTTGTTTTAGTTTTTCAAGTTAGTGTTCAAGTCTGGTGTTAGAGATGGAGTCTCACCACCACAACAGCGATCATTCAGAATCACCCCTACTTCACATAAGACTGCATGCATAACTTCATCATCTAGTACTTGTTGTCTCATGACTGAACAAAGCACCTACTTTACCTGCTGAACCGACTGCTCTTTAGCAGTGGCTCAAACTTTCTTTACTTCTATTGGCCCGAAGTAGTGTAATGTATTTCTGCATTTGATCTACAACAATTCTGTCAGATGGAAGGTGTACCATTTTTTGTTCACTTGGCCTTTGGGTCTGGGTCCTGGGTTTGGTGATGGGTTCTTTAATGATGGTTCAGGCAGCCGGGTTTGCCTGAGGTAGCCAGTATTGATAAAGCATGTGGTTTCTTCCATCATGGCCCACCTTTTCATAAATGAATCAAAAAGTAAGTGTATAGACATGACTTTGTTTTGGCAGAATTGCAGGATGGTTCATTTCTTCCATTAAGGCTGACCTACTACGTCTACCTCCTGTAATTAACTCCAATTGACTCCATCAACTTGTTTAAGCTCTCTCCATGCTGACATAAGGTTTAAAGGCCTACTTGTTGGGTTGTCTCCTTGGTTCAAAACAATGGCACGTGCTGCCGTTTATGCTTTCACCTCTGGGTCAACATCTGGAACAACCTGTAGCTGGACCTTTTCTGGCCGGAGGCATTGAGGTTTGGACAGAAAGTTTGGGCCATGAATTCAGTTTTGGGATTTGATGAATAGCTTTGTGGACATGCCACGTGAAGCAGCATCTGCAGGATTCAACTTGGGGCTGACGAGTCTCCATTGTGACACTTGTGATGAGTAATATAAGCTCAAATAATAGAAATTTAGTTTGCTACATATGCTTTAAATCTATTTGTAGCACTACCAGTGTACTTGAGTGCAGTCATGCTGTCTGTCCAGAACATTTTGTCTTCGATTTGAATTTGCCTTTTAATTTCCAGTTATATATTTCCTCACTGAGCAGCTAATATTTCACCAAAGCCTTTTGGCATTATGCACCTATTTACATTAATGTTACTTGGGAAATATAGATCATTCAACCATCTTTTTCTGCTAAGTCTGTTGGGATCTTTTTTGTCCCATCTGATTTTGGACACAAGCCCTGAAGAATTTGCTTGGCAGGTAGAATGACTGGACCATAGTTAGAGCAGACGATGGATAAAATACCTCATCTTGTAGTTAAGTAGGGTTTAAGTGACATGCTGAAATAGAAAGCACAGTACTCAACATCCCATTGGATACCAAGAGCCCGTTTCATTATTAACAATCTTTGTCAAGACACTGGGTCTTTATAGCATATTGCTCTTTCTCTGTCCGAGTTGCTCTGTCTTCCTCATGAAATTCAGCAAGCACAGAACGATGATTGCAAATTCATTTATAAAGCTGAAAACCACCCTTAGCACATAGACATACAGCCTGGTTCATTATGCATTTAGCACACCAGTAGTGACTGTTGGTCTGTGCTGTCTGTTTTTGTTTGGCGATGGTGAAATATAATTTTGGCACACTAACATTGTCATAGGTGTACCTATCATTGTGTACCTATTTAAGCTAACAGCTTATTAAGCTACAGTACTGTAGGCATGCTCTGTGAACATGTAGCTGTAAGCAGATTTCCTAATGCCACATCTTCCCATTAGTGCATTTTAAGCATATATTGGATCGTGATAGGTTTAAGATCATTTGTAACAATAAACATTGGTCTGTAGCTATAATCATGATAAGCTTTTAGGAAGGAATGATTCAAAATAAAAATCATTATAGTGCAAGCAATCTTTAAACTGAAATAACACACATTTGTCCTATTCATAACACAGATAGATTAAACCTGCAGATAACTAGCTGCAAATAATTGCAGTTAATGTGTTTAATATGATAATATATTAATATATGTTGATACAATGTACAATTTATAAAACATCTTGCATCATGGCATAAGATGTTCATAAAGTTTTTTGGTATTGCTTTATGAACACGCTACTCTGTGAATTTGTTTGCTTCGAAATCAAAACATGTTGCAAATTTGAAAGTAAAAAGTGAAATAGTGAAAGTCACAGAGCAATGTCAATGTCAGAAGCCTCTTCATAGATAACTGGTCACCTCTGAGGTAAATAACTTCTCATCACTCTTTTAATATTTTTACATATAATTTAATTGTAATGTTAGAGGCATGTAGGTTGGTTACAGAGGCAAACTGGTTTTATTTGGGGCACTTTAAGACTCATAATCACAACAGGCACAGACAGACAACATTACAGGCATATTCATGGTTTAAAAAAAAAAGATCAATCAAAACAGGGGCACAAACAAAGGAAAAATAGCCAAGAGCTCAGGTTATGAAAAACAGAGACTTCAAACAACCAGTAGAAAGAGATGGGTATATACGAGAGTCCTAATTAGTCCAAAGAATGATTTGCAGGTGTGTGTATTGGATGAGTGGGTGGAACTGGAAAAGAAAACAATTGCACATGGTTTAGCCATGTGCACTACTGCACCAGCCCAGGAGGGGGTAGTTTATGGCATTAATAAATTTGTGGTTGTGCACCCAGATGCTTCCTGGGTTGTAAAGTTGAAGATTGATGAACATTGAATAAATACTTGCAGATATAAAAATGCCTTTCAAAATTTCCTTTCACATCATAATAACACATCACAACAGTTTTCAGCTCTTGGCTACAGCCGTCTTGGCTACAGTGATGGCTGCTGCGCAAGTTGTTAGTCAATCACTGGAAAGGGACCATCATAAGCCCACCGGTGACCAAACCTTATTTGAGCGGTGGGCTATTCTTATATTTGTGCACTTATATCAGAGCACATGCCCCAACATACCCCTCATATCTCCATCTTAATGCTAAGACTGTTCTACAACCCAAATCTTGCTAAACTGGTGGTCCCTTTTTATCTATGCTGTAGGCATGCCTGAAAAAGTGAGAGTAGATATACTGTATTAACGTGCAGCTAAAAGATGCCAACGTAATGTACATTTGTTTGACTTTAACAGGCTCTGGTATCTCTGTCACCATTTCATTGGCTATTCATATGCTGTGGTGGAAGCAAACTCTTCCCCAGGCCCCACTATACAAAAAAAAGTGAACTGCCAGCCAAATGCAAACATGCCGAGGATCGGCAATGGTTTATTGTTCCTCTCTTGTGCATACAAAAGATTCACTGGAATTTTTTCTGAAGTATAGAGCTTATGCAAGACTGGCTGGGTGTTCCCAAAGAACCCAGGAAGATCAAATGGTGCTAGCGGATGCACAAATCTCAGCTTAAGTGGTGAGACAGATTTACAGATCTAGGACATGAAGTAAAAGAGAACACACAGACATCTCTCATCTTTTACTCACTGAGGCTGGTCTTTCCTAATAGAGTTTTAGAATAAAAGGATTGAGCTCAAATCTACAGGTCATCGCACACTTCTGCGACGCTATTCTTCATATAGACGACAGGCCTTTTGATATGGACAGTGGATTTAGAAAATATTAAGATAGAAACAAAACATTCACTCCCTCCACACTTTATATCCCCCCTTAAATACTCTTCAGAAAGTAGCCAGAGGCAGCTGCGAACACAAGGGTCGGCACTGACCCTGATATGTCGTTCCTTCCTCGCTGAGGCCGGAGGGAGTGAACAGAACGAAAGGAGCCAAAAGCAACAAGGACCGGCCTGCGACGGAGTTCTTTGGAGAAAATGAAAGAAAGTGAAAAGTGGGGAAGAGAAAATATGACTCTGCAAATCCAAGTCACTTCTGTTTGTAATTTAAGACTTCCCTGTCTGCACATTTCTCAGGGAGGCAAATATTTAAAGCAGCTGGAGCTGCAAGGCAGAGGGATTGAAGGCCTTTTGAGGTGCCTGGTGCGCCGTCTCTTCTCGTCTGGGTTATTGTCTACATGTGAAGACACTGGGAGGTTCCAATTAAAGTGGCTTTTACACGTGAGTGAAGTTCCTGTTGCTGTGCAGATTCTCAAATTAAACTGCATTGATTCCAGATGGAAAATATAAAGTACAGTGGTACAGTATTCCCAATACTGTATATCATCGCTTGCTCTCCAAAAAACCACAAGTATCTCTGTCTTTTTGTGGTTTTTAGGTTTCTACTTCTTTTGAACCCAGTAGGTGTTCTTTATATTGTGTGGAAACTTAATTATGAACCAATAGCATTAACTTACATTTAAAAGTTAACAATAATATAGTCTGTTGTGTTTTTACGTTTGTACAGTGATGATACAGAACTATACAAACAACTTAAACATCTAAAGAAATAATATAAAAAGCCATTTAATAGCGCAGTATGTGAGATTTTGTTACATAGAGTTGTAGTTACATAGTAGTTACATGGAGTTATTGAATCCAGGCTTCCATGTAGTAACTTCAAGTCATTGTGTTCTTGGTTAGAATGAGCTCATTAGGTCTACACAGAAACGGATTGTCTTCCAACAAATACTGCCATGTGAAGTCACAATGTTTTACAGTGCTCAGAATGAACAAACCGCACACTGGCTGTAGAGAGTGACTTTCATATTTTCGCTTCTTTACTTTGAAGTGACAGTGTAAATTTTATGAGGCTATAGCTCCAGTTGAAAGACGCAGAAAGAATCCTTATCAAAATGTCCTAA